>OZ014521.1:540451691-540531691 GCA_963966055.1 Lathyrus aphaca
GAATTATTTGGAAAGTTTAAGACCATATGTATTGTAATTTCAATGTTGGTCAACATGTATTTTGTTCTTAGATGTAAATGTTAATGTTGTTTTGAACAAGTAATGTTTAGGTAGTAAGTTGAATTTGTAATGTTTAGGTACTAATGTTTAGGTACTCTGTAATTCGGTATGTTGGAATGTTTGTAATTTGGTATGTTGGAATGTTATGAACAAATATGTTTGGAAATTTGGTGATGAGTACTTAATCTGTTAAACCAGTAAGATTTACACCAGAAACATTGTTTAACATAATTGTTTAACATAATTGTTATCATAATTGTTTAACATTGTACATCATTAAACAATGTTTTTGTTCATAATCTGTTATTTCTTTTTGCACAATATGTTTTTGTTTTGATATACAAATTGCACAATATGTTGTTTTTTACAAATCTGTTAAATCTCCAGATTTTGTTCTGGTCTGCTTTGGTACATAATCTGTTAAACCAATAAGATTTACACCAGAAACAGAAGTGCATTACAACAAAAATGAATTACAACAAAAAATATCATAATTGTTTAACATTGTACATCATTAAAACAGAAGTGCATTACAACAAAAATATCATAATTGTTTAACATCAAGTACTAAACAAGTAGTGCATTACATCTGAATCCAAAATCAAAAAAACACTTCACACCAGAATTGTTTCTTAGATACTTAATTAAAACAAAAAAAAACAACAAAGAACATGGTTTGCCACTTCATTCAGTTTTTCCCTTGCTTGTGCATACTTATTCTTCTATAACCAGTGGATCATCAGGTTCTTTTCCAGGCCCTTGTATGTTCTTGGACTTCAAAGTCCTCAACCTCTCACTCTGCCTTTTTTCAGGTAACACATTGCTTCCAGATTTGTACCTGCTTTGTGTCCTATGTTTGATAGGTTCACTGCTCGATGGCCTTGACAAAGTTGTTCTTATCCCTGGTGGTTTGAAAGGAGTAGCTCTAAACACCTTTGGTTTCTTCCCAAAAAAAACTCTTGCTCCACTAGGCTTAGTAGGTGATTTGAGAGGTGACCTATCAATTCTAAGAGGTTGAATGTCCAATACACCATCACCTTTAAGTAGGGCAGCCATGATCTCATCCAATGATGTAGGGTTCTTAGTGACAATTGGTTGTGGTTCATGATCATCAGTTTTTTGATTTTCAGTTGGCTCAGCTTCATTGACAATTGGTTCTTTCACAGCTGGTTGATGCATAACTAGTTCTTTTATAGGTGGTTCCTTGACAGTAGGTTTTACATTCTCAGTTACACTTGGTTTCTTCATAATTGGTGCATCCTTTGAAGTTGAATTCTCATTCTCATTCACATACATTGTCAGTAAACAACACATGGTTGACCTGAAATGTCAACCTACCAGCATAGGTTGATGTCCAGCTAGCACTTTTCTCTATCTCTCTATCCAATCTCCTTAAGGGTTTTGTCATAATCACTCCCTTATAACCCTCTACTTTTTCCCTAAGTGTGGCAAACCTCCCCATTAGATAATTTCTAATCCACTCCAACATTGTTATGATAGGTTTATCTCGTTGTAACAAGATTGTTGCATTGAAGGACTCACTTAAGTTATTCATTAACACATCACATTTAGAAAAAATAGGAAAGGCATGCTTACACCATTTGTTCTTAGGAATTGATTTTATCCACTCAAATGCTTCCACACTGTAAACACCCCAAATTTTCCCTCACCCATTCAAACCATGGCTTGTGATCTTTTCATATGCATAAGTTCAATCATGGCATCTCATACCACATTTTTGATTCACTGCATTGATTCAAAGTCATCTGCATCTAGGGTTTGTGATCTGAGCAATCCAAGAGCCATTTGAGCCACTCCAAAGGTCATCAATCACTTCAAAGGGGTCCATGAATTTTCAAGCATCATATTATATCCCCACCAAGTCAAGAAAGTCAAAGAATCACAAGAATTGAGGAAGGCATGGAAGCAGAGCCAGGTTTAACTACACAGATGACCTAGAATTAGGGTTTTGGTTTCAGAGGCCATAACTCCAAATTTTTTGGTCATTCTTGTTTCTATTGGTCTCTATATGTTATGAGGATCATGCATATCAAGTTTCATGGAGAAATTCCATGGGGAAGGCATCTGATTAAGAGTTGACTTCTTGGGCAAGTCAGTGTAAAATCAGGGCATCTGAGGCCCCCAATGACCCAACCAAAGAGTGTTCTTCATCATTTTGAATGTGTATGATCTTTATTTGATCATAGAAGATGTTATAAGTTCACAAAATTGAAGAATTTCAAGCCATTTGCAAAATTGCCTTTTTGGGAAAGTGACTTGTAATGGAAACTTGCTATTTTGGGAAAGTTTTTCAACCCTTTCTTTTTGATTCAAAAATGCTTCAAATGAGAAAACTTTGGTCATGAAAGTTGAAGAATGGATCATTCCCTTTTCAAAAAGTACAAGAACTCATTCTAATTCATTTTGGATCAAAAGTTATGGCTTGTCAAAGTTGAGGAAAATCACATAATTTCAAGTTTTGCACCAAAGAGGCAAAGTTACAAAACCTCTTGCCAAGGCAAATTGTGACTTCAAATGGACTTCTAAACTTTGCACAAACATAAACCAATGCCTAAAGATCAGAATGCATCAAAGATTTGTCCACTTTCATGACTTATGCTTCAAGTAATCACAAAAGGGCCAAAAGATCCCAAAGTTGCAAAACATCTCACAAACCCTAATCCACTTGCTAATTGGCCTCAAGACTGATTCCATGGCTCTCCTCAATCCTTGCTGCGCAGGACACCCCTTTGTCCTTGGCCTGCCATTGACCCATACCTCTCTTACACCTAGACTTGACTTTTTGCAAAAAGGGCCATACCAATCAAGCTAGGCCACACCAACTCCTCTGACCTATCCAAGTGTGATACATGTACCAAATGAGACTCAACACATAACACACACAAGCCTGATCTCTTTCATAAGCCATAGTTTCAAGATTTCACCTCTTATGCACTTTCCTTCGAATCTGATCACACAAGCATCAAACCTCAAAACCAACTTCACCATTCCTTCAGAAAGTCTTCATAGAGCAAAAACCACCCTTCACCTTGCCTTGAAAGTCCCTGAAACTCAAACACGATATTTCCCCTCTCTGAGTAGAACTCCATCAAACTCACAAATCAGCCACTATCCAATCCAACTAAACCTCAAAACATCTTTACGAGGTCCATTGGAGAAGCTTTGAAGCAAGGAGGCAGGCTGAAAGATCCAAACTGAAAGCTTCACTTCAGGTAGCTTCAAAGATTATTTTTTTTCAGAAACCTTGTTTTAAGTTACTAAAATGATCTACATGCTCCCCTGAATGCAATGAGCTTTGAATTTTTGAAAATGATGAAGAGATGAGGATGTATGGTCTGTCTGAAACTTTTCCCGTGAAATTGATTTTTGCTTGTTCTTCTTGATTCATGAAAAATAAATAGGTTTTGGTGTTGGATTCTTGTTTAGGATGTTTGGTTGAGTGAATCTGGAGATTTTGGCACGTTGTAGTGAGGTTTTGAGAGAGATAGGTTGAAGGTCTCGCCGGAGAAGACGACCGGAAGTCTTCTCCGACCACCTGAGGGTCATTAACCCTAATCTGAGTAATTAATGAGGGTTTAAATTTGGACCATAGATGAGGTGGACTGGGGTTGACTCCCGCGTGTATGGATGGTCAGGATCAGTCATTAAACCCTAATCTTTAATTAATTAGTTTAATTAAAATTAATTAGTCAGATGCAATCTGGACCACTCATTTACGCGCCAGTCAACTCCTGTAAACACCCCAAATTTGCCCTCACTCATTCACACCATGGCTTGTGATCATTCTCATATGCATAAACACAATCATATCATCTCACATCTCATTTTTGATCCACTGCATAGCTTTCAAGGCATCTGCACCTAGGGTTTGTGATCTGAGCAATCCCAGAGCATCTTGAGCCATTCCAAAGGCAACCAATCAACTCAAAGGGGTCCATGTGTGTTCCTATATCATATTTCATCTCCTCAAAGTCAAAATTGCAGAGGAATCACAAGAACTAGGGTTTGAGTGGATGCAGAGCCAGGTTGAACTGCACAGTTGACTGAAAATTAGGGTTTTGGTTTCAGAGGCCATAACTCCAAATTTTTTGGTCACTCTTGTTTCCATTGATCTCTATATGGTATAGGGAGTATGCATATCAATTTTCATGAAGAAATTCCATGGGGAAGTCATCTGATCAAGGGTTGACTTTTCAGACAAGTCAGTGCAAAATCAGGGCATCTGAGGCCCCCAATGACCCAACCAATGGGTGATCTTCATCATTTTGAGTGTATATGATCTTTATTTGATCATGGAAGAAGGTTGAAGTTCATAGAAATCAAGAATTTAGGGTTTTTGCAAATGTTGACTTTTTGGGCATAGTTGACTTTTCAAGAATGCATCATTTTAGGTCATTTTTCAAGCCATGATTCTTGATCCAAAAAGGCTTCAAATGGAAAAACTTTGGTCATGAAAGTTGTAGATCTCATCTTTCCCTTTTCAAAAAGTACAAGAACATGACCAAACTCTTCTTGGATCAAAAGTTATGGCAATGCAAAGTTGGCTAAAATCATTGATTTTCAAGGCATGCCCTAAGTGAGAACTTTGCAAAATCTTGGACAAATGCATTATGTGACTTCTAATTCCTCTCAAACCAGTACACAAACATTTCTCCAAGTCATAAAATCAGAATTGGATCAAGTTTGCCCATGGTTTGGTTTGTGTAACAAGGCATTTTCTCATAGAATTCCATAAAGCAACAACTTGCAAAAACCATCATGATCACTTCACCAACTTGATGCATTGGCTGCTGAGCTTTGCTAGACCTCTCCCTCATCCTTGCTGCGCCAGCCCATGCCTTGTACTTGCCTAGACCTTGAGCCATGCCTCACTTACACAAAAGTTGACCTTTATGCAAAAGCAAACTTACCTATCATAGCAGGCCATGTCACATCACAAAGCCAATCAGATTTGTTTATGTTATCCCTTTGCAAGCTAAACATAAGGGGAAGCAAGGCTGAAACCAACACATTCACCACATACACAAAAACTCACCATCTTGCAACTTGCTTCGAATTTCTCTCCACAGCATACAAACACAAGAACCACCTTCACCAATCATCTCACCACACCTCATAGGCCTGAAACCACCAAAGTTCAAGCCTGAAACAAGCCTGACCTGAGCTTCACCATTCCCCACCCTCAGAACCAGTTCTCTTCGAATCTCACTATCCAGCCATCAAACACTTCATTTTCCTTCACCAACAAGTCAAGCATACCACAAGGAGTCAAAACCACCCTTTACTTTGAACTGAAACAGCCTGTACACAAAGCTCATTTCCTGCTACACCAGAACTGGTTCTCACAAATCAGCCATCCACAAGAGCATTGAAGCCTTCCATTAGCATCAAGGGATACAAGGGAGTCCATTTGCACGCAAGGAAAGCTCTGGAAGCTCAGTTTTGAAGCTTTCCAGCTCAGGTATGATCATGAACTTTTTCTCTCAAAGCTTTCATTTTAAGTTATAAATTGACTGTGTGTGTCTTGCTGATCATGGGGATGGGCTTAGAATTAAAAATGAGTGAGAAATGAGGATTTACCAGGGCTCTGAAATTTTGCCCGTGAAACTTCATGGCTTCGATTCCTTTAGTTTAAGCATGAGAAATTCATTTTGAGAGTTGATTTGAGTGAGGTTTGAGTAGAGGAGTGTTTCCCTGGCTTTAATTTGAAGAATGGTTGCCTGAATCGTATTCTAGGGTTTGGTGGTCACCGGAGAAGATGACCGGAGCTTCTCTCCGGTCACCTGAAAATGCTTAGCCCTAATCCTGCAATTAAGTGAGGTTTAAATCTTGAGCGTTGGATCAGCTGACTGGCATTGACTTCGCGCGTGCACGTGTGGTCCAGATGAGCCCTTTTTGCCCTAATCATCATTAGCCTGATTAATCCACTTAATTAATTCATAAAACTTAATTAAGGCCAGAGTCAATCCAGACCATGCATCTGCGCGCCAAGTCAATGGTTCCCCTTCAACTTTAAATCTCCACCATCAGATCAGATTACTTTCTCTTTTATTTTGTTTTATTTCATTATTTGTCATTTAATTTGCATAATTATTTTAAAATAGCAAAAAATCCTTAAAAATTATGAAACTTTTTCCTTAAAGTTTTAATAATTTTTAAGACCCAAAAATATTTTTATTTCATTTTTCATCATTAAAAAAGTATTTTTAAATATTTAAAAGATTATTTTTAATTGATTAATGAGAATTAATTAATTAAAAATACTTTTAGGTATTTAAAAATTACAAAAAAATTCATGAAATGTTCTAAGACATTTAGAAACATTGTCCAACCTTCAAACCAAATTTCTTTTTTGATCTTGATGCATTTTAAGAATTTTTCATTGAATTAAATCATTTTTTATGCATTATTTTGATCATGGGTTCAAAAATTCATTTCTGCCAATTGGTGAAGGTTGAGACATTGATTCTTCTTGCATTGTCTTTTGTTTTGCATGTAGTTCCTAGGATAAAAAGGCCATGAATTGTTCTTGCATTTTCAAATTGTTTGGCATTTGTTTTGTTAAGAACCCTAAAAAACCCTAATAACTTAGAAAATTCATAACTTGAGTTTGGTTGAGAGTTGAGAGCTCCCCTTTGGGCAGTGGTTCATCATAGGCCTAGGGTTTCTTTGGGTGCCATTTTCCATTTTTTATCATGAGGTTTGCTTCTGTTTTTGGTTTGTGTTTGATGTTTGATCCATGAACCCTAATTTGGGCTTTCTTTTGCATCCTTCTTGCATTTCCTTGTATAACATGACTTGTCTTTGCATTTTGTGCATGCTTATGATTCATTTGACATCTTAAGACATGTATAAAGCATCTTTGATCATTGCATTACATATTTGCCATGTCATTTGTCTTGTATGATTCA
Organism: Lathyrus aphaca; assembly: GCA_963966055.1. Lineage (NCBI taxonomy): Eukaryota > Viridiplantae > Streptophyta > Magnoliopsida > Fabales > Fabaceae > Lathyrus > Lathyrus aphaca. Next base: position 540,458,684 of record OZ014521.1, read on the forward strand.
TAACTTTTCATGCTTGTTCATGCTCCTTAGCTTGCATCATTTGCATTCATGATCTTGTATGAGCCTCTCCATTGTCTTGCCTCATGTTTGCAGCACCTCATAACATCATTAATATCATGTGCATGCTTCTGGTTTGGTATAGCATCATGTCATTTCATTTCATTTAGCATTGCATTGCATTTCTTTCTAACATTTCAGGTGGTAAGTAAACTTGAGAAGTGGATTTGCCTTCACTTCTCATACCTTTTCTTTTCATCTCTCTTGCATCCATTACTGCATTTCTATTTGTGTTTGGGATTGAGCTTGCTCATTCTTCTTCCTCCCACTTTCTTTCTTCAAGTGACTTGACTTCTTGAATGAAGCAAGTCACTTTGCTTCTCTTGATCTTGTTCATCTGCTTCCTGGTGGCTCCTCTGAAGATTTCTCTTGAAAACCTCACAAACCTTAGGATCAACCAAGCATGAAAATGATTAGGGTTTTGATTAGTCTCCCCTCTTAGTTTTACCTTTGTGTCTCTCTTTGAGTCTTCTCTTCTCACCTCATAATCAGGGACTAAACCCTAAAGGCTTTAAGACTTTGTGATTAAGCTTATGCCTGCATCCTTCTCTTAGGATGGAGTGTATAACTTTAATCCTAAGTCTTGAACCCTTAAGGTGTTTAAATCTCTTAATCAATCCACTTAATAATCATCAAGACATCACACTTGTAACTTGGGCCTTGCATTAGGGTTCTAATTCTTCCTTAAGTGGTTAAGAAGGACTAACCCTAGTGTTAATGGACAAGTCCCCCTCAAGTTGTCTTACAAATCATAAAATTCACTTCATCATCATATCATTAAATAAAATCCACTTAATCAAAGGCTTGTTTTGTCATGGGTTTAATCCCTAATCATGGATTAAGTTTAGGAGTTTTCCTCAGCTTAAACATTCTCATCTATCATCCTTCTTTTAGGATGGTGTAATGAGTCTGTTTAATCCTTGATTATGGCTTAACCTCATTACTCAACACTAAACAAAAACACAAAAACATCTAAATAATCACAAGTAGGTTAATGATCTTAATCCTACACCGAAGGTGATTAAGTGTGAGAATCTGACTTCACACTTAAGGTATTCTCATTACCCCTAATCAGAGGGAAGATGTGACGAGTTTACTAACCCATTGGTTTAGACTTAAGCTCATTATCCTATGACAAACTCCAAAAGCAATAAAAGACTGAAAACTCAAAAACAAACAATAATCGTCTCCTCCGGGATTCTTTTCTCATCATCTTCACTCACAAACGAGAACTCGCTTCTTCCGTCTAATGCAAGACAGTAAGCACCTGAGCCAGACAGGTCATACACTTGAGCATTGACAAGCAAGCAGTTCACAAGTCAATTCATCTTTCAGTCTCTTTGGGTCGAACTACGGTGTTCTGACTTCCTCATTGCACGAGAGGATACGTAGGCATAACTTAACGGTTATCGAACAAAAGTCTCTGTACATCCCCCCTCCTTCCAGCTCATTTCTTTTAGCCTCATTATCATGAGCATTTCATTCCTGGTCTCACACTGACACTGTATATCACACTTCACTTCTCATACACTGACACCTGTACATTTTGCCTTCCAGCCCTTTTGCACACAAATTGCACTGACACTACCCCTTTAAAACACAAATCTTTCAAGCGTGGATCCCGTCGAGTACGACGGACAATCTGGGTGCTAATACCTTCCCAGGTTGTAACCAACCCCCTTTCTCAGTCTCTCTGGTTCGCAACCGTCTTATCCATCTTTTTCTAGGTCTATGCAGCATTGCCTTTCCTCCGGGATAAAAATGCCTAGCTGGCGACTCTATTCATCTCCAGTGAGTTCACGGCTGTGTGTTCTCACTGTTCCCTTCGCCGACCGTTCGCGTCTGTACCTTCATCTGATCCAGTTTCATTTGTCGGGAGCGACAGCTTGGCGACTCTGCTGGGGACCCTTATACTGCAACCAGGGCTTCTGGTTCTTTTTGTGGGTTCCTCCTAGCGCTTGTTTGATTTGTGTTTACTGGGGTGTTATGTGCTTGTTTGTGCTTGTATTTATTTGTGTTTATTGCTTTATGTACAGTTGCCTTACTGCTTTCTTTATTGCTTTTGTATATATCATGCTGTCATTGTTGCTGGCTGGATCTGGTTTTTGTTTTGGTGGGTGGGTGTTCCATTGAGAGTTAAGGTCCTATACCTGGGACCTGAGTGACACCTAGGCTAGAGTGAATCATATTCTTTCCCATTCCATTTCGGTCTGGTGCGGGAATATGAAACACGGTTCAGATATGGGTTTCTTCTTGAGAACTCTGTGTTGCAGATTTCCTGCAATGCTAGGGCTATCTGGGAAGCCTGCTAAGTCTGGATGACCTTTTAGTATTGACCTTCAGAAACTGAGGTGAATTAGAGGAGGAATTGTTATGGTTATTGTAAACACTGTACCTCCGGGTTAGAAGTGTTTACACTTCTCATAACTGATCCAAGTCTGAGGATCCTTGTTCTAGATCACCACCTGTGAGGGGGTTGGGCTGTTTACAGGTTTGCAGGTACCTTGACCTCAGAATACCCTGTTACTTTGACTTTGTTAAGAGTACTCCATGTTGGATAGTTCTTGTGATTCTGAACCCTGGACATGTGGCTCTTTATTTGAGTCCCCCTACCCTGGTTACTGGATTTATAGACCTCCATCCGGAATTCTTGAACACACATGGATCTATACCAAGGCAGTTAATCAGATCCAGCTCAGTCACGAACCCTTGCATTTCATTTGCATACATACTCATTGCATCATATTAACATGTGCTTATTTGTGTTTCAGGGTATCCATTTTCATCTGGTTTTGGTTTTGACCCCATCTGCAGTTTTGACCTGTCTCCACCAGCACTTGCTTCAGTTTGTCAGCCATACTTCAGTTACTTGCACTAGCCAGCCAGTGGCCCACTCCTCAGCATCTTCATCAGCACTCTACTCAGTCTCAGCACTTATGGCTCCAAAGAAAAGCAACATCACCTATCATTTCTTCCAACCAGACTTATCAGACATCAGGAGGATCCAAACCCTGATCACCCCAGATCACATTCCTTTGTTCAGAGAGCATTATGGGGATATACTTGACTTGGTCATGGATCTGGACCCATCTCAGAGGAGCCTCATCCACACCTGTATTCAGTTTTATGACCCCCCATTGAGATGTTTCACCTTTCAAGACTTTCAGTTGGGGCCTCTTTTAGAAGAATACTCATCTTTGATTGGTTTGCCTATCAGGAGGGAAATCCCTTTCAACCCTGAAATGGTCTTTCCCAGCAATGGAGAGATAGCGAAAGCTTTGCACCTGGAGCCTGTTTTGATTGAACAGCATATGACCTCTAAAGCTGGGATCCCTGGTTTTCATCTTGACTTCCTGATTTCTCAAGCTAGTCTGAAGGCCTCCCTGGGGGAGTGGAAAGCTGTCTGTGCTCTGTTGGCCTTAAGTGTATATGGAATTGTGCTGTTTGCAGATGAGCCTCGATTCATCAGCAAGAATGCAATCCACTTGTTCATCCTGAAGAACCCTGTGCCAACTTTACTGGGTGATCTCTATTACTCAGTCTATCAGAGAAATGAGAAGCAGAGGGGAAGATTAGTGAGGATTTGTGCTCCATTATTTCATGCTTGGCTTCTCAGGCGTTTACCCAGGACAGATGCATTTCTAAATCCTCATCAGCAAAGCAACTGGGCTAAGAGGCTCACTACTCTCACTTCAGCAGACATCAGATGGTGTACTCAGAGCGCCAAGGGCAGAGATATAATCACCAGCTGTGGGCACTTTCCCAATGTGCCCTTAATAGGAGTTAAGGGAAGTATCAATTACAACCCTCTGCTGTTCAGAAGGCAATTAGGCTATGCACTGGTTCATACTCCTAGGGAACAAGACTTGGTTGAGACCCTCTACTGTGAGAACAAGATTAGTTTGGTTGCTGTTAGGCAGGCTGCCTGGGCCTGGGATCATGTTCAAACCAAGGGAATCACCATTCTGGGGAAGTGCAATAATGTGGCATCAGTCCAATATTATGAGTGGTCCCATGCCAGGGCCCAATTCTCTGGATTGCCCTTCACCATAGAAGACATGCCTGAGTCATCTTCAGCACCACCCCCTGTCACTATCAATCTGGAGGAGTTTGAAAGCTTGAAGGAAAGAAATGAGAAGCTAACCCAGGCTTTGCAGAAGACCCTCAGGGAGAGGAGTGAAGGTGTGAGGGAGATTGAGAGATTGGAGAAGTTGAGAGTGGAACACTTGACTAAGATTGAGAAGTCTGGAGATTATATCAACAAGTCCAAAGCTGGTGAACAGATTCTGAAGAATGCTTGTAAAGAAGCCCAGTTCCAAAGAGCAAGAACAGACTTGTATTTGAAAGAGAGTCAGGCCAGGTGGGTCCGGATCACTGAGGCCCGTACTCTAGAAGACAAGAGAGTTCAAGGCAAAATGGAACAGATGGAAAAAGCCCTGGCAGCAGCCCAGGAGGAAATATCAGAGCTGAAAATCAAAGCAGGAGTAAAGAGGTCTAAGGACCAAAGTCAGAGCAGGAAGTTGACTGCAGCTGTTGCAACAAGAAACCTTCTCATCAGAAGTCTCACGGAGCATCCGGCTGATCCTGTGACCGAAGCACTTCTCAAGGAAGTTCGTGAGGATGAGTTTGGCCTTGGAGTTTGATCATTTGCTTGTTGTTGTTCCTTTTCCATGTACTTTTGCCTTTTTGTGATGTATTTTGACCCCTTTAAGGGCTTGTGTTGTAAAAATGAACAAATTGTATTATTTCACCTTTGTAATATATTTGTGTTGGTTTCTATCTGGGTTCACATCAAAAGCAACTTCAACAGCAGCATCTTCAAGGGTCTGGAAGGGTCAAAACTGAAGGCCAAACCGGATACCTTGAGAACAAATAAGCATAACTGCATTGCATGCTAACCCCTTTTGTTTGTTTTGTAGGTTTTTTGTTTTGTTGTTGCTAACCTCTGTTGTGAATCTCAGGAATTATTGCTCGCCGCCGGGTATTTCCTCTCAACAGGCCTCACAGGTATCCAACTAGAAACAACCTTCCGGGAATTCAGATGGATCAGATGCAGCAAGACCTTACAGAGGTCAGAAACCAGATGGCCAACGAAAGGTTGGAGATGAGAACTCAGATAACACAATTCATGGAAGTGATGAACAATTTAGCTCAAAGCCAGGAGAGGCTCAGAACTTTGGTAGAAGGAAGGAATCAAGAGGAGCCCCATGTGGGAACTGCTGGCACAAGTAACAACGAGAGGGTCCAACCTCATGTCAATCCCCCAGTTTTTGGACCCCATCTCCATCCAGAGGCCAACATCCCAGTCAACATTCAAGGGACAGCCACAGCAGCCAGAGTACTTCAAGAAGATCCTCAGGAGGACCAGTATACAGTAATGGGTGCCGGAGAGGAAACTTATGATAGACGGTTGGAAGAAATAGCTGAGAAGTTGAGGTCCTTAGAATCTCAAAATTCTTTGGGTTTCGACGTTATGGACATGGGTTTGGTAGAAGGGGTCAGGATTCCCCACAAGTTCAAGCCTCCATGTTTCGAAAAGTATAATGGGACTTCATGCCCCCGGACTCATTTGCAATCATTTCTGGGAAGGCTGAAGGCCTATACAATGGATGAGAAACTCTGGATGTTCTACTTCGAAGATAGCTTGACTGGAGCATCAAGGGAATGGTATTCCCATCTGACAAGAGCAACTATAAGATGCTGGAAGGACCTGGCAGAAGCCTTCATCAGACAGTATCAGTATAATCTAGATATGGCACCCAACAGGACCCTCCTAATGGGAATGTCACAGTCTTCGAGGGAGAGTTTCCGAGAGTATGCCCAAAGGTGGAGGCAACTGGCTGCTGCTGTTCAACCACCAATGTCTGAGAGAGAAATGGCAGACATGTTTATGAACACTCTCCAGGGAACGTATATTGACAGGTTGGCTGCTTTCTCTTCCACTAGCTTCGCAGATGTTGTCATAGCTGGGGAGAGAATTGAAAGCCTGTTAAAGATGGGAAAGATCTCAGACAACGGTGCAAGCTCGTCCAGTAGTACAAGAAAGCCTTTTGCAGGCCCGAGAAGAACTGGCGAGACCAATGCCATCCACACCAACAGGGGTAGGCCCCAATATGCTCAGAGGTCAATAGCAGCAGTCACTATCCCTGCTCCAATTCATCCACAGCCAGTCTATCAACCTCCTCAACAAAACTTCCAACAACAACCTCAGTATCAGCAGAATCAGTATCCTCCAAGGAACTTCAACAACAACCCCAACAACAACAATCAACAAAGGCCATTCCAACAAAGGCCATCCCAAGCTAACCGAGTGATCGACCCGATCCCAATGCCGTATGCTGCCTTGCTGCCACAACTTCTGAAACTCAACCTAGTTGAGCTAAGAACGTTGGCACCTCCGGATCCCAACAGTCTACCAAGGAACTATGACTCCAATGCTAGGTGTGCTTTTCATTCCAACGCACCTGGTCACAGTACAGAAAAATGCAGAGCTCTGCATATGAAGGTACAAGACTTGGTAGACTCCAAGGCTCTGAATTTTGCACCTCCGCCCAATGTCAATAAAAACCCTATGCCAAACCATGGTGGTCCCCGAATTAACGCTATTGAAGAAGACCAACCGTCTTATTTAATAACCAGTGTGGATCAGATCAGGACACCATTGGTGGAAATCAAAGCTCAGCTCCGTGAAAACAATATATTTCCGGGGTGTGAACTAGGATGTCCATACTGCAATATTTCATGGAATGGGTGCGAGGACTTGAGGAATGGCATTGACAGCCTTATTCAGAGTGGCCTGCTACAGATCACTACATCATTCCCAACAAATCCGGCAACTTCATCAACAACGGTTTCAGAACCTCCTACAACTACAGCAACTATTGTTCCCGACAACTCACCAGCAACATCAGCAAGTACTTCATCTGTCCTCCCAAATGATCAGTTTTCAACAGTTCCTCCTGCTACAACTTCAGCTTCATTCCATTTCGAATCTCCATCAGCAACAACAACAGTCCTTCCAACAGTACCTCCTACAACACCAGCAATCAATCATGAAGATGTCTCTACCGTCACCATATTCTACGATCCTGAAAATAATTCTGCCTACCATTCAGAAGGTGCTGCTCCCGCCAGAGCACCAGTTACAATCTTTTATGATCCACAAACAATAACAGTCCCTTCAGCAGCAGCAATCAGTCCAGTCACTGTCACGGTGCCTGGACCAGTACCATATGAAAGCAATAGGGCCATCCCTTGGCACTATGGCTCTGACGTGTACTGCGAAGGAAAAAGAATCACTCTTGAAACATCAGCACCTGCACCACAAGTAGATAATGTGGGGGGAGGCGGAGGCTTCACTCGAAGCGGACGTCTCTTTGCTTCACAAGTTCAAAGACCTACTGCCGAAGCAGAAGCTGCTGCCAAGGCAAAAGGAAAAGGCCCGGTGCAGGAAGATCCAGCTGCCAAAGAAGCCCTGAAGACTCCATTTGATCAGGAAGTTGATGAGTTTATGCGAATCATCAAAAAGAGTGATTATAAAATTGTGGATCAACTTCACCAGACGCCATCCAAAATCTCCATCCTCTCACTTCTTATGTGCTCCGAAGCCCATCGGAATGCACTACTTAAAGTCCTGCACGCAGCTTACGTGCCTGAGGAGATTACTGTCAACCAATTGGAAACCGTGGTTGGAAATGTTACTGCTAGCAATGGGCTAGGGTTTACCAATTCTGACTTGACAGCGGATGGTCGCAATCACAACAAAGCCTTGCACATAACCATGGAATGCAAAGGAGCTGTCCTTTCTCATGTGCTGGTGGACACAGGTTCTTCCCTGAATGTCTTACCAAAGAAGGCTCTGGTGAAGCTTGAATATGATGGATTGGCATTGAGACCCAGCAACCTGGTGGTACAAGCCTTTGATGGCTCAAAGAGATCGGTTCTGGGAGAGATTGAGCTGCCTGTGACAATTGGCCCACAGACTTTTAAAACTATCTTTTATGTGATGGACATTCAGCCCGCCTACAGCTGTTTGTTGGGTAGACCCTGGATTCACGCCGCCGGCGCAATAACGTCTACCCTTCACCAAAAGTTAAAATTTGAGTGGGAAGGTCAAGTTGTCACAATCTGTGGGGAAGAGGATATTTTTGTTAGCCATCTGGCTACCTACAAATACATTGAGATGGATGGAGAGATCCATGAAACAATGAGCCAAGGTTTTGAAGCCTTGAATGTGCATGAAGCATCTGCTGTGTCAGGGATCTCCATGTCATCTTACCAACAAGCCCGGAAGGTTGTTGAGGAAGGAACTGCCCTAGGCTGGGGCAAGGTTTTAGCTGTGGAGGAGAAGAAGGACAAATTTGGGTTGGGTTACAAACCAACTCAACATCAAGCAAAGGCTGCTGGAGAGCCTGGTTTTGTCAGTGGGGGGATGCTTACCCCCGATGCTATCAACTGTCTGGAAGACGAGCTGGAAGAGGAGCGCAATCTGGAGAATTGGATTCGTCCGAAGATCCCGGGGAGCAGTGTCTCGAACTGGTCTTCCCAGGAAATTATAAGAGTTACTCATGCAGAGTAATTATTATTTCCTGTATTTTTTATAGCATGCATCCAAGTCTTGCATCTTGCCCAAGATGACAAGACTCATTTTGTAACCAGGGCCATTTGTACTTTTGTGCAAACAAGATTAAATTAATGAAATATCAGACATCTTTTTGCAAACGAGTCTTTTTCTTTTCTGCTCACTGTTTTTTCCATTTTTCTTTTTGTACAAAAATAAATGGCGGTGTTTTCAAAATGATAACTTCATTTCACTTTTTTCTAAAGCAAGATTAAAATCAATCACTAAAATGAACCAACTTAACCCTTGCAGAGAGTGCCTTCCTGCCAGCACCGACAACAGCACGGCTATGACATCGTATGACTTTGACAATCCAATCAATCAAGCTGATGAAGGGGTTGATGAAGAATATGAGCTTCCTGAAGAGCTAGCCAGGTTGTTGAGACAAGAGGAAAAGGTTATTACTCCTCATCAGGAGGAGATTGAAGTGATTAATCTTGGTACTGACGAAGACGTGAAAGAGGTTAAAATAGGGGCCTGCCTGCAAGACTCAGTGAAGAGACATCTGATAGATCTGCTTCAAGAGTATGTTGATGTGTTTGCTTGGTCGTATCAAGATATGCCAGGGTTGGATACCGATATAGTTGTGCACAAGCTGCCTTTGAGAGAGGAGTGTCCACCAGTCAAACAGAAGCTGCGCCGAACTCGCCCAGACATGGCTATGAAAATCAAGGAAGAGGTACAAAAGCAATGGGACGCCGGGTTCCTTGCTGTGACTAGCTATCCGCCGTGGGTTGCTAACATAGTACCTGTGCCTAAGAAGGACGTCAAAGTAAGAATGTGTGTTGATTACCGGGATCTGAACAGAGCCAGCCCGAAGGATGACTTCCCATTACCTCACATTGACGTATTGGTGGATAACACGGCTCAGTTCTCGGTATTCTCCTTCATGGATGGATTTTCAGGATATAATCAGATCAAGATGTCACCTGAAGACATGGAGAAGACAACATTCATCACACCTTGGGGCACATTCTGTTACAAGGTAATGCCATTCGGACTGAAGAATGCTGGTGCAACATACCAACGGGCTATGGTGACATTATTTCACGATATGATTCACAAAGAAATAGAATGTTATGTGGATGATATGATCGCCAAGTCCCTTACAGAGGAAGATCACCTGGTGAATCTGCTGAAGTTGTTCAAGCGTCTGAGGAAGTATCAACTGAAGCTGAACCCCAACAAATGCACATTCGGGGTGCGATCCGGTAAGCTGCTGGGCTTTATTGTAAGCGAGAAAGGGATTGAAGTTGACCCTGATAAAGTCAAAGCCATCCAAGAGATGCCTGCACCTAAAACAGAGAAAGAAGTTCGAGGGTTCTTAGGTCGATTGAACTACATCTCACGGTTCATATCTCACCTCACAGCAACTTGTGAACCTTTGTTCAAGCTGTTAAGAAAGGAACAAACGGTCAGGTGGAACGAAGATTGCCAGAAGGCTTTTGACAAGATCAAAGAATACTTACAAGAACCTCCAATCCTTATGCCGCCAGTTGAAGGAAGACCTCAGATAATGTACTTGACAGTATTAGAAGAGTCGATGGGGTGTGTGCTGGGCCAGCATGACGAGTCTGGTCGAAAAGAGTATGCAATATACTACCTAAGCAAAAAGTTTACCGACTGTGAACAACGTTATTCACTGCTCGAGAAAACTTGCTGTGCTTTAGCGTGGGCTGCTCGCCGACTGAGACAGTATATGTTGACCCACACTACTTTATTAATCTCAAAAATGGACCCAGTCAAGTACATATTTGAGAAGCCAGCTCTTACCGGACGGGTTGCAAGATGGCAGATGATTCTCACAGAATATGACATCCAGTACACTTCTCAGAAAGCCATCAAGGGCAGTGTACTATCTGAATATCTTGCTGAACAACCCATTGATGACTACCAGCCTATGAAATTTGACTTCCCTGATGAAGACATCATGTTCATTAAAGCAAAAGATCATGAAGAGCCTGTTCACACTGAAGGGCCTGACCCGGAGGAAGAATGGACTATGATGTTTGATGGGGCTGTTAACATGAATGGTCGTGGTGTTGGTGCAGTACTCATTACACCTAAAGGAGTTCACATGCCTTTCTCGGCAAAACTCACTTTCAACTGCACTAACAACGAAGCTGAATACGAAGCTTGCATTATGGGTCTTGAGGAAGCCATTGACCTCAGGATCAAGACATTGACCGTATTCGGAGATTCAGCTCTGGTAGTCAATCAAACCAACGGAAAGTGGTACACCCACCAAGATCATCTGATACCTTACAGGGATTATACAAGAAGGTTACTGACTTTCTTCACAACAGTCAAGCTTGAGTATATCCCTCGGGACGAGAATCAGTTTGCAGATGCTCTTGCTACCATTTCATCCATGATCAAAGTTCAAGCTGCTAACTTTGTACCTCAGATTTCAGTGTCAAGACTTGATAGACCGGCATATGTATTTGCAGCGGATGTTGTGAAAGATGATAAGCCTTGGTTCCATGACATTAAGTGCTTCTTGGAGGATCAAACATACCCACCTGGGGCATCTGCCAATGATAAGAAGACTTTGAGAAGGCTTGCTGGTAGTTTCTTTCTGAACGCTGATGGGTCTTTATACAAGAGGAACTTTGACATGGTACTCCTCAGATGTGTTGACAAGACGGAAGCAGATTTGTTGATGCATGAAGTGCACGAAGGATCTTTTGGTACCCATGCGGGAGGGCACGCCATGGCTAAGAAGTTGTTAAGATCAGGCTATTACTGGATCACGATGGATGCAGACTGTTGTGCTTACGCCAGAAAATGCCATAAATGCCAGATCTACGCAGATAAGGTGCATGTGCCTCCCAATCCTTTGAACATCATGTCTTCACCATGGCCCTTTGCTATGTGGGGTATTGACATGATTGGCAAGATTGAGCCGACTGCTTCAAACGGCCACAGATTCATCCTGGTTGCCATTGACTATTTCACCAAATGGGTTGAAGCAGCCTCGTATGCAAATGTTACTAGACAAGTGGTAGCCAGATTTCTGAAGAGAGATATCATCTGTCGGTATGGAGTGCCCGAGCGAATCATTACCGATAATGGTTCCAACTTGAACAACAAAATGATGGCAGAACTGTGCCGGGACTTCAAAATCCAACATCACAATTCTTCTCCTTACAGGCCAAAGATGAATGGCGCTGTTGAGGCAGCTAACAAGAATATCAAGAAGATTGTGCAGAAGATGGTAGTCACATACAAAGACTGGCATGAAATGCTACCGTTTGCCTTGCATGGGTACCGCACATCAATCAGAACATCCACTGGGGCAACGCCGTATCAGCTTGTATATGGTATGGAAGCAGTCCTACCTGTTGAAGTTGAATTACCCTCTCTACGAGTTTTGATGGATGTTAAATTGAGTGAAGCAGAATGGGTACGGTCCCGATACGAACAACTGAGTCTGATCGAAGAGAAAAGATTGGCTGCAATCTGCCATGGGCAGTTATATCATAAGAGAATGAAGAAAGCCTTCGATCAGAAAGTCAGGCACCGAGAATACCAAGTAGGGGATCTTGTGCTGAAAAGAATCCTCCCTCTTCATACAGACCACAGGGGCAAATGGACTCCAAATTATGAAGGACCATTCGTGGTGAAGAAAGTTTTCTCTGGTGGAGCACTGATGCTCAGCACCATGGATGGTGAAGATTTCCCATCCCCTGTGAATTCAGATGCAGTTAAAAAATACTTCGCATAAAATGACCCGCTGGACATAAAAACAGAATGTAAGTCCAGGCAAAAATAGGGCATCCCGGCGAGTCAAAAACAGAATAAAAGACTCGGGAAAAAGTAAGGGAAAATAAACGAAAAATGTACACCCGCTGAGTTGAAAAGCCGCATTGGACAGCTCAGGCAAAAATGGGTATCCCGATGGATTGAAAACCCGAAAGGGCGATCCATGCAAAATAAGGGAATGAGCGAACAACTGCATTCTGAATTCGTCTGTATCGTTTACAACTTGGTAAGCTACAAAAGATCAAGCTTCAATCAGAATCAACTCTCTCCAGAAAGCAAGACGAGAAGAACGTCATTGTCATACGAGTCATAGCAGAAGAGGAAGCCCCTCAAAGCGTCGCCAACACTGCCAGCTTTTTGTTTCTCAATTTGTAACAGTCTCTTCATTTCAGGAGATATGTTTCCTCGACTGTATCTCGCCAATTCAGGGCACATGAATTAATAAAATCAGATTCTCAGTCATGTTTCGTTTTACATTTATGTTTTGCAAAGAGTCGTCTGATATCTCTAAAAATACAATTGCATAAGTACAGATGCCTTTCTCTAAAAATAAAAACACATGCTTACAGGGAATCTGATTATTCTCGAAAGTACTTAACTCCTATGACGGAATCCGGTAAGGGATACCTCGGGACCTTTTGTACGTTTCCTTACCTTTGCAGGTCTGCAGGTATCCAGAACGCAACCTGGGGCATGCAAGTTACGTCTTAGCGAGATGGCGAATCGTTATCAACTCGGTCTATCAACTCACGTGGCACTGAAGGTGTCCACTTCCCCCAGCAAAGTTGCCAAATCAACATACACTCAATCTCAGCATCTGAAATGCCCTATCCCCAGCTGAGTTGCCACTTGTTGCTCTCCCCAGTTGAGTTGCCTCTCACAATTCCCCAGCCGAGTTGCCATTTCATCCTCAGTTGATTGCAGGAGTCAGGGAATCGTCTCCCCACAGAATCTTCAGCCTCTATCCAGAAGAACGACGCATGAAGAGATCACAACAGAGTGAAGAAAGCTTCTACAAACCCCAGCCGGGTCCCGTATTATAAGGATATGTCAATCAGTGACCTATATCCCCAAACAGATACATCATTAGATCTACCAGTGATCTCATACCCAGCTGGGATGTTCACTTCAAGCAGATCATCCAGAGATCTTCGCGGCAACGGGATCCGAATCCTGGATCTGTGCCTCCTTGCATAATCATAGCATTCGCATCATATTCACCCCCCAGAGCGTAGCATTCCGTCTAACACGGAGCATTACGGCAAAAATCAAACGCATAGCATAATCATAAGCCATGTTATGAATTGACACTTGTGAATAATGAACTGTTCATCATCATTATACAAACATCCCCATCAGAGTCCCAGCAAAAGCAGTTGCCTCACAAATCACAAACACCGGTATATACACCTTTTGGCACCCGTCCGTGTCATCTTTCCCCAGTAAAGTCGCCTGAACACTCTTTACAAACAAGATCACCCGTATTACAGGTACTTCATGACGCCCGTCCGTGTCAAATCACCAGCAGAAAGCCAAAGACATCCTCTTTGCACTCACATGTACTTGTATATACACCCTTTTTGACACCCGTCCGTGTCATATCCCCAGCGCAGTCGCGTACACTTTCATCACCCATATACTTGTTAATATTATACTTTTCTCTCTTGACACTCGTCCGTGTCACTCTCCCCAGCAGTTAAGGCACTCATCTATACAATACAATACTCACTACTCATGGTACACTTATACAGATACTCGTCCGTATCTTGTATACATCATCACTCATATCCCCACAGATCCGACAGTAGTCCTTGTTCTTTGTTAACCAGTTGGTACTCGTCCGTACCATCATCTCAGAACATTGCGTCTAGTGTTTGTTTCTACATGATACTCGTCCGTATCATAGTCTTAAGGATGCTCGTCCGCATCCTTAATCCATACACCGTGTCAAATACTTATGTCTTCTTGAATATAGATACTCGTCCGAGTCTACTATTCCCCAGAAGAGTCCTTTCAGATGCAACACTCGTCCGTGTTCCTTGTTAACCAGTTGATACCCGTCCGTATCATCATCTCTGAACATGTGTCAGTTTGTTTCTACATGATACTCGTCCGTATCATAGTCTTAAGGATGCTCGTCCGCATCTTTAATCTATACACAATACCAAACACTTATACCTTTTGCTTCTTGGATGTAAACGCTCGTCCGTGTTTACTATCTCCCCAGTAGATCGCCAACAAAACAATTTTTTCTTTTTATCTAACACTCGTCCTGTGTTATGATAACCCTGAGAGCAGCCGTACCCTGCTGAGTGGTCGTCCTCCACTTCTTGATGGTCGTCCTCCATCATGCTCGTCCGATGGCCGTCCCCATCGTTGACCTTTTCTATCCGATGGCCGTCCCCATCGTTGATATTTTCGGCAGCCGTCCCCTGCTAGGTGGTCGTCCTCCACCTCTTGATGATCGTCCTTCATCATTTTATCCAATGGCCGTCCCCATTGTTGATTTTGGTTATCTGACACTCGTCCTGTGTCATGATAACCCTGAGAGCAGCCGTACCCTGCTGAGTGGTCGTCCTCCACTTCTTGATGGTCGTCCTCCATCATGCTCGTCCGATGGCCGTCCCCATCGTTGACCTTTTCTATCCGATGGCCGTCCCCATCGTTGATATTTTCGGCAGCCGTACCCTGCCAGGTGGTCGTCCTCCACCTTTGATGGCCGTCCCCATCATTTTTCTTTTATACCCAACAGAGCAGCCGTCCCCTGCTAGGTGATCGTCCTTCACCTTTGATGGCCGTACCCCATCATCTGTTTATTTCATTCATTCTTTAACCCGATGGCCGTCCCCGTCGTGGTCCCTTTTCCTTTTTAGCCCGATGGCCGTCCCCATCGTTGGTTATTTTACCTACTTTATGAACTTGATGGCCGTCCCCGTCATGTTTCATTTGATTCCCAGAGAAATTTTGCAGCTTTATCTTGATGGCCGTCCCCATCATGATTTTATTTTCCCCAGCTAGTCGGCCGTCCCCGTCTTAGCTTTACCCGTTTTTCCCCAGCTAGTCAGCCGTCCCCGTCTTAGCTTTACTTTTTATCCCCAGCATGTCGGCCGTCCCCGTCATCACTTTATTTCCTGCACTTTACCAGCATGTCGGCCGTCCCCGTCATCGCTTTACTTCACATTTATCCCAGCATGTCGGCCGTCCCCGTCATTGCTCCTTACCCAGCAGTCGTCCTCCGCTCGACGGTCGTCCTCCGTCGCCCATACTTTACAATACACTTTATTTTGCCTTTACAATCTATATCCCTTTTCTTCTTCATTTTGTGAGTGCAAATTTTGGACTGTCTTTGGTATTCAACCACAAGTTATCTTGTTTGCCTGTTAAGCCGTCGCTTACATCCTGCACAGCTAACTCATGTTTGAATAGGGGCAGCTGTAAACACCCCAAATTTGCCCTCACTCATTCACACCATGGCTTGTGATCATTCTCATATGCATAAACACAATCATATCATCTCACATCTCATTTTTGATCCACTGCATAGCTTTCAAGGCATCTGCACCTAGGGTTTGTGATCTGAGCAATCCCAGAGCATCTTGAGCCATTCCAAAGGCAACCAATCAACTCAAAGGGGTCCATGTGTGTTCCTATATCATATTTCATCTCCTCAAAGTCAAAATTGCAGAGGAATCACAAGAACTAGGGTTTGAGTGGATGCAGAGCCAGGTTGAACTGCACAGTTGACTGAAAATTAGGGTTTTGGTTTCAGAGGCCATAACTCCAAATTTTTTGGTCACTCTTGTTTCCATTGATCTCTATATGGTATAGGGAGTATGCATATCAATTTTCATGAAGAAATTCCATGGGGAAGTCATCTGATCAAGGGTTGACTTTTCAGACAAGTCAGTGCAAAATCAGGGCATCTGAGGCCCCCAATGACCCAACCAATGGGTGATCTTCATCATTTTGAGTGTATATGATCTTTATTTGATCATGGAAGAAGGTTGAAGTTCATAGAAATCAAGAATTTAGGGTTTTTGCAAATGTTGACTTTTTGGGCATAGTTGACTTTTCAAGAATGCATCATTTTAGGTCATTTTTCAAGCCATGATTCTTGATCCAAAAAGGCTTCAAATGGAAAAACTTTGGTCATGAAAGTTGTAGATCTCATCTTTCCCTTTTCAAAAAGTACAAGAACATGACCAAACTCTTCTTGGATCAAAAGTTATGGCAATGCAAAGTTGGCTAAAATCATTGATTTTCAAGGCATGCCCTAAGTGAGAACTTTGCAAAATCTTGGACAAATGCATTATGTGACTTCTAATTCCTCTCAAACCAGTACACAAACATTTCTCCAAGTTATAAAATCAGAATTGGATCAAGTTTGCCCATGGTTTGG
This sequence comes from Lathyrus aphaca, assembly GCA_963966055.1. Lineage (NCBI taxonomy): Eukaryota > Viridiplantae > Streptophyta > Magnoliopsida > Fabales > Fabaceae > Lathyrus > Lathyrus aphaca. The sequence goes on from OZ014521.1 coordinate 540,475,525, forward strand.
TTTGTGTAACAAGGCATTTTCTCATAGAATTCCATAAAGCAACAACTTGCAAAAACCATCATGATCACTTCACCAACTTGATGCATTGGCTGCTGAGCTTTGCTAGACCTCTCCCTCATCCTTGCTGCGCCAGCCCATGCCTTGTACTTGCCTAGACCTTGAGCCATGCCTCACTTACACAAAAGTTGACCTTTATGCAAAAGCAAACTTACCTATCATAGCAGGCCATGTCACATCACAAAGCCAATCAGATTTGTTTATGTTATCCCTTTGCAAGCTAAACATAAGGGGAAGCAAGGCTGAAACCAACACATTCACCACATACACAAAAACTCACCATCTTGCAACTTGCTTCGAATTTCTCTCCACAGCATACAAACACAAGAACCACCTTCACCAATCATCTCACCACACCTCATAGGCCTGAAACCACCAAAGTTCAAGCCTGAAACAAGCCTGACCTGAGCTTCACCATTCCCCACCCTCAGAACCAGTTCTCTTCGAATCTCACTATCCAGCCATCAAACACTTCATTTTCCTTCACCAACAAGTCAAGCATACCACAAGGAGTCAAAACCACCCTTTACTTTGAACTAAAACAGCCTGTACACAAAGCTCATTTCCTGCTACACCAGAACTGGTTCTCACAAATCAGCCATCCACAAGAGCATTGAAGACTTCCATTAGCATCAAGGGATACAAGGGAGTCCATTTGCACGCAAGGAAAGCTCTGGAAGCTCAGTTTTGAAGCTTTCCAGCTCAGGTATGATCATGAACTTTTTCTCTCAAAGCTTTCATTTTAAGTTATAAATTGACTGTGTGTGTCTTGCTGATCATGGGGATGGGCTTAGAATTAAAAATGAGTGAGAAATGAGGATTTACCAGGGCTCTGAAATTTTGCCCGTGAAACTTCATGGCTTCGATTCCTTTAGTTTAAGCATGAGAAATTCATTTTGAGAGTTGATTTGAGTGAGGTTTGAGTAGAGGAGTGTTTCCCTGGCTTTAATTTGAAGAATGGTTGCCTGAATCGTATTCTAGGGTTTGGTGGTCACCGGAGAAGATGACCGGAGCTTCTCTCCGGTCACCTGAAAATGCTTAGCCCTAATCCTGCAATTAAGTGAGGTTTAAATCTTGAGCGTTGGATCAGCTGACTGGCATTGACTTCGCGCGTGCACGTGTGGTCCAGATGAGCCCTTTTTGCCCTAATCATCATTAGCCTGATTAATCCACTTAATTAATTCATAAAACTTAATTAAGGCCAGAGTCAATCCAGACCATGCATCTGCGCGCCAAGTCAATGGTTCCCCTTCAACTTTAAATCTCCACCATCAGATCAGATTACTTTCTCTTTTATTTTGTTTTATTTCATTATTTGTCATTTAATTTGCATAATTATTTTAAAATAGCAAAAAATCCTTAAAAATTATGAAACTTTTTCCTTAAAGTTTTAATAATTTTTAAGACCCAAAAATATTTTTATTTCATTTTTCATCATTAAAAAAGTATTTTTAAATATTTAAAAGATTATTTTTAATTGATTAATGAGAATTAATTAATTAAAAATACTTTTAGGTATTTAAAAATTACAAAAAAATTCATGAAATGTTCTAAGACATTTAGAAACATTGTCCAACCTTCAAACCAAATTTCTTTTTTGATCTTGATGCATTTTAAGAATTTTTCATTGAATTAAATCATTTTTTATGCATTATTTTGATCATGGGTTCAAAAATTCATTTCTGCCAATTGGTGAAGGTTGAGACATTGATTCTTCTTGCATTGTCTTTTGTTTTGCATGTAGTTCCTAGGATAAAAAGGCCATGAATTGTTCTTGCATTTTCAAATTGTTTGGCATTTGTTTTGTTAAGAACCCTAAAAAACCCTAATAACTTAGAAAATTCATAACTTGAGTTTGGTTGAGAGTTGAGAGCTCCCCTTTGGGCAGTGGTTCATCATAGGCCTAGGGTTTCTTTGGGTGCCATTTTCCATTTTTTATCATGAGGTTTGCTTCTGTTTTTGGTTTGTGTTTGATGTTTGATCCATGAACCCTAATTTGGGCTTTCTTTTGCATCCTTCTTGCATTTCCTTGTATAACATGACTTGTCTTTGCATTTTGTGCATGCTTATGATTCATTTGACATCTTAAGACATGTATAAAGCATCTTTGATCATTGCATTACATATTTGCCATGTCATTTGTCTTGTATGATTCATAACTTTTCATGCTTGTTCATGCTCCTTAGCTTGCATCATTTGCATTCATGATCTTGTATGAGCCTCTCCATTGTCTTGCCTCATGTTTGCAGCACCTCATAACATCATTAATATCATGTGCATGCTTCTGGTTTGGTATAGCATCATGTCATTTCATTTCATTTAGCATTGCATTGCATTTCTTTCTAACATTTCAGGTGGTAAGTAAACTTGAGAAGTGGATTTGCCTTCACTTCTCATACCTTTTCTTTTCATCTCTCTTGCATCCATTACTGCATTTCTATTTGTGTTTGGGATTGAGCTTGCTCATTCTTCTTCCTCCCACTTTCTTTCTTCAAGTGACTTGACTTCTTGAATGAAGCAAGTCACTTTGCTTCTCTTGATCTTGTTCATCTGCTTCCTGGTGGCTCCTCTGAAGATTTCTCTTGAAAACCTCACAAACCTTAGGATCAACCAAGCATGACAATGATTAGGGTTTTGATTAGTCTCCCCTCTTAGTTTTACCTTTGTGTCTCTCTTTGAGTCTTCTCTTCTCACCTCATAATCAGGGACTAAACCCTAAAGGCTTTAAGACTTTGTGATTAAGCTTATGCCTGCATCCTTCTCTTAGGATGGAGTGTATAACTTTAATCCTAAGTCTTGAACCCTTAAGGTGTTTAAATCTCTTAATCAATCCACTTAATAATCATCAAGACATCACACTTGTAACTTGGGCCTTGCATTAGGGTTCTAATTCTTCCTTAAGTGGTTAAGAAGGACTAACCCTAGTGTTAATGGACAAGTCCCCCTCAAGTTGTCTTACAAATCATAAAATTCACTTCATCATCATATCATTAAATAAAATCCACTTAATCAAAGGCTTGTTTTGTCATGGGTTTAATCCCTAATCATGGATTAAGTTGAGGAGTTTTCCTCAGCTTAAACATTCTCATCTATCATCCTTCTTTTAGGATGGTGTAATGAGTCTGTTTAATCCTTGATTATGGCTTAACCTCATTACTCAACACTAAACAAAAACACAAAAACATCTAAATAATCACAAGTAGGTTAATGATCTTAATCCTACACCGAAGGTGATTAAGTGTGAGAATCTGACTTCACACTTAAGGTATTCTCATTACCCCTAATCAGAGGGAAGATGTGACGAGTTTACTAACCCATTGGTTTAGACTTAAGCTCATTATCCTATGACAAACTCCAAAAGCAATAAAAGACTGAAAACTCAAAAACAAACAATAATCGTCTCCTCCGGGATTCTTTTCTCATCATCTTCACTCACAAACGAGAACTCGCTTCTTCCGTCTAATGCAAGACAGTAAGCACCTGAGCCAGACAGGTCATACACTTGAGCATTGACAAGCAAGCAGTTCACAAGTCAATTCATCTTTCAGTCTCTTTGGGTCGAACTACGGTGTTCTGACTTCCTCATTGCACGAGAGGATACGTAGGCATAACTTAACGGTTATCGAACAAAAGTCTCTGTACATCCCCCCTCCTTCCAGCTCATTTCTTTTAGCCTCATTATCATGAGCATTTCATTCCTGGTCTCACACTGACACTGTATATCACACTTCACTTCTCATACACTGACACCTGTACATTTTGCCTTCCAGCCCTTTTGCACACAAATTGCACTGACACTACCCCTTTAAAACACAAATCTTTCAAGCGTGGATCCCGTCGAGTACGACGGACAATCTGGGTGCTAATACCTTCCCAGGTTGTAACCAACCCCCTTTCTCAGTCTCTCTGGTTCGCAACCGTCTTATCCATCTTTTTCTAGGTCTATGCAGCATTGCCTTTCCTCCGGGATAAAAATGCCTAGCTGGCGACTCTATTCATCTCCAGTGAGTTCACGGCTGTGTGTTCTCACTGTTCCCTTCGCCGACCGTTCGCGTCTGTACCTTCATCTGATCCAGTTTCATTTGTCGGGAGCGACAACTCCCTCCAAATAACTTTGAATCTCAGCCTTGGATCCTGCATACTTTCATTTAAATTCATTTTTATTTCATTTTTATTCATTTATCTTTCATATTTATTTTAAAATAGTTAGAAAAATCCCAAAAATATTTCCCTCTGCATTTTTGTTTCAAATATTTTTCTTAATTAGAAAATGATTTTTATTTTATTTTTTGCACATAAAAAGTATTTTTAAAATATTTTAATGTATATTTTAATTAATTAATGGAAATTAATTAATTAAAATAGCATTTATGTTTTTAAAAATCACCAAAAAATTCACATTGCATATAGAAACATTTAGAAACATTATCAAACCCTCAAACCAAATTTATTTTTTGTTCTTGATGCATTTTTATCATTTTCTTTGGAATTAAATTCATTTTAAGGCAATATTTTTGTGCAAACTTTAAAAAATCCATTATGCCTAACCATTGAGAGTTTGATGATGATTCTTCTTGAATTGTATCCTTCATAGCATGTAGTTTATAGGATAAAATTGGTTTGAATTGATCTTGCATTTTCAATTTGTTTTGCATTTTTCTTGATGAGGTACCTTAAAACCCTAGCCAACTTAGGAAATTCATAACTTTCACTAGGTTAAGCGTTAGATCCCCTCCTTTGGGCAGTGAGCTTGTATAGGTTTAGGGTATCCTTGATTGCACTTTCAATTTTTTATCATGTCATATGCTTCTGATTTTGAATTTTGCTTTGTGTGTTGATCATAAACCCTAATTTGTGCCTTCCTTTGCATCCATTTCTCATTTGCTTGCATCCAATGACTTGCCATGACATTTTGTGCATCCACATGATTAATAATACATCTTAGGACATGTTAGAATCATGTTTGATCATTGCATCTTTCATTTTCCATGTTATATGTCCATTGCATTTCATAACTTTTCTTGAACTTTCATGGTTCAAAGCATACCTCATTTGCATCCTTATGCTTGTTTGATCATTCTCATCTCTTGTCATGTATTTGCATCATCTCTTAGCATCATTAACATCATGTAAATGCTTCTGACTTTGTTTTGCATCATGATATTTCATCTCATTTGCATTGCATTCCATCTCTTTTGCTAACTTTTTAGGTGGTAAGTTGTTTTGAGAAGTGAATTTGCCTTCACTTCTCACAATCTCTTTTCATCTCTCTTATGCATCATTGCTGCATTTTATCATGTGTATTTGAGTGAGCTTTCTCATTCATGTTCTCTCCCACTTTTTTTTCCTCCAAGCAACTTGTCTTCTTAAGTGAAGCAAGTTGTTTTGCTTCTCTTTGCTTCTTGCTCCTTTCATTTGCTTCCTTCCTGGTGGTTTCTATGAAGATCTTCTTGCAAACCTCATTAACCCTAGGAACAACCAAGCATGACAATAATTAGGGTTTGATTAGTCCCCCATTTAGTTTTGCCTTTGTGTCATCTTTGAGTCTTCTCTTCTCATCTCATAATCAGGGACTAAACCCTAAAGGCTTTAAGGCTTTGTGATTAAGCTTATGCATGCACCCTTCTATTAGGATGGAGTGTATAACTTTAATCCTAAGTGTTAAACCCTTAATGTGTTTAAATCCTTTAATCAATTCACCTGATAATCATCAAGACATCAAGCTTGTAACTTGGGCCTTGCATTAGGGTTCTAATTCTTCCTTAATTAGTTAAGAAGGACTAACCCTAGTGTTAATGGACAAGTCCCCCTCAAGTTGTCTTACAAACCATAAAAATCTCTTCTTAATCTTACCATTAACTAAAATCCATTTAATAAAGGCTTTGTTTTGTCATGAGGTTAATCCCTAATCATGGATTAAGTTGAGGAGCCTTCCTCAGCTTAAATGTTCTCATTTATTATCCTTCTATTAGGATGGTGTAATGAGTCCATTAAATCCCTGATTATGGCTTAAACTCATTACTTAACACTAAACAAAAACACCAAAAACATCTAAATAAATGCAAGTAGGTTAATGATCTTAATCCTACATCATGGTGACTAAGTGTGAGGTGCTTACTTCATACTTAAGGTATTCTTATTACCCCTAATCAGAGGGAGGATGTGATAAGCTTACTAACCTTTGGTTTAGGCTTAAGCTCATTAACTTATGACAAATCTCAAAAAGCAATAAAAGATTGAAAACTCAAAAACAAACAATAATCGTCTCCTCCGGGATTCTCTTCTCACCTCATTCACTCACAAACGAGAACTTTCTTCTTCCGTCTAATGCAAGACAGTTTGCACCTGAGCCAGACAGGTCATACACTTGAGCATAGACAAGTAAGCAGTTCACAAGTCAACTTTTTTTTCCAGTCTCTTTGGGTCGAACTACGGTGTTCTGACTTCCTCATTGCACGAGAGGATACGTAGGCATAACTTAACAGTTATCGAACAAAAGTCTCTGTATATCCCCCTCTTCCAACTCATCTCTTTAAGCCTCATAATCTTGAGCAATTTATTCTCATTCTTACACTGACACATCATTTATACACTTTACACTTCCTTTTACACAGACACCTGTACATCCTTTTCCAGCTCTTTATGCACAAATTGCACTGACACTACCCCTTTAAAACACAAATCTTTTAAGCGTGGATCCCGTCGAGTACGACGGACAATCTGGGTGCTAATACCTTCCCAGGTTGTAACCAACCCCCTTTCTCAGTCTCTCTGGTCCGCGACCGTCTTATCCATATCTTTCTAGGTCTATGCAGCATTACCTTTCCTTCGGGATAAAAATGCCTAGCTGGCGACTCTTTCATTTCCTGTGAGTTCACTCCTGTGTGTTCTCACATCCCTCTTTCGCCGACCGTTCGCGTCTGTACCTTTATCTGGGCCATTCCCCATTTATCGGGAGCGACAGCTTGGCGACTCTGCTGGGGATGCCTTATACTGCAACCAGGGCTTCTGGTTCTTTTTGTGGGTTCCTCCTAGCGCTTGATTGATTTGTGTTTACTGGGGTGTTATGTGCTGTTTGTGCTTGTATTTGTATTTATTTTTGCTTTATGTACAGTTGTTTTATTGCTTTCTTTATAGCTTTACATATATCATATTGTCATGCTGTCTGGCTGGATCTGTTTTGTTGCTTTGGTGGGTGGGGTTCTATTGAGAGTTAAGGTCCTATACCTGGGACCTGAGTGACACCTAGGCTAGAGTGGTTCATGTTCTTTCCCATTCCATTTCGGTCTGGTGCGGGAATATGAAACACGGTTCAGATATGGGTTTCTTCTTGAGAACTCTGTGCTACAGATTTCCTGTAGTGCTAGGGCTATCTGGGAATCCTGCTAAGTCTGGATGACCTTTAGTATTGACCTTCAGAAACTGAGGTGAATTAGAGGAGGATCTTTTATGGTTATTGTGAACACTGTACCTCCGGGTTAGAAGTGTTTACACTTCTCATAATTGATCCAAGTCTGAGGATCCTTGTTTTAGAACATCACCTGTGAGGGGGTTGGGCTGTTTACAGGTTTGCAGGCACCCTTGGCCTCAACATACCCTGTTACTTTGTTTGATTAAGAGTACTCCATTTTGGTACAGTTCTTGTGATTTCTTAACCCTGGACATGTGACTCTTTATTTGAGTCCCCCACCTTGGTTACTGGACTTATGAACCTCCATCTGGATTTCTTGATCACACATGGACTTATATCAGAGCACTTGATCAGATCCAGCTCAGTGACAAACCCTTGCATATCATTTGCATACATCCTCATTGCATCATTTTAACATGTGCTTATTTGTTTTTCAGGGTATCCACATCATATATTTTGGCTTGGTTTTGACCCCTTCTTCAGCATAGACCTATCTTCATCAGTACTTACTCCAGCTATCAGCTACCTGCTTCAGTCACCTGCATCATCAGTCTCAGCCTGTCAGTGGCCCATCTTCAGTGTCATCCTCAGTCATCATCATCAGCACCTGTTCTTCCGCAGCATGGCACCTAAGAAGAGTAACATCTCCTATCATTTCTTTGAGCCTGAGTTGGCTAGCATCAGGAAGATTAAGACCCTGATTACTCCAGACCATATACCACTTTTCAGAGAACATTATGGAGGAATCCTTGATGTGGTTATGGATTTGGACCCTTCACAGAGAAGCTTGATTCATACCTGCCTGCAGTTCTATGATCCCCCTCTGAGGTGCTTCACCTTCCAGGATTTTCAGCTGGGACCTTTATTAGAGGAGTATTCATCATTGGTTGGTGTACCTATCAGGGGTGGAGTCCCCTTCAACCCTGAGATGGTTTTTCCTAGTAATGAAGAAGTAGCAAAGGCCTTGTATCTGGAACTAGTTCTGATTGGGCAGAATATGACTGCCAAAGCTGGAATCTCTGGTTTTCATCTGGATTTCTTGACCTCTCAGGCTATTTTGAAGGCCTCCCTGGGGGAGTGGAAGGCAGTCTGTGCATTATTAGCCCTTAGCATATATGGGGTTATATTATTTGCAGATGAGCCTAAGTTCATTAGCAAGAATGCAATCCATCTTTTCATCCTGAAGAACCCAGTGCCCACCTTACTGGGAGATCTTTACTACTCTGTTCACCAAAGGAATGAAAAGCAAAGGGGAAGATTAGTGAGATGCTGTGCTCCTTTATTCCATACTTGGTTGCTCAAACATTTGCCAAAGACTGATGCATTCTTGAACCCTCACCAGCAGAAGAACTGGGCTAGGAGGCTTGTTGCTTTAACCTCAGATGATATCAGGTGGTGCACTCAGAGCACCAAAGGCAGAGACATCATTACTAGTTGCGGGCAATTTCCCAATGTGCCTCTGATAGGAGTGAAGGGTTGCATCAACTACAACCCTCTGTTATTCAAAAGACAACTGGGCTATGCATTAGTCCACCCTCCTAAAGCACAAGACCTAGCTGAGACCCTTTATTGTGAGATCAAGCCTAATCCGGCCATTGTCAGGCAAGCATCATGGGCTTGGGACAATGTTCAGACTAAAGGAGTAACCATTCTTGGGAAATGCAACAACGTGGCCTCAGCTCAGTACTATGAGTGGTCTCATACCAGGGCTCAAATTTCTGGGATGCCCTTCACTATTGAAGATGTGCCTGGGCCCTCCACAACACCACCTCCAGCAACTGTCAGCTTAGAGGAGTTTGAGAAATTGAAAGAAAGAAATGAGAAGTTGACTCAAGCTCTACAGAGGACCCTCTGGGAGAGGAGTGATGGTCGGCTGGACATTGAGAGGTTAGAAAAGCTAAGGGTGGAGCATCTAGCCAAGATTGAGAAGTCAGAGGATTACATTAAGAAGTCTAGGGCTGGAGAGCAGATCTTGAAGAATGCCTGCAAAGAGGCCCAACTCCAGAGAGCTAGGACTGATTTGTATCTGAAAGAGAGTCAAGCGAGGTGGGTCAGGATCACCAAAGCTCGTACTCAGGAAGATAAAAGGACTCAGGACAAGATTGAACAGTTGGAAGCTAGTGCGAAAGAGCAACAGGAAGCCTTGCTAGCAGCCCAGAGAGAGATCTCAGAGTTGAAGATTAGAGCTGGAGTGAAGAAGTCAAAAGACCAGAGACAACACAAGAGGCTAACTGCAGCTGTTACTACCAGGAATCTTCTTATCAGGAATCTCACGGAGCGTCCAGCTGATCCTGTGACGGAAGCACTTCTGAAGGAAGTTCAGGAGGATGAGTTTGGTCTTGGTGTCTGACTTTTGCTTGTTGTTGCTTTTATTTCATTGTACTTTTCCTTTTTATGTTGTATTTTGACCCCTTAGAGGGCGTGAATTGTAAAGAATAAATTATGTATCATTTACTTTTGGTAATACAAGTGTTGGTTTGTTATCTGAGTCTCTTTCAAGCAACACCGCAAGCATCTGTCTCAAGGGTCTGGAAAGGTCAAAACCAAGTGCCAAGCCGGATACCTTGGAAACAAATAAGCATACTGCATTGCACACTAACCTTTTGTTTTGTTTTGTAGGTTTTTGTTTTATTGTTACTAACTCTGTTGTGACTTCAGGAACTATTGCTCGACGACGGGTGTTCCCACTCAACCGTCCACACAGATATCCTACCCGCAACAACCTTCCGGGTATACAGATGGACCAAGTACAACAGGACCTTACAGAGGTCAGGACTCAAATGGCCAATGAGAGATTGGAAATGAGGAATCAGATGACACAATTTATGGAAGTGATGAATGGATTGGCACAGAGCCAAGAAAGATTAAGAGCCTTGGTAGAGAGGAAAACTCAGGAGGACCCCCATCTAGGGACTGGTGGAACAAGCAACAATGAAAGGGCTCAGCCTCATGTCAACCCACATGTGTTTGGCCCTCACCTTCATCCGGAAATCAATATCCCTGCTAATGTACAAGGGAATGCTGCTACAGGAAGGGTACTCCAAGAAGACGCCCAAGAAGATCAGTTCACAGTGATGGGAGCTGGGGATGAGGCCTATGACAGGAGGCTAGATGAAATTGATGAGAAATTAAGATCCTTGGAGTCTCAAAACTCCTTGGGTTTTGATGTTATTGACATGGGCTTAGTGGACGGGGTCAGGATTCCCCACAAGTTTAAACCTCCGTGCTTTGAGAAGTACAACGGAACCTCCTGTCCACGGACCCACTTGCAATCTTTCCTGGGGAGACTGAAGGCGTATACCATGGACGAAAAGCTATGGATGTTTTATTTTGAGGATAGCTTAACAGGAGCTTCAAGGGAATGGTACTCTCATTTGACTAGAGCAACTATCAGGTGCTGGAAGGACCTGGCTGAGGCCTTCATTAGACAATACCAGTACAATTTGGATATGGCTCCCAACAGGACCCTCCTGATGGGAATGTCACAATCATCCAAAGAAAGCTTCCGGGAGTACGCCCAGAGGTGGAGACAGCTTGCTGCTGATGTCCAGCCACCCATGTCAGAGAGGGAGATGGCTGATATGTTTATGAACACCCTCCAAGGGACATACATTGATAGGCTAGCTGCCTTTTCTTCTACCAGCTTTGCAGATGTCGTTATAGCTGGAGAAAGAATTGAGAGCCTGTTAAAGATGGGCAAAATTTCTGACAACGTTGCTAGCTCGTCCAGCAACCCGAGAAAGCCTTTTGTGGGACCTAGAAGGACTGGTGAGACTAATGTTATCCATACCAATAGGGGCAGACCCCAGTATGATCATAGGTCTGTGACAGCAGTCACCATTCCCGCTCCGATTCATCCACAACCAGCGTACCAACCACAGCAACAACCCCACTACCAGCAACAAGCTCAATATCCACCTCAGAGAAATTATAACAACGACAACACCAGCAACAACAATCAGCAAAGACCGTATCAACAGAGGCCATCTCAGGCCAATAGGGTGATTGATCTGATCCCTATGCCTTATGCAACGTTATTGCCACAACTCCTAAAACTCAACCTGGTTGAGCTGAGGACGTTGGCACCCCCAGATCCTACCAGGCTACCCAGAAATTACGACGCCAGCGCCAGATGTGCTTTTCATTCGAATGCACCTGGCCACAGTACAGAGAAGTGCAGAGCTTTGCACATGAAGGTACAGGACTTGGTGGGCTCCAAAGCTCTAAACTTTGCACCACCACCAAATGTTAACAAGAACCCTATGCCACACCACGGAGGTCCCAGAATCAATGCTATCGAAGAAGACAAGCCGTCTTACTTAATAACCAGTGTGGGTCAGATTCGAACTCCTTTGGTGGAGATTAAGGCTCAACTCCTCGAATGTCAAATGTTCCCGGGATGTGAGTTGGGATGTGCTTATTGAAACATTTCAGTGAATGGTTGTGATAACTTGAGGGATGGCATAGATGGTCTCATTCAGAGTGGCCTGCTTCAAATTACAACATCAATACCAACCAATCCAGCAATCTCCTTAACAACGGTTTCAGAATCTCCTACAAATGCAACAACCATTGTTCCAAACAACTCTTCGGTTTCATCAACAATTGCTTCGTCTGTTACTTCAATGGACCAGATATCAGCAAATATCCCTTCTACAACCTCAGCACCCCTCCACTCAGAGTCTCCTACAACAACAACATCCATCCTTCCAACAATGTCTCCTACAACATCAGCAACAAACAATGCAAGTGTCTCAACAGTAACAATTTATTATGATCCTGTCAACGATTCTGCTTACAACTCACAAAGTGCCACTCCCATCAGAGCACCAGTCACAATATACTATGATCCACAGACTATCGTGGTTCCTTCTGCAGCTGCCATCAGTCCAGTCACTATCACAGTGCCTGGGCCAGTACCTTATGAAAGCAGTAATGCCATCCCCTGGCATTACGACTCTGATTTATACTGCGAAGGACAGAAAATCACTCTTGAATCATCAACTTCTTCACCACAAATAGACAATGTGGGGGGAGGCGGAGGCTTCACTCGAAGCGGACGTCTCTTTGCCCCGCAAATTCAAAGACCCACTGCCGAAGCAGAAGCGGCTGCCAAGGCAAAAGGGAAGAGCACGGTGCAAGAAGATCAGGTTGTTAGAGAAGCTTTGAAAACACCTTTTGATCAAGAAGTTGATGAATTCATGAGAATCATCAAGAAGAGTGGTTACAAGATAGTGGACCAGCTTCACCAGACGCCTTCCAAGATCTCCATTCTATCACTGCTCATGTGCTCCGAGGCTCATCGGAACGCATTACTCAAAGTCTTGCACGCAGCTTATGTGCCAGAAGAGATCACCGTCAATCAGTTGGAAGCTGTGGTTGGAAATGTTAATGCTAGTAATGGACTAGGATTTACCAACACTGATTTGACTACGGAAGGCCGCAATCATAACAAGGCTTTGCACGTTACCATGGAATGTAAAGGTGCAGTCCTTTCCCATGTGTTGGTAGACACAGGGTCATCCCTCAATGTCTTACCTAAAAAAGCTCTTGTGAAGCTGGAATATGAAGGACTGGCATTACGTCCCAGCAACTTATTAGTGAGAGCCTTTGACGGCTCTAAGAGATCAGTTCTGGGAGAAATTGAGTTGCCTGTAACGATTGGCCCACAAACTTTCAAAACGACCTTCTACGTGATGGATATACAGCCTGCCTACAGCTGTTTGTTGGGTAGACCATGGATTCATGCCGCTGGCGCAGTTACGTCTACCCTTCACCAGAAGTTAAAATTCGAGTGGGAGGGTCAGGTCGTTACTATTTGTGGAGAGGAGGATATTTTTGTTAGCCATCTGGCTACAACAAATACATCGAGATGGATGGGGAGATCCACGAGACGATGAGTCAAGGGTTTGAGGCCTTAAATATTAATGAAACCTCTGCTGTACTTGGGACTTCCATCACTTCATACCAGCAAGCCCGGAAGGTTGTTGAGGAAGGGAACGCTCAAGGCTGGGGCAAACTGTTGCCTGTGGAGAAGAAAGAAGATAGATTTGGGTTGGGTTACAAACCAACTCAACAAGATCAAGCAGAGGCTGCTAAGAAGCCCAACTTTGTTAGCGGGGGAATGCTCACCCCTGATGCTGTCAACAATTTGGAAGATGAGTCGGAAGATGAGCGCAACCTGGAGAGCTGGATTCGTCCAAGGATTCCGGGAAGCCGTATCTCAAACTGGTCTTCCCAGGGAATTATAAGGGTTACTCCTGCAGAGTAATTATTATTTCCTGTATATTTTAAGCATGCATCAAGTCTTGCATCTTGCCCAAGCTGACAAGACTCATTTTGTAATCGGGCCATCTGTAATTTTTGTGCAACAAGATTAATCAATGAAATATCAGACATCTTTTGCAAATGAGTCTTTTTCTTTTCTGCTCACTGTTTTTCCATTTTTCTTTTTGTACAAAAAATAAATGGCAATGTTTTCAAAATGACAACTTTATTTCACTTTTCTAAACAAGATTAAAATCAATCACTAAAATGAACAAACTGAACCCTTGCAGAGAGTGCCTTCCAGACAGCACCGACAACAGCACGGCTATGACTTCGTATGACTTTGACAATCCAATCAATCAAGCTGATGAAGGGGTTGAAGAAGATTACGAGCTTTCTGAAGAGCTAGCCATATTGTTGAGACAAGAGGAAAAGGTTATCATTCCTCATCAGGAGGAGGTGGAAACGATTAATCTTGGTACGGATGAAGATTTGAAAGAAGTTAAAATCGGGGCCCGCCTGCAAGACTCAGTAAAGAAACAATTGATTGACCTGCTTCAAGAGTATGTGGATGTGTTTGCTTGGTCTTATCAGGATATGCCTGGGTTGGATACCGACATAGTTATGCACAGACTGCCTTTGAGGGAAGAATGCCCACCGGTTAAACAGAAACTGCACCGTACTCGCCCAGACATGGCGATGAAAATCAAAGAAGAGGTACAAAAGCAGTGGGACGTCGGGTTCCTTGCTGTGACTAGCTATCCACCGTGGGTTGCTAACATAGTGCTTGTGCCTAAGAAAGACGGTAAAGTAAGGATGTGTGTTGACTACCGGGACCTGAACAGAGCTAGCCCAAAAGATGATTTCCCATTACCTCACATTGATGTATTGGTCGATAATACGGCTCAGTTCTCGGTATTCTCCTTCATGGATGGATTTTCAGGATACAATCAGATCAAAATGTCACCTGAAGACATGGAGAAGACAACTTTCATCACACCCTGGGGCACATTCTGTTACAAGGTGATGCCATTCGGACTAAAAAATGCTGGTGCTACATATCAACGGGCTATGGTAACATTATTCCACGATATGATCAATAAGGAAATCGAGTGTTATGTGGATGACATGATTGCCAAGTCCCTCACAGAAGAAGACCACTTGATAAACCTGCTGAAGTTATTCAAGCGTCTGAGGAAGTACCAACTGAAGCTGAACCCCAACAAATGCACATTCGGGGTGAGATCTGGTAAGCTGCTGGGTGTTATTGTAAGCGAGAAAGGGATTGAGGTTGACCCTGATAAAGTCAAAGCCATTCAAGAAATGCCTGCACCAAAGTCGGAAAAAGAAGTTCGAGGGTTCCTAGGTAGGTTGAACTACATCTCAAGGTTCATATCTCACCTTACAGCAACCTGTGAACCCTTGTTCAAGCTGTTAAGAAAAGAACAGACGGTCAGGTGGAACGAAGACTACCAGAGGGCTTTTGACAAGATCAAAAAGTACTTGCAAGAACCTCCAATCGTTATGCCTCCAGTTGAAGGAAGACCTCTGATAATGTACTTGACAGTATTAGAAGAGTCGATGGGTTGTGTGCTGGGCCAGCATGACGAGTCTGGTCGAAAAGAGTATGCAATATACTACCTGAGCAAAAAGTTTACCGACTGTGAACAACGTTATTCACTGCTCGAGAAAACTTGTTGTGCTTTAGCGTGGGCTGCTCGCCGACTAAGACAATATATGTTGACCCACACTACCTTGTTGATCTCAAAAATGGACCCAGTTAAGTACATTTTCGAGAAGCCAGCTCTTACCGGACGGGTTGCAAGATGGCAAATGATTCTCACAGAATATGACATACAATACACTTCTCAGAAAGCCATCAAGGGCATTGTATTGTCTGAATATCTTGCTGAGCAACCTATTGATGATTACCAGCCTATGAGATTTGACTTCCCTGATGAAGACATCATGTTCCTGAAAGCAAAAGATCATGAAGAGCCTGTTCACACTGAAGGGCCCGACCCGGAAGAAGAATGGACTATGATGTTTGACGGGGCTGTTAATATGAATGGTCGTGGTGTTGGTGCAGTACTCATTACACCTAAAGGAGTTCACATGCCTTTCTCGGCAAAGCTCACTTTCAACTGCACTAACAACGAAGCTGAATATGAAGCTTGCATTATGGGTCTTGAGGAAGCCATTGACCTCAGGATCAAGACATTGACTGTATTCGGAGATTCAGCTCTGGTAGTTAATCAAACCAACGGAAAATGGTACACACACCAAGATCATCTGATACCTTACAGGGATTATACAAGGAGGTTATTGACTTTCTTTACAACAGTCAAGCTTGAGTATATCCCTCGGGACGAGAATCAGTTTGCAGATGCTCTGGCTACCATTTCATCCATGATCAAAGTTCAAGCTGCCAACTTTGTACCGCAGATTTCAGTATCCAGACTTGACAGACCAGCATATGTGTTCGCAGCAGATGTTGTCAAAGATGATAAGCCTTGGTTCCATGATATTAAGTGCTTCTTGAAGGATCAAACATACCCACATGGGACATCTTCCAATGATAAGAAGACTTTGAGAAGGCTTGCTGGTAGTTTCTTTCTAAACACTGATGGCTCCCTGTACAAAAGAAACTTTGATATGGTACTCCTCAGATGCGTTGATAGAACAGAAGCAGACTTGTTAATGCATGAAGTGCACGAGGGATCCTTTGGTACCCATGCTGGAGGACATGCAATGGCTAAAACGTTTCTAAGATCAGGCTATTACTGGATCACGATGGATGCCGACTGTTGTGCCTACGCCAGAAAATGCCATAAATGCCAGATTTATGCGGATAAGGTGCATGTGCCTCCCAACCCTTTGAATATAATGTCTTCACCTTGGCCCTTTGCTATGTGGGGCATTGATATGATTGGCAAGATTGAACCGACTGCTTCGAATGGCCACAGATTCATCTTGGTTGCCATTGACTATTTCACCAAATGGGTTGAAGCAGTTTCTTATGCAAATGTTACAAGACAAGTGGTAGCCAGATTTCTGAAGAGAGATATCATCTGTCGATACGGAGTCCCCGAGCGAATCATTACTGATAATGGTTCCAACTTAAACAATAAGATGATGGCAGAGTTATACCGGGACCTCAAGATTCAACACCACAACTCTTCTCCTTACAGGCCAAAGATGAACGACGCTGTTGAGGCAGCTAATAAGAATATCAAGAAGATTGTGCAAAAGATGGTAGTTACATACAAAGACTGGCATGAGATGCTACCGTTTGCCTTGCATGGGTACCGCACATCAATCAGAACATCCACTGGGGCAACGCCGTATCAGCTTGTGTATGGTATAGAGGCAGTCTTACCTGTTGAAGTTGAATTACCCTCCCTGCGAGTACTGATGGATGTCAAGCTGAATGAAGCAGAATGGGTCCGGTCCCGATGCGAACAACTGAGCCTGATTGAAGAGAAGAGATTGGCTGCAATCTGTCATGGGCAGTTGTATCAGCAAAGAATGAAGAGAGCCTTTGATCAGAAAGTCAGGCGCCGAGAGTACCAAGTGGGAGATCTTGTGCTGAAAAGGATCTTCCCTCCTCATACAGACCACAGGGGCAAATGGACTCCGAACTATGAAGGACCATTCGTGGTAAAGAAAGTTTTCTCGGGTGGAGCACTCATGCTCAGCACCATGGATGGTGAAGACTTCCCGTCCCCTGTGAATTCGGATGCAGTTAAAAAATATTTCGCATAAAAAATGACCCGCTGGGCATAAAAACAGAATGTAAGTCCAGGCAAAAATAGGGCATCCCGGCGAGTCAGAAACAGAATAAAAGACTCGGGCAAAAATAAGGGAAATAAATAAAAAATGTACACCTGCTGAGTTGAAAAGCCGCATTGGACGACTCAGGCAAAAATGGGTATCCCGATGGATTGAAAACCCGAAAGGGCGATCCATGCAAAATAAGGGAATAAGCGAACAACTGCACCCTGAATTTGTCTGTATCACCTACAACTTGATAAACCTCGAAAGGATCAAGCTTCTGTCAGAATTAGCCTTCTTCAGAAAGCAAGACGAGAAGAACACCAAATGTCATACGAGTCATAGCAAGAGGGAAGCTCCTTGAAGCGTCGTCAACATTGCCAGCATTTTGTTTCTCAATTTGTAGCAATCTCCTCATTTCGGGGGGATATGTTTCTTTGATGTATCTTGCCAATTCAGGGCACGTGAATTAATAAAAACAGATTTTTCAGTCACATGTTGTCTCGTACATTTTCATTTGCCAAGAATGTCTGATGTCTTTAAAATGTCGATTGCATAAATACAGATGTTTTTCTCCTAAAAATATGTGCTTGCAGGAAATATACTTACTCTCGGGAGTGTCTCATTCCTATAACGGAATCCGGTAAAGGATGCCTCGGGATTATTCGTGCGTTTTTCTGTCTTTGCAGGAGTGCAGGTATTCAAAAGCGCAACGTGGGTCATGAAAGCTTCATCCCAACAAGTGGGCAAATCAACACTCAGTTTTAGCACCCAAAGTGCTTTCTCCCCAGCTGAGTTACCACTTGTTGTTTCTCCCCGGCTGAGTTGCCATCCGTTACTCCTCCTCATCCAAATACGAAAAGTCAGGGAACCATCTCCCCACAGAGTTTCAGCCTCTGTCCAGGAGAGCAACGCACGAAGGAATCACAACAGAGTGACGAAAGCTTCCACAAACCCCAGCTGGGTCTCTCATTACCAGGAATAGGTCTATCATTGACCCATTTCCCCAAGAAGATGCATCTTATCAGATCCACCAATGATCTCATCCCCAGCTGGGATGTACACTTCAAACAGATCGACTAGAGATCTTCACAGCAACGGGATCCGAATCCCGGATCTGTTTTTCCTTTGCATAATCATAGCATTCGCATCATATTCGCCAAACAAAGCGTAGCATTCCGTCTTAATGCGGAGCATTACGGCAAAAATCAAACATGTGGCATAATCATAAGTCATGGTCTGAATCAAACACTTGTGAATGTTATTGACCCCTCCACAATATATAGAATACTCCCCAGCAAAAGCAGTTGCTTCACATTCACCAATACAAATACATACTCCTTGTGGCACCCGTCCGTGTCATATCCCCAGCAGAAAGCCAAAGACATCCCCTTTGCACTCACAGATACTTGTATATATAATTTTCTTGACATCCGTCCATGTCGTTTTCCTAGCACAGTAACATAAGCACTTCGTATACCAGATATTTGGTTATACTATACTCTCCTCCTTTTGACACTCGCCTGTGTCATTCTCCCCAGCCGATTGAACACTCAAATATACACCAATCATACTTATACAGATACTCGTCCGTATCTCGTATACACCATTTACATCCCCGCAGACTCAACACTCGTCCGTGTTCTTTGTTAACTCGTTGATACTCGTCCGTATCATCGTCTCAGAACATGCGTCAAGCGTTTGTTTCTACATGATACTCGTCCGTATCATAGTCTCAAGGATGCTCGTCCGCATCTTTTATCCATACACTGTGTCTTCTTGAATATAGATACTCGTCTGTGTCTACTATTCCCCAGAAGAGTTCTTTCAGATTCAATACTCGTCTGTGTTCCTTGCTAACCAGTTGATACTCGTCCATAACATCATCTCTGAACACGTGTCAGTATTTGTTTCTACCCGATACTCGTCCGTATCGTAGTCTTAAGGATGCTCGTCCGCATCTTTAATCTATACACAATACCAAACACTTATACCTTTTATTTCTTGGATGTAAACACTCGTCCGTGTTTACTACTCCCCAGTAGAGTGAATTTTCTTCTTATCTACATTCGTCCTATGTCATGATAAACCCTGAGAGCAGCCGTACCCTGCTAGGTGGTCGTCCTCCACCTCTTGATGGTCGTCCTCCGTCATGCTCATCCGATGGCCGTCCCCATCGTTGACCTTTTATCCGACATTCGTCCTATGTCATGATATCTTTAGCAGCCGTCCTTGTCGCTCCCCGATAAATGAAACCAAGTCAGATAAGGGTACAGACGCGAACGGTCGGCGAAGGGAACAATGAGAACACACAGCCGTGAACTCACTGGAGATGAATAGAGTCGCCAGCTAGGCATTTTTATCCCGGAGGAAAGGCAATGCTGCATAGACCTAGAAAAAGATGGATAAGACGGTTGCGAACCAGAGAGACTGAGAAAGGGGGTTGGTTACAACCTGGGAAGGTATTAGCACCCAGATTGTCCGTCGTACTCGACGGGATCCACGCTTAAAAGATTTGTGTTTTAAAGGGGGAGTGTCAGTGCAATTTGTGTGTAAAATAGCTGGAAAAAGATGTACAGGTGTCAGTGTAAAAGAAGTGAAAAGTGTGATATATACAGTGTCAGTGTAAGAACAGAGAGTATGCTCATGATAATGAGGCTCAGAGAATGATGCTGGAAAAAAAAAAGGGAATGTACAGAGACTTTTGTTCGATAACTGTTAAGTTATGCCTACGTATCCTCTCGTGCAATGAGGAAGTCAGAACACCGTAGTTCGACCCAAAGAGACTGAAAGATGAATTGACTTGTGAACTGCTTACTTGCCTATGCTCAAGTGTAAGATCTGTCTGGCACAGATGCAAACTGTCTTGCATTAGACGGAAGAGGCAAGTTCTCGTTTGTGAGTGAAGATGATGAGAAAAGAATCCCGGAGGAGACGATTATTGTTTGTTTTTGAGTTTTCAGTCTTTTATTGCTTTTGAAAGTTTGTCATAAGTTAATGAGCTTAAGCCTAAACCAATGGGTTAGTAAACTCATCACATCTTCCCTCTGATTAGGGGTAATGAGAATACCTTAAGTGTGAAGTCAGATTCTCACACTTTATCACCTTTGGTGTAGGATTAAGATCATTAACCTACTTGTGATTACTTAGATGTTTTTTTGTGATTTTTGTTTGGTGTTAAGTAATGAGTTTAAGCCATAATCAGGGATTAAACAGACTCATTACACCATCCTAATAGAAGGATAATAGATGAGGGTGTTTAAGCTGAGGAAAACTCCTCAACTTAATCCATGATTAGGGATTAAACTTATGACAAAACAAGCCTTTGATTAAGTGGGTTTTAGATTAATGGTATGATGATGAAGTGATTTTTATGATTTGTAAGACAACTTGAGGGGGACTTGTCCATTAACACTAGGGTTAGTCCTTCTTAACCACTTAAGGAAGAATTAGAACCCTAATGCAAGGCCCAAGTTACAAGTGTGATGTCTTGATAGTTATTAAGTGAATTGATTAAGAGATTTAAACACATTAAGGGTTTAACACTTAGGATTAAAGTTATACACTCCATCCTAAGAGAAGGATGCAGGCATAAGCTTAATCACAAAGTCTTAAAGCCTTTAGGGTTTAGTCCCTGATTATGAGATGAGAAGAGAAGACTCAAAGAGAGACACAAAGGTAAAACTATGAGGGGTGACTAATCAAAACCCTAATTCATTGTCATGCTTGGTTGTTCCTAAGGTTTGTGAGGTTTGCAAGGACAATCTTCAAAGGAGCCACCAGGAAGCAGATGAACAAGATCAAGAGAAGCAAAGTGACTTGCTTCATTCAAGAAGTCAAGTCACTTGAAGAAAGAAAGTAGGAGGAAGAAGAATGAGCAAGCTCAAACTCAAACACAAATAGAAATGCAGCAATGGATGCAAGAGAGATGAAAAGAAAAGTTATGAGAAGTGAAGGCCAATTCACTTCTCAAGTTTACTTACCACCTGAAATGTTAGAAAGAAATGCAATGCAATGCAAGGTGAGATGAAATGACATGATGCTAAACAAAACCAGAAGCATGTTGATGATGATTATGATGTTATGAGGTGCTGCAAACATGAGGCAAGGCATGGAGATGTTCATACAAGATCATGGATGCAAATGATGCAAGTTAAGGAACATGAACAAACATGGAAAGTTATGAAGCATACAAGACAAATGACATGGCAAATATGAGATGCAATGAGCAAAGATGCTTCCTATATGTCTTAAGATGTCAAATGAATCACAAGAATGTATAAAATGCAAAGACAAGTCATGTTATGCAAGAGAATGCAAGAAGGATGCAAGAGAAAGCCCAAATTAGGGTTTATGGATCAAACATCAAACAAAAACCAAAAACAGAAGCAAACCCTAAGATAAAAAATGGAAAATGCCATCCAAAGAAAACCTAAACCTACAATAAACCACTGCCCAAAGGAGAACTCTCAACTCTCAACCAAACTCAAGTTATGAATTTTCTAAGTTATTAGGGTTTTTTAGGGTTCTTAACAAAAGAAATGTCAAACAATTGGAAAATGCAAGATCAAATCAAGACCATTTTATCCTAGAAACTACATGCCAAACACAAGACAAAGCAAAAAGAATCAATGTCCAAACCTTCTTAGATAGGCAGAAATGAATTTTTGAACTTAGGATCAAATTAATGCATAAAAAATGATTTAATTCAATGGAAAATTCTTAAAATGCATCAAGATCAAAAAAGAAATTTGGTTTGAAGGTTGGGCAATGTTTCTAAATGTCTTAGAACATTTCATGAATTTTTTTGTAATTTTTAAATACCTAAAAGTATTTTTAATTAATTAATTTCCATTAATCAATTAAAAATAATCTTTTAAATATTTAAAAATACTTTTTTAATGATAAAAAATAAAATAAAAATATTTTTGGGTCTTAAAAATTAATAAAACTTTTAGGAAAAAGTTTCATAATTTTTAAGAATTTTTTACTATTTTAAATTAAATGTGCAAGTTTAATGAAATAAAAATGAATTAAAAACAAATAAAAATGAAAGTAATCAGGATGGAGGGCCAGGATGGAGCCTGAGTTCAAATGCATTGACCACGCGCGCTATCCAAGGGCTGTGGTTCCTTCTGAGTTAATTAAATTAATTATGGATTAATTAAATAAAACACGTGGATTAGGGCTAAGCAAAGTGATCTGGGCCTCTCATGCGCGCGGGAAGTCCACTAAGTCAACTGATCAAACGCTCCACATTCAAATGGAAATTAATTACACAATTAGGGCACAAATCACTTTCAGGTGGCCGGAGAAGACTTCCGGTCGTCTTCTCCGGCCAGCATCCCCCCTGAGAAATCCCCAAAACCCTCAAAACGTAACAAAAACAAAATCTAAGAATTGGGAAATGTTCCCCAACCCCTCACGAATCAAACCCCTCTCCTAAAACAAATTTCTTTTCCCTAACTAAGCTGAATCGAAGGAAATGAAAACTAGGGCACGCAGGTTTCAGAGAGAAATTAAATGCTCATTTCAAAGCCATTTTCGAAACCAATGACATCAGGATGATCAGTGAAGCACATAGAACAAGTTTATAACATGCAAAGTGATTTCTGGAAAAATAAATTTCAAGCTACCTGAGATTTGGAGCTTTCAACTTGAGGACTTTCTGGCCACTTCCTTCAGTGCAAACTACTCCACTTGATCCCCAGATGATGTTTGAATGCCCAAGGAGAGTTTATGTTGGCTGGATAGTGAGATTCGACAGCTTCTGCTCAAGCTTAGTCAGAAATGGCAATGGAGTTTCAGGCACTTCCAAGTCATTGTGAGGGGTTATTTGTGATCCTGAGGGTGAATGGAGAAGGTCTGTGGTGTTAGTTGGTGTGTTTGTGAGCTGTGGTGAGAGTTTCGAATGAAACTGCAAAATGAGGTGAGGAATGGCAGTGGGATGTTCTTGCTTGTTTCAGGCCCAAGTCTTGTTGGTTTGAGGTCTATGAAGTGTGGTGAGATGAAGTGTGGAAATGGTTTGAGTGTTGGAAGGCTGGGCAGAGAGATTCGAAGACAAATGCAATGTGGTGTGTTTTTGTGAATGTGATTGTGTGTGATGTTTCAGCCTTGCCTTCTACATGAAATGGCTTGCAAATTGTCCACATAACTCTCTCTCATTGGTCAGATGATTGGACATGTGCTTTATTGATTGGTAAGTCACCTTTTGCAAAAAGTCAAAAATTGTGTAAGTGAGGTATGGCTCATGATCTAGGCAAGTACAAGGCATGGGCTGGCGCAGCAAAGGTGAGGGAGAGGTCTAGCAAAGCTCAGCATCCAAGGCTGCAAGTTGTAGGAAGAATGATCATGAGTTTTGCAACTTGTGGCTTTTGGTTCACATGTGACTTCTTTGTCCAACCAACCATAAAACCATGGGCATTCTTGGTTCATTTCTGATTTTCATGACTTAGAGAAAGTTTGTATGCTGGTTTGAAGTGAACTAGAGGTTGCAATTGGCTTTGATCCATGGTTTTGCAAAATTTCCATTTGAGGCATGCCTTAAAAATCAATGATTTTGGCCAACTTTGTCACACCATAACTTTTGATCCAAGAAGAGTTTGATAATGTTCTTGTACTTTTTGAAAAGGGAAAAATGAGATCTACAACTTTCATGACCAAAGTTTTTCCATTTGAAGCCTTTTTGGATCAAGAATCAAGGCTTGAAAAATGACCTAAAATGATGCATTCTTGAAAAGTCAACTATGCCCAAAAAGTCAACATTTGCAAAAACCCTAAATTCTTGATTTCTATGAACTTCAACCTTCTTCCATGATCAAATAAAGATCATATACACTCAAAATGATGAAGATCAACCATTGGTTGGGTCATTGGGGGCCTCAGATGCCCTGATTTTGCACTGACTTGTCTGAAAAGTCAACCTTTGATCAGATGACTTCCCCATGGAATTTCTTCATGAAAATTGATATGAATACTCCCTATACCATATAGAGACCAATGGAAACAAGAATGACCAAAAAATTTGGAGTTATGGCCTCTGAAACCAAAACCCTAATTTTCAGTCAACTGTGCAGTCTAGCCTGGCTCTGCATCCACTCAAACCCTAGTTCTTGTGGTTCCTTTGCATTTTTGACTTTGTGAGGATGTATTATGACATAAGAACACACATGGACCCCTTTGAGTTGATTGGTGGCCTTTGGAGTGCCTCATGAAGCTTTGGGATTGCTCAGGTCACAAACCCTAGGTGCAGATGCCTTAGAAACTATGCAGTGAATCAAAAGTGAGATATGAGATGATATGATGGTGTTTATGCATATGGAATGATCACAAGCCATGGTGTGAATGGGTGAGGGCAAATTTGGGGTGTTTACAGCTGCCCCTATTCAAACATGAGTTAGCTGTGCAGGTTGTAAGCAACGGCTTAACAGGCCAAACAAGATAACTTGTGGTTGAATATCAAAGACAGTCCAAAATTTGCACTCACAGAATGAAGAAGAAAAGGGATATAGATTGTAAAAGCAAAATAAAGTATATTGTAAAGTATGGGCGACGGAGGACGACCGTCGAGCAGAGGACGACTGCTGGGTAAAGAGCAATGACGGGGACGGCCGACATGTTGGGGATAAAAGGTAAAGCTGAGACAGGGACGGCCGACTAGCTGGGAAAATAAGATAATATGATGGGGACGGCCATCGAGATAAAGTTGCAAAATTCTCTGGGGATTAATGAAACATGACGGGGACGGCCATCAAGTTCACAAAGGTAAAGCAACCAACGATGGGGACGGCCATCGGGCTAAAAGGAAAAGGGACCACGACGGGGACGGCCATCGGGTTAAAGAATGAATGAAATAAACAGATGATGGGGTACGGCCATCAAAGGTGAAGGACGATCACCTAGCAGGGTACGGCTGCTCTGTTGGGAATAAAAAAGAAATATGATGGGGACGACCATCAAAGGTGGAGGACGACCACCTGGCAGGGTACGGCTGCCGAAAATATCGCGACATAGGGCGGATGCCGGATAAAAGGTCAACGATGGGGACGGCCATCGGACGAGCATGATGGAGGACGACCATCAAGAAGTGGAGGACGACCACTCAGCAGGGGACGGCTGCTCTCAAGGTTTGTCATAACACAGAACGAGTGTTAGATAACCGAAAATCAACAATGGGGACGGCCATTGGATAAAGTGATGAAGGACGATCATCAAAAGGTGGAGGACGACCACCTAGCAGGGGACGGCTGCTAAAAATCAACGATGGGGACGGCCATCGGATGAGCATGATGGAGGACGACCATCAAGAAGTGGAGGACGACCACTCAGCAGGGTACGGCTGCTCTCAGGGTTATCATAACACAGGACGAGTGTTAGATAAAAGAAAATTTGTTGGTGATCTACTGGGGATATAGTAAACACGGACGAGCGTTTACATCCAAGAAACAAAAGGTGTAAGTGTTTGGTATTGTGTATAGATTAAAGATGCGGACGAGCATCCTTAAGACTATGATACGGACGAGTATCATGTAGAAACAAACTGACACATGCTCAGAGATGATGATACGGACGAGTATCAACGGGTTAACAAAGAACACGGACGAGTGTTGCATCTGAAAGGACTCTTCTGGGGAATAGTAGACACAGGCGAGTATCTATATTCAAGAAGACATAAGTGTTTGACACGGTGTATGGATTAAAGATGCGGACGAGCATCCTTAAGACTATGATACGGACGAGTATCATGTAGAAACAAACACTAGACGCAATGTTCTGAGATGATGGCACGGACGAGTACCAACTGGTTAACAAAGAACAAGGACTACTGTCGAATCTGTGGGGATATAAATGGTGTATACAAGATACGGACGAGTATCTGTATAAGTGAGAGTATAAGTATAGATGAGTGTTTATCTACTGGGGAGAGTGACACTGACGAGTGTCAAAAGGAGAAAAGTATGTAATATCAACAAGCATATGGGTTGTAAAAGCGCACGCGACTGCGCTGGGGATATGACACGGACGGGTGTGGAGAAATGTATATATAAGTATATGTGAGTGCAAAGAGTACGTCTTTGGCTTTCTGCTGATGATTTGACACGGACGGGTGTCCAACGGTGTAGATACTGGTGTTTGTGATTGGAGGGGCAACTGCTTTTGTCGGGGACTCTGGTGGGATTTTTTTCTGTATAACGATGATGACTGGTTTTATTATTCACAAGTGTTACTTCAGAACATGACTTATGATTATGCTATGCGTTTGATTTTTGCCGTAATGCTCCGTATTAGACGGAATGCTACGCTCTGAGGGGATAGTATGATGCAAATGCCATGATCATGCAAAGAGGCACAGATCCGGGATTCGGATCCCGTTGCTGCAAAGATCTCTGGATGATCTGTTTGGAATGGTCCTCCCAGCTGGGGATGAGATCAGTGATAGATCTGATAAGATGCATTTGCTTGGGGATGTATGTCACTGGTTGACATATCCTTATAATATAGGGACCCAGCTGGGGTTTGTAGAAGCTTTCTGTACTCTGTTGTGACTTCTTCGTGCGTTGCTCTTCTGAATAGAGGCTTGAAGCTCTGTGGGGAGATGGCTCCCTGGATTTTTGCATTCTGTTGAGGAAGAATGATTGGTACTACAGCCGGGGAATGCCGTTGGTAACTCAGCTGGGGAGAGATAATGAGAGGCAACTCAGCTGGGGAGAGAGCATTTCGGATGCTGGGATGTAACTTGCATGCCCCAAGTTGCGTTCTGAATACCTGCAATCCTGCAAAGATAAGGAAACGCACAAAAGGTCCCGAGGTATCCTTTACTGGATTCCGTCATAGGAGTTAAGTACTTTCGAGAGTAAGTATATTCCCTGTAAGCATGTGTTCTTATTTTTAGAGAAAGGCATCTGTACTTATGCAATTGTATATATTTTTTTGAGATATCAGACAATTCTTTGCAAAACATAAATGAAAAAAACGAACATGACTGAAAATCTGATTTTATTAATTCATGTGCCCTGAATTGGCAAGATACAGTCAAGGAAACATATCTCCTGAAATGAAGAGACTGTTACAAATTAAAAAACAAAATGCTGGCGATGTTGACGACGCTTTCAAGGAGCTTCCTCTTCTGCTATGACTCGTATGACAATGACGTTCTTCTCGTCTTGCTTTCTGGAGAGAGTTGATTCTGATCGAAGCTTGATCCTTTGGAACTTACCAAGTTGTAGATAATACAGACGAATTCAGAATACAGTTGTTCGCTTATTCCCTTTTTTGCATGGATCGCCCTTTCGGGTTTTCAATCCATCGGGATACCCATTTTTGCCTGAGTTGTCCAATGCGGCTTTTCAACTCAGCGGGTGTACATCTTTTATTTATTTCCCTTATTTTTGCCCGAGTCTTTTATTCTGTTTTTGACTCGCCGGGATGCCCTATTTTTGCCTGGACTTACATTCTGTTTTTATGTCCAGCGGGTCATTTTATGCGAAGTATTTTTTAACTGCGTCTGAATTCACAGGGGACGGGAAGTCTTCACCATCCATGGTGCTGAGCATCAGTGCTCCACCGGAAAAAACCTTTTTTACAACAAATGGTCCTTCATAATTTGGAGTCCATTTGCCCCTGTGGTCTGTATGAGGAGGGAGGATTCTTTTCAGCACAAGATCTCCCACTTGGTACTCTCGGTGCCTGACTTTCTGATCAAAGGCTTTCTTCATTGTCTTCTGATATAACTGCCCGTGGCAAATTGCAGCCAATCTCTTCTCTTCGATCAGACTCAGTTGTTCGTATCGGGCCCGAACCCATTCTGCTTCACTCAGTTTAACATCCATCAATACCCGTAAGGAGGGTAATTCAACTTCAACAGGTAGGACTGCTTCCATACCATACACAAGCTGATACGGTGTTGCCCCAGTGGATGTTCTGATTGATGTGCGGTACCCATGCAAGGCAAATGGTAGCATTTCATGCCAGTCTTTGTATGTGACTACCATCTTCTGCACAATCTTCTTGATATTTTTGTTAGCTGCCTCAACAGCGCCGTTCATCTTTGGCCTGTAAGGAGAAGAATTGTGGTGTTGGATCTTGAAGTCCCGACACAGTTCAGCCATCATCTTGTTGTTCAAGTTAGAACCATTATCAGTAATGATTCGCTCGGGAACTCCATACCGACAGATGATATCCCTCTTCAGAAATCTGGCTACCACTTGTCTTGTAACATTTGCATATGAGGCTGCTTCAACCCACTTGGTAAAATAGTCGATGGCGACCAGGATGAATCTGTGGCCATTCGAAGCAGTTGGCTCAATCTTGCCAATCATATCAATGCCCCACATGGTAAAGGGCCATGGTGAGGACATGATGTTCAAAGGGTTGGGAGGCACATGCACCTTGTCTGCGTAGATCTGGCATTTGTGGCATTTTCTGGCATAAGCACAACAGTCTGCATCCATTGTGATCCAGTAATAGCCTGACCTCAGCAATTTCTTAGCCATGGCATGCCCTCCTGCATGGGTACCAAAGGATCCTTCGTGCACTTCATGCATCAACAAATCTGCTTCCGTCTTGTCAACACATCTGAGGAGTACCATGTCAAAGTTCCTTTTGTATAAAGACCCATCAGTGTTCAGAAGGAAACTACCAGCAAGCCTTCTCAAAGTCTTCTTATCATTGGAAGATGCCCCAGGTGGGTATGTCTGATCCTCCAAGAAGCACTTAATGTCATGGAACCAAGGCTTATCATCTTTTACGACATCTGCTGCAAATACATATGCTGGTCTATCAAGTCTAGACATTGAAATCTGGGGTACAAAGTTGGCAGCTTGAACTTTGATCATAGATGAAATGGTAGCAAGAGCATCTGCAAACTGGTTCTCGTCCCGAGGGATATACTCAAGCTTGACCGTTGTGAAGAAAGTCAATAACCTTCTCGTATAATCCCTATAAGGTATCAGATGATCCTGATGGGTGTACCATTTTCCGTTGGTTTGATTAACTACCAGAGCTGAATCTTCGAATACGGTTAATGTCTTGATCCTGAGGTCAATGGCTTCCTCAAGACCCATAATGCAAGCTTCGTATTCAGCTTCGTTGTTAGTGCAGTTGAAAGTGAGTTTTGCCGAGAAAGGCATGTGAACTCCTTTAGGTGTAATGAGTACTGCACCAACACCACGACCATTCATGTTAACAGCCCCGTCAAACATCATAGTCCATTCTTCTTCCGGGTCAGGCCCTTCAGTGTGAATAGGCTCTTCGTGATCTTTTGATCTTATGAACATGATGTCTTCATCAGGGAAGTCAAATCTCATAGGCTGGTAGTCATCAATGGGTTGCTCAGCAAGATATTCAGATAGTACACTGCCCTTGATGGCTTTCTGAGAGGTGTACTAGATGTCGTATTCTGTGAGAATCATCTGCCATCTTGCAACCCGTCCGGTAAGAGCTGGCTTCTCGAAAATGTACTTAACTGGATCCATTTTTGAGATTAACAAGGTAGTGTGGGTCAGCATATACTGTCTCAGTCGGCGAGCAGCCCACGCTAAAGCACAGCAAGTTTTCTCGAGCAGTGAATAACGTTGTTCACAGTCGGTAAACTTTTTGCTTAGGTAGTATATTGCATACTCTTTTCGACCAGACTCGTCATGCTGACCTAGTACACACCCCATTGACTCTTCTAATACTGTCAAGTACATAATCAGAGGTCTTCCTTCAACTGGCGGCATGAGGATTGGAGGTTCTTGCAGATATTCTTTGATCTTGTCAAAAGCTTTCTGGCAATCTCCGTTCCACCTGACCGTTTGTTCTTTTCTTAACAGCTTGAACAAGGGTTCACAGGTTGCTGTAAGGTGGGATATGAACCGTGAGATATAGTTCAATCGACCTAAGAACCCTCGAACTTCTTTCTCAGTTTTCGGTGCAGGCATTTCTTGAATAGCCTTGACTTTATCAGGGTCCACTTCAATCCCCTTCTCGCTTACAATAAAACCCAGCAGCTTACCGGATCGCACCCCGAATGTGCATTTGTTGGGGTTCAGCTTCAATTGGTACTTCCTCAGGCGCTTGAACAACTTCAGTAGATTCACCAGGTGATCTTCCTCTGTAAGGGACTTGGCGATCATATCATCCACATAACACTCGATTTCCTTATGGATCATATCGTGGAACAATGTCACCATAGCCCGTTGATATGTTGCACCAGCATTCTTCAGTCCGAATGGCATCACTTTGTAACAGAACGTGCCCCAAGGTGTGATGAATGTTGTCTTCTCCATGTCTTCAGGTGACATCTTGATCTGATTATATCCTGAAAATCCATCCATGAAGGAGAATATCGAGAACTGAGCCGTGTTATCCACCAATACATCAATGTGAGGTAATGGGAAGTCATCTTTCGGGCTGGCTCTGTTCAGATCCCGGTAATCAACACACATTCTTACTTTGCCGTCTTTCTTAGGCACAGGTACTATGTTAGCAACCCACGGCGGGTAGCTAGTTACAGCAAGGAACCCGGCGTCCCATTGCTTTTGTACCTCTTCCTTGATTTTCATAGCCATGTCTGGGCGAGTACGGCGCAGCTTCTGTTTAACTGGTGGGCATTCTTCCCTCAAAGGCAGCTTGTGCACAACAATGTCGGTATCCAACCCTGGCATGTCTTGATACGACCAAGCAAACACATCAACATACTCTTGAAGCAGATCTATCAGTTGTCTCTTCACTGAGTCTTGCAGGCAGGCCCCGATTTTAACTTCTTTCACGTCTTCGTCTGTACCAAGATTAATCACTTCAATCTCCTCCTGGTGAGGAGTAATGACCTTTTCCTCCTGTCTCAACAACCTGGCTAGCTCTTCAGGAAGCTCATATTCTTCATCAACCCCTTCATTAGCTTGATTGATTGGATTGTCAAAGTCATACGATGTCATAGCCGTGCTGTTGTCGGTGCTGTCTGGAAGGCACTCTCTGCAAGGGTTAAGTTTGTTCATTTTAGTGATTGATTTTAATCTTGCTTTAGAAAAAGTGAAATGAAGTTATCATTTTGAAAACACCGCCATTTATTTTTTGTACAAAAAGAAAAATGGAAAAACAGTGAGCAGAAAAGAAAAAGACTCGTTTGCAAAAAGATGTCTGATATTTCATTAATTTAATCTTGTTTGCACAAAAGTACAGATGGCCCTGATTACAAAATGAGTCTTGTCATCTTGGGCAAGATGCAAGACTTTGATGCATGCTATAAAAATACAGGAAATAATAATTACTCTGCATGAGTAACTCTTATAATTTCCTGGGAAGACCAGTTCGAGACACTGCTCCCCGGGATCTTTGGACGAATCCAATTCTCCAGATTGCGCTCCTCTTCCAGCTCGTCTTCCAGGCAGTTGATAGCATCGGGGGTGAGCATCCCCCCACTGACAAAACCAGGCTCTGCAGCAGCCTCTGCTTGATGTTGAGTTGGTTTGTAACCCAACCCAAATTTGTCCTTCTTCTCCTCCACAGCTAAAACTTTGCCCCAGCCTAGGGCAGTTCCTTCCTCAACAACCTTCCGGGCTTGTTGGTAAGATGACATGGAGATACCTGACACATCAGATGCTTCATTGACATTCAAGGCTTCAAAACCTTGGCTCATTGTCTCATGGATCTCTCCATCCATCTCAATGTATTTGTAAGTAGCCAGATGGCTAACGAAAATATCCTCTTCCCCACAGATTGTGACAACTTGGCCTTCCCACTCAAATTTTAACTTTTGGTGAAGGGTAGACGTTATTGCGCCGGCGGCGTGAATCCAGGGTCTACCCAACAAACAGCTGTAGGCGGGCTGAATGTCCATCACATAAAAGATAGTTTTAAAGGTCTGCGGGCCAATTGTCACGGGCAGCTCAATCTCTCCCATAACCGATCTCTTCGAACCATCAAAGGCTCTTACCACCAGGTTGCTGGGTCTCAATGCCAATCCATCATATTCTAACTTCACCAGAGCCTTCTTTGGTAAGACATTCAGGGAAGAACCTGTGTCCACCAGCACATGAGAAAGGACAGCTCCTTTGCATTCCACGGTTATGTGCAAGGCTTTGTTGTGGTTGCGGCCATCCGCTGTCAAGTCAGAATTGGTAAACCCTAGCCCATTGCTAGCAGTAACATTTCCAACCACGGTTTCCAATTGGTTGACAGTGATCTCCTCAGGCACGTAAGCTGCGTGCAAGACTTTAAGTAGTGCATTCCGATGGGCTTCGGAGCACATAAGCAGTGAGAGGATGGAGATTTTGGATGGCGTCTGGTGAAGCTGATCCACAACTTTATAATCACTCTTTTTGATAATCCGCATGAACTCATCAACTTCCTGATCGAATGGAGTCTTCAGGGCTTCTTTGACAGCTGGATCTTCCTGCAC
Organism: Lathyrus aphaca; assembly: GCA_963966055.1. Lineage (NCBI taxonomy): Eukaryota > Viridiplantae > Streptophyta > Magnoliopsida > Fabales > Fabaceae > Lathyrus > Lathyrus aphaca. The sequence goes on from OZ014521.1 coordinate 540,508,413, forward strand.
CGGGCCCTTTCCCTTTGCCTTGGCAGCAGCTTCTGCTTCGGCAGTGGGTCTTTGAACTTGTGAAGCAAAGAGACGTCCGCTTCGAGTGAAGCCTCCGCCTCCCCCCACGTTATCTACTTGTGGTGCAGGTGTTGATGTTTCAAGAGTGATTATTTTCCCTTCACAGTACACGTCAGAGCCATAGTGCCAGGGGATGGCCCTATTGCTTTCATATGGTACTGGTCCAGGCACCGTGACAGTGACTGGACTGATTGCTGCTGCTGAAGGGACTGTTATTGTTTGTGGATCATAAAAGATTGTAACTGGTGCTCTGGTGGGAGCAGCACCTTCTGAATGGTAGGCGGAATTATTTTCAGGATCGTAGAATATGGTAACAGTGGAGACATCTTCGTGATTGGTTGCTGGTGTTGTAGGAGGTATTGTTGGAAGGACTGATGTTGCTGGAGATTCGAAATGGAATGAAGCTGAAGTTGTAGCAGGAGAAACTGTTGAAAACTGATCATTTGGGAGGACAGACGAAGTACTTGTTGATGTTGCTGGTGAATTGTCGGGAACAATAGTTGATGCAGTTGTAGGAGGTTCTGGAACCGTTGTTGATGAAGTTGTCGGGTTTGTCGGAAATGATGTAGTGATCTGTAGCAGGCCACTCTGAATAAGGCTGTCGATGCCATTCCTCAAGTCCTCACACCCATTCCAGGAAATATTGCAGTAGGGGCACCCTAGTTCACACCCCGGAAATATTTGGCTTTCACGGAGTTGAGCCTTGATTTCCACCAATGGTGTCCTGATCTGATCCACACTGGTTATTAAATAAGACGGTTTGTCTTCTTCAATAGCATTAATTCGGGGACCACCATGGTTTGGCATAGGGTTTTTATTGACATTGGGCGGCGGCGCAAAATTCAGAGCCTTGGAGTCTACCAAGTCTTGTACCTTCATATGCAGAGCCCTGCATTTTTCTGTACTGTGACCAGGTGCGTTGGAATGAAAAGCGCACCTAGCATTGGAGTCATAGTTCCTTGGTAGACTGTTGGGATCCGGAGGTGCCAACGTTCTTAGCTCAACTAGGTTGAGTTTCAGAAGTTGTGGCAGCAAGGCAGCGTACGGCATTGGGATCGGGTCGATCACTCTATTAGCTTGGGATGGCCTCTGTTGGAATGGCCTCTGTTGATTGTTGTTGGTGTTGTTGTTGTTGTAGTTCCTTGGAGGATACTGATTCGGCTGATGATACTGAGGTTGCTGTTGGAAGTTTTGTTGAGGAGGTTGATAGACTGGCTGTGGATGAGCTGGAGCAGGGATAGTGACTGCTGCTATTGACCTTTGAACATATTGGGGCCTACCCCTGCTGGTGTGAATGGCATTGGTCTCGCCAGTTCTTCTCGGGCCTGCAAAAGGCTTTCTTGTACTGCTGGACGAACTGGCACCATTATCAGAAATCTTACCCATTTTTAACAGGCTTTCAATTCTCTCCCCAGCTATGACAACATCTGCGAAGCTAGTGGAAGAGAAAGCAGCCAACCTGTCAATATATGTTCCCTGAAGAGTGTTCATAAACATGTCTGCCATTTCTCTCTCAGACATGGGTGGTTGAACGGCAGCAGCCAATTGCCTCCATCTCTGGGCATATTCTCGGAAACTTTCCCTTGACGACTGTGACATGCCCATTAGGAGAGTCCTATTGGGTGCCATATCTAAGTTGTATTGATATTGTCTGATGAAGGCCTCTGCCAGGTCCTTCCAGCATCTCACAGTTGCCCTTGTCAAATGGGAATACCATTCCCTTGATGCTCCAGTCAAGCTGTCTTCAAAGTAAAACATCCAGAGCTTCTCATCCATTGTATAGGCCTTCAGCCTTCCCAGAAATGATTGTAGATGAGTCCGGGGGCATGAAGTCCCATTATACTTTTCAAAACAAGGAGGCTTGAATTTATGGGGGATCCTGACCCCGTCTACCAAACCCATGTCCATGACGTCGAAACCCAAAGAATTTTGAGATTCTAAGGACCTCAACTTCTCAGCTATCTCTTCCAATCGTCTATCATAAGTTTCCTCTCCAGCACCCATTACCGTAAATTGGTCCTCCTGAGGATCTTCTTGAAGTACTCTGGCTGCAGTGGCCGTCCCTTGAACATTTGCAGGAATGTTAATCTCAGGATGTAGATGTGGGCCAAACACAGGGGGGTTAACATGTGGTTGCACCCTTTCATTGTTACTTGTGCCAGCAGTCCCCACATGGGGTTCCTCTGGGTTCCTTCCTTCTACCAAAGCTCTGAGCCTCTCCTGGCTTTGAGCTAAGTTGTTCATCACTTCCATGAATTGTGTTATCTGGGTTCTCATCTCCAATCTTTCGTTTGCCATCTGGTTTCTGACCTCCGTAAGGTCTTGTTGCATCTGGTCCATCTGGATTCCCGGAAGGTTGTTTCTAGTTGGGTACCTGTGTGGCCTGTTGAGAGGAAATACCCGGCGGCGAGCAATAATTCCTGAGATTCACAACAGAGGTTAGTAACAATAAAACAAAACCTACAAAACAAACAAAAGGGTTAGTATGCAATGCAGTTATGCTTATTTACTCTCAAGGTATCCGGTTTGGCCTTCAGTTTTGACCCTTCCAGACCCTTGAAGATGCTGCTGTTGAAGTTGCTTTTGAAGTAAACCCAGATGGAAACTAACACAAATATATTACAAAAGGTGAAATAATACAACTTGTTCATTTTACAACACAAACCCTTAAAGGGGTCAAAATACATCACAAAAAGCAAAAGTACATGGAATAGGAACAACAACAAGCAAATGATCAAACTCCAAGGCCAAACTCATCCTCACGAACTTCCTTGAGAAGTGCTTCGGTCACAGGATCAGCCGGACGTTTCGTAAGATTTCTGATGAGAAGGTTTCTTGTTGCAACAGCTGCAGTCAACTTCTTGTTCTGGCTTTGGTCCTTAGACCTCTTCACTCCTGCTTTGATCTTTAGCTCTGACATTTCCCTCTGGGCTGCTGCCAGGGCTTCTTCCATCTGCTCCATCTTGTCCTGAACTCTCTTGTCTTCTAGAGTACGGGCCTCAGTGATCCGGACCCACCGGGCTTGACTCTCTTTCAAATACAGGTCTGTTCTTGCTCTCTGGAACTGGGCTTCTTTGCAAGCATTCTTCAAAATTTGCTCACCAGCCTTAGACTTCTTAATATAATCCCCAGACTTTTCAATCTTAGTCAAGTGTTCCACTCTCAACTTCTCCAATCTTTCAATTTCCCTCACACCTTCACTCCTCTCCCGGAGGGTCTTCTGCAAAGCCTGGGTTAGCTTCTCATTTCTTTCTTTCAAGCTCTCAAACTCCTCCAAACTGATAGTGGCAGGGGGTGGTGCTGAAGATGACTCAGGCATGTCTTCTATGGTGAAGGGCATTCCAGAGAATTGGGCCCTGGCATGGGACCACTCATAATATTGTGCTGATGCCACATTATTGCACTTCCCCAGAATGGTGACTCCCTTGGTTTGAACATGATCCCAGGCCCAGGCAGCCTGTCTAACAGTTGCCAGACTAATCTTGTTCTCACAGTAGAGGGTCTCCACCAAGTCCTGCACCTTGGGAGTATGGACCAGTGCATAGCCCAATTGCCTCCTGAACAGCAGAGGGTTGTAATTGATACTTCCCTTAACTCCTATTAAGGGCACATTGGGAAAGTGCCCACAGCTTGTGAGGATATCTCTGCCCTTGGTGCTTTGAGTACACCATCTGATATCTGCTGAAGTTAGGACAGTGAGTCTCTTAGCCCAGTTGCTTTGCTGATGAGGATTTAGAAATGCATCTGTCCTGGGTAGATGCCTGAGAAGCCAAGCATGGAATAATGGAGCACAACACCTCACTAGCCTGCCCCTCTGCTTCTCATTCCTCTGATGTACTGAGTAATAGAGATCTCCTAGCAAAGTTGGCACTGGGTTCTTCAGGATGAACAAATGGATTGCATTCTTGCTAATGAATCGAGGCTCATCTGCAAACAACACAATTCCATATACACTTAAGGCCAACAGAGCACAAACAGCTTTCCACTCCCCCAGGGAGGCCTTCAGACTAGCTTGAGAAATCAGGAAGTCAAGATGAAAACCAGGGATCCCAGCTTTAGAGGTCATATGTTGCTCAATCAAAACAGGTTCCAGGTGCAAAGCTTTTGCTACCTCTCCATTGCTTGGGAAAACCATCTCAGGATTGAAAGGGATTTCTCTCCTGATAGGTAGACCAACCAATGATGAGTATTCTTCTAATAGAGGGCCCAACTGGAAGTCTTGAAAGGTGAAACATCTCAATGGGGGGTCATAAAACTGAATACAGGTATGGATCAGGCTTCTCTGTGATGGGTCCAGATCCATAGCCATGTCAAGTATATCCCCATAATGCTCCCTGAACAAAGGTATGTGATCCGGAGTGATCAGGGTCTGAATCCTCCTGATGTCTGATAAGTCTGGTTGGAAGAAATGATAGGTGATGTTGCTTTTCTTTGGAGCCATAAGTGCTGAGACTGAGTAGAATAAGTGCTGATGAAGATGCTGAGGAGTGGGCCACTGGCTGGCTAGTGCAAGTAACTGAAGGATATGGTGGACAAGCTGAAGCAAGTGCTGATGGAGACAGGTCAATACTGCAGATGGGGTCAAAACCAAAACCAGATGAAAATGGATACCCTGAAACACAAATAAGCACATGTTAATATGATGCAATGAGGATGTATGCAAATGAAATGCAAGGGTCTGTGACTGAGCTGGATCTGATCAAAATGCCCTGATATAAGTCCATGTGTGTTCAAGAATTCCAGATGGAGGTCTATAAATCCAGTAACCAAGGTAGGGGGACTCAAATAAAGAGCCACATGTCCAGGGTTTTAGAATCACAAGAACTGTCCAACATGGAGTATTCTTAACAAAATCAAAGTAACAGGGTATTCTGAGGTCAAGGTACCTGCAAACCTGTAAACAGCCCAACCCCCTCACAGGTGGTGTTCTAAAACAAGGATCCTCAGACTTGGATCAGTTATGAGAAGTGTAAACACTTCTAACCCGGAGGTACAGTGTTTACAATAACCATAACAATTCCTCCTCTAATTCACCTCAGTTTCTGAAGGTCAATACTAAAAGGTCATCCAGACTTAGCAGGCTTCCCAGATAGCCCTAGCATTGCAGGAAATCTGCAACACAGAGTTCTCAAGAAGAAACCCATATCTGAACCGTGTTTCATATTCCCGCACCAGACCGAAATGGAATGGGAAAGAATATGATTCACTCTAGCCTAGGTGTCACTCAGGTCCCAGGTATAGGACCTTAACTCTCAATGGAACACCCACCCACCAAGGCAAACAACAGATCCAGCCAGCAGCAATGACAGTATGATATACAAATGCAATAAAGAAAATAGTAAAGTAACTGTACATAAAGCAATAAGCAAAAGTAAATACAAACACAAACAAGCACATAACACCCCAGTAAACACAAATCAAACAAACGCTAGGAGGAACCCACAAAAAAGAACCAGAAGCCCTGGTTGCAAAACAAAGGTTCCCCAGCAGAGTCGCCAAGCTGTCGCTCCCCGATAAATGAAACCAAGTCAGATAAGGGTACAGACGTGAACGGTCGGCGAAGGGAACAATGAGAACACACAGCCGTGAACTCACTGGAGATGAATAGAGTCGCCAGCTAGGCATTTTTATCCCGGAGGAAAGGCAATGCTGCATAGACCTAGAAAAAGATGGATAAGACGGTTGCGAACCAGAGAGACTGAGAAAGGGGGTTGGTTACAACCTGGGAAGGTATTAGCACCCAGATTGTCCGTCGTACTCGACGGGATCCACGCTTAAAAGATTTGTGTTTTAAAGGGGGAGTGTCAGTGCAATTTGTGTGTAAAATAGCTGGAAAAAGATGTACAGGTGTCAGTGTAAAAGAAGTGAAAAGTGTGATATATACAGTGTCAGTGTAAGAACAGAGAGTATGCTCATGATAATGAGGCTCAGAGAATGATGCTGGAAAAAAAAAAGGGAATGTACAGAGACTTTTGTTCGATAACTGTTAAGTTATGCCTACGTATCCTCTCGTGCAATGAGGAAGTCAGAACACCGTAGTTCGACCCAAAGAGACTGAAAGATGAATTGACTTGTGAACTGCTTACTTGCCTATGCTCAAGTGTAAGATCTGTCTGGCACAGATGCAAACTGTCTTGCATTAGACGGAAGAGGCAAGTTCTCGTTTGTGAGTGAAGATGATGAGAAAAGAATCCCGGAGGAGACGATTATTGTTTGTTTTTGAGTTTTCAGTCTTTTATTGCTTTTGAAAGTTTGTCATAAGTTAATGAGCTTAAGCCTAAACCAATGGGTTAGTAAACTCATCACATCTTCCCTCTGATTAGGGGTAATGAGAATACCTTAAGTGTGAAGTCAGATTCTCACACTTAATCACCTTTGGTGTAGGATTAAGATCATTAACCTACTTGTGATTACTTAGATGTTTTTTTGTGATTTTTGTTTGGTGTTAAGTAATGAGTTTAAGCCATAATCAGGGATTAAACAGACTCATTACACCATCCTAATAGAAGGATAATAGATGAGGGTGTTTAAGCTGAGGAAAACTCCTCAACTTAATCCATGATTAGGGATTAAACTTATGACAAAACAAGCCTTTGATTAAGTGGGTTTTAGATTAATGGTATGATGATGAAGTGATTTTTATGATTTGTAAGACAACTTGAGGGGGACTTGTCCATTAACACTAGGGTTAGTCCTTCTTAACCACTTAAGGAAGAATTAGAACCCTAATGCAAGGCCCAAGTTACAAGTGTGATGTCTTGATAGTTATTAAGTGAATTGATTAAGAGATTTAAACACATTAAGGGTTTAACACTTAGGATTAAAGTTATACACTCCATCCTAAGAGAAGGATGCAGGCATAAGCTTAATCACAAAGTCTTAAAGCCTTTAGGGTTTAGTCCCTGATTATGAGATGAGAAGAGAAGACTCAAAGAGAGACACAAAGGTAAAACTATGAGGGGTGACTAATCAAAACCCTAATTCATTGTCATGCTTGGTTGTTCCTAAGGTTTGTGAGGTTTGCAAGGACAATCTTCAAAGGAGCCACCAGGAAGCAGATGAACAAGATCAAGAGAAGCAAAGTGACTTGCTTCATTCAAGAAGTCAAGTCACTTGAAGAAAGAAAGTAGGAGGAAGAAGAATGAGCAAGCTCAAACTCAAACACAAATAGAAATGCAGCAATGGATGCAAGAGAGATGAAAAGAAAAGTTATGAGAAGTGAAGGCCAATTCACTTCTCAAGTTTACTTACCACCTGAAATGTTAGAAAGAAATGCAATGCAATGCAAGGTGAGATGAAATGACATGATGCTAAACAAAACCAGAAGCATGTTGATGATGATTATGATGTTATGAGGTGCTGCAAACATGAGGCAAGGCATGGAGATGTTCATACAAGATCATGGATGCAAATGATGCAAGCTAAGGAACATGAACAAACATGGAAAGTTATGAAGCATACAAGACAAATGACATGGCAAATATGAGATGCAATGAGCAAAGATGCTTCCTATATGTCTTAAGATGTCAAATGAATCACAAGAATGTATAAAATGCAAAGACAAGTCATGTTATGCAAGAGAATGCAAGAAGGATGCAAGAGAAAGCCCAAATTAGGGTTTATGGATCAAACATCAAACAAAAACCAAAAACAGAAGCAAACCCTAAGATAAAAAATGGAAAATTCCATCCAAAGAAAACCTAAACCTACAATAAACCACTGCCCAAAGGAGAACTCTCAACTCTCAACCAAACTCAAGTTATGAATTTTCTAAGTTATTAGGGTTTTTTAGGGTTCTTAACAAAAGAAATGTCAAACAATTGGAAAATGCAAGATCAAATCAAGACCATTTTATCCTAGAAACTACATGCCAAACACAAGACAAAGCAAAAAGAATCAATGTCCAAACCTTCTTAGATAGGCAGAAATGAATTTTTGAACTTAGGATCAAATTAATGCATAAAAAATGATTTAATTCAATGGAAAATTCTTAAAATGCATCAAGATCAAAAAAGAAATTTGGTTTGAAGGTTGGGCAATGTTTCTAAATGTCTTAGAACATTTCATGAATTTTTTTGTAATTTTTAAATACCTAAAAGTATTTTTAATTAATTAATTTCCATTAATCAATTAAAAATAATCTTTTAAATATTTAAAAATACTTTTTTAATGATAAAAAATAAAATAAAAATATTTTTGGGTCTTAAAAATTAATAAAACTTTTAGGAAAAAGTTTCATAATTTTTAAGAATTTTTTACTATTTTAAATTAAATGTGCAAGTTTAATGAAATAAAAATGAATTAAAAACAAATAAAAATGAAAGTAATCAGGATGGAGGGCCAGGATGGAGCCTGAGTTCAAATGCATTGACCACGCGCGCTATCCAAGGGCTGTGGTTCCTTCTGAGTTAATTAAATTAATTATGGATTAATTAAATAAAACACGTGGATTAGGGCTAAGCAAAGTGATCTGGGCCTCTCATGCGCACGGGAAGTCCACTAAGTCAACTGATCAAACGCTCCACATTCAAATGGAAATTAATTACACAATTAGGGCACAAATCACTTTCAGGTGGCCGGAGAAGACTTCCGGTCGTCTTCTCCGGCCAGCATCCCCCCTGAGAAATCCCCAAAACCCTCAAAACGTAACAAAAACAAAATCTAAGAATTGGGAAATGTTCCCCAACCCCTCACGAATCAAACCCCTCTCCTAAAACAAATTTCTTTTCCCTAACTAAGCTGAATCGAAGGAAATGAAAACTAGGGCACGCAGGTTTCAGAGAGAAATTAAATGCTCATTTCAAAGCCATTTTCGAAACCAATGACATCAGGATGATCAGTGAAGCACATAGAACAAGTTTATAACATGCAAAGTGATTTCTGGAAAAATAAATTTCAAGCTACCTGAGATTTGGAGCTTTCAACTTGAGGACTTTCTGGCCACTTCCTTCAGTGCAAACTACTCCACTTGATCCCCAGATGATGTTTGAATGCCCAAGGAGAGTTTATGTTGGCTGGATAGTGAGATTCGACAGCTTCTGCTCAAGCTTAGTCAGAAATGGCAATGGAGTTTCAGGCACTTCCAAGTCATTGTGAGGGGTTATTTGTGATCCTGAGGGTGAATGGAGAAGGTCTGTGGTGTTAGTTGGTGTGTTTGTGAGCTGTGGTGAGAGTTTCGAATGAAACTGCAAAATGAGGTGAGGAATGGCAGTGGGATGTTCTTGCTTGTTTCAGGCCCAAGTCTTGTTGGTTTGAGGTCTATGAAGTGTGGTGAGATGAAGTGTGGAAATGGTTTGAGTGTTGGAAGGCTGGGCAGAGAGATTCGAAGACAAATGCAATGTGGTGTGTTTTTGTGAATGTGATTGTGTGTGATGTTTCAGCCTTGCCTTCTACATGAAATGGCTTGCAAATTGTCCACATAACTCTCTCTCATTGGTCAGATGATTGGACATGTGCTTTATTGATTGGTAAGTCACCTTTTGCAAAAAGTCAAAAATTGTGTAAGTGAGGTATGGCTCATGATCTAGGCAAGTACAAGGCATGGGCTGGCGCAGCAAAGGTGAGGGAGAGGTCTAGCAAAGCTCAGCATCCAAGGCTGCAAGTTGTAGGAAGAATGATCATGAGTTTTGCAACTTGTGGCTTTTGGTTCACATGTGACTTCTTTGTCCAACCAACCATAAAACCATGGGCATTCTTGGTTCATTTCTGATTTTCATGACTTAGAGAAAGTTTGTATGCTGGTTTGAAGTGAACTAGAGGTTGCAATTGGCTTTGATCCATGGTTTTGCAAAATTTCCATTTGAGGCATGCCTTAAAAATCAATGATTTTGGCCAACTTTGTCACACCATAACTTTTGATCCAAGAAGAGTTTGATCATGTTCTAGTACTTTTTGAAAAGGGAAAAATGAGATCTACAACTTTCATGACCAAAGTTTTTCCATTTGAAGCCTTTTTGGATCAAGAATCAAGGCTTGAAAAATGACCTAAAATGATGCATTCTTGAAAAGTCAACTATGCCCAAAAAGTCAACATTTGCAAAAACCCTAAATTCTTGATTTCTATGAACTTCAACCTTCTTCCATGATCAAATAAAGATCATATACACTCAAAATGATGAAGATCAACCATTGGTTGGGTCATTGGGGGCCTCAGATGCCCTGATTTTGCACTGACTTGTCTGAAAAGTCAACCTTTGATCAGATGACTTCCCCATGGAATTTCTTCATGAAAATTGATATGCATACTCCCTATACCATATAGAGACCAATGGAAACAAGAATGACCAAAAAATTTGGAGTTATGGCCTCTGAAACCAAAACCCTAATTTTCAGTCAACTGTGCAGTCTAGCCTGGCTCTGCATCCACTCAAACCCTAGTTCTTGTGGTTCCTTTGCATTTTTGACTTTGTGAGGATGTATTATGACATAAGAACACACATGGACCCCTTTGAGTTGATTGGTGGCCTTTGGATTGCCTCATGAAGCTTTGGGATTGCTCAGGTCACAAACCCTAGGTGCAGATGCCTTAGAAACTATGCAGTGAATCAAAAGTGAGATATGAGATGATATGATGGTGTTTATGCATATGGAATGATCACAAGCCATGGTGTGAATGGGTGAGGGCAAATTTGGGGTGTTTACAGTCCCCTGCTAGGTGATCGTCCTTCACCTCCTGATGATCGTCCTTCATCATTTTATCCGATGGCCGTCCCCATCGTTGATCTTGTTATCTGACATTCGTCCTATGTCATGATAAACCCCGAGAGCAGCCGTACCCTGCTAGGTGATCGTCCTTCACCTCTTGATGATCGCCATTCATCATGCTTATCCGATGGCCGTCCCCATCATCGACCTTGTTACCCGACATTCGTCCTATGTCGTGGTACTTTCGGCAGCCGTACCCTGCCAGGTGATCGTCCTTCACCTTAGATGACCGTCCCTCATCTTATCCCCAACAGAGCAGCCGTCCCCTTCTAGGTGATCGTCCTTCACCCTTTGATGACCGTACCTCATCATTTATTTCATTTACCCTTAATCCCCAGAGAGTCTTATAGCTTTACCTGATGGCCGTCCCCATCACAATCTCTTATATCCCCAGCATGTCGGTCGTCCCCGTCATTGCTTCATCCCCAGCAGTCGCCCTCTGCTCGGCGGTCGTCCTCCGTCGCCCGCACCTTATAAATATACTTTATTTTCCTTTTACAATCTATATCCCTTTTCTTCTTCATTCTGTGAGTGCAAATTTTGGACTGTCTTTGGTATTCAACCACAAGTTATCTCGTTTTCCTGATAAGCCATCACTTACATCCTGCACAGCTAACTCATGCTTGAATAGGGGCAGCTGTAAACACCCCAAATTTGCCCTCACCCATTCACACCATGGCTTGTGATCTTTTCATATGCATAAGTTCAATCATGGCATCTCATACCACATTTTTGATTCACTGCATTGATTCAAAGTCATCTGCATCTAGGGTTTGTGATCTGAGCAATCCAAGAGCCATTTGAGCCACTCCAAAGGTCATCAATCACTTCAAATGGGTCCATGAATGTTCAAGCATCATATTATATCCCCACCAAGTCAAGAAAGTCAAAGAATCACAAGAGCTGAGGAAGGCATGGAAGCAGAGCCAGGTTTAACTGCACAGATGACCTAGAATTAGGGTTTTGGTTTCAGAGGCCATAACTCCAAATTTTTTGGTCATTCTTGTTTCTATTGGTCTCTATATGTTATGAGGATCATGCATATCAAGTTTCATGGAGAAATTCCATGGGGAAGGCATCTGATTAAGAGATGACTTCTTGGGCAAGTCAGTGTAAAATCAGGGCATCTGAGGCCCCCAATGACCCAACCAAAGAGTGTTCTTCATCATTTTGAATGTGTATGATCTTTATTTGATCATAGAAGATGTTATAAGTTCACAAAATTGAAGAATTTCAAGCCATTTGCAAAATTGCCTTTTTGGGAAAGTGACTTGTAATGGAAACTTGCTATTTTGGGAAAGTTTTTCAACCCTTTCTTTTTTATTCAAAAATGCTTCAAATGAGAAAACTTTGGTCATGAAAGTTGAAGAATGGATCATTCCCTTTTCAAAAAGTACAAGAACTCATTCTAATTCATTTTGGATCAAAAGTTATGGCTTGTCAAAGTTGAGGAAAATCACATAATTTCAAGTTTTGCACCAAAGAGGCAAAGTTACAAAACCTCTTGCCAAGGCAAATTGTGACTTCAAATGGACTTCTAAACTTTGCACAAACATAAACCAATGCCTAAAGATCAGAATGCATCAAAGATTTGTCCACTTTCATGACTTATGCTTCAAGTAATCACAAAAGGGCCAAAAGATCCCAAAGTTGCAAAACATCTCACAAACCCTAATACACTTGCTAATTGGCCTCAAGACTGATTCCATGGCTCTCCTCAATCCTTGCTGCGCAGGACACCCCTTTGTCCTTGGCTTGCCATTGACCCATACCTCTCTTACACCTAGACTTGACTTTTTGCAAAAAGGGCCATACCAATCAAGCTAGGCCACACCAACTCCTCTGACCTATCCAAGTGTGATACATGTACCAAATGGGACTCAACACATAACACACACAAGCCTGATCTCTTTCATAAGCCATAGTTTCAAGATTTCACCTCTTATGCACTTTCCTTCGAATCTGATCACACAAGCATCAAACCTCAAAACCAACTTCACCATTCATTCAGAAAGTCTTCATAGAGCAAAAACCACCCTTCACCTTGCCTTGAAAGTCCCTGAAACTCAAACACGATATTTCCCCTCTCTGAGCAGAACTCCATCAAACTCACAAATCAGCCACTATCCAATCCAACTAAACCTCAAAACATCTTCAGGAGGTCCATTGGAGAAGCTTTGAAGCAAGGAGGCAGGCTGAAAGCTCCAAACTGAAAGCTTCACTTCAGGTAGCTTCAAAGATTATTTTTTTCCAGAAACCTTGTTTTAAGTTACTAAAATGATCTACATGCTCCCCTGAATGCAATGAGCTTTGAATTTTTGAAAATGATGAAGAGATGAGGATGTATGGTCTGTCTGAAACTTTTCCCGTGAAATTGATTTTTGCTTGTTCTTCTTGATTCATGAAAAATAAATAGGTTTTGGTGTTGGATTCTTGTTTAGGATGTTTGGTTGAGTGAATCTGGAGATTTTGGCACGTTGTAGTGAGGTTTTGAGAGAGATAGGTTGAAGGTCTCGCCGGAGAAGACGACTGGAAGTCTTCTCCGGCCACCTGAGGGTCATTAACCCTAATCTGAGTAATTAATGAGGGTTTAAATTTGGACCATAGATGAGGTGGACTGGGGTTGACTCCCGCGTGTATGGATGGTCAGGATCAGTCATTAAACCCTAATCTTTAATTAATTAGTTTAATTAAAATTAATTAGTCAGATGCAATCTGGACCACTCATTTACGCGCCAGTCAACTCCCTCCAAATAACTTTGAATCTCAGCCTTGGATCCTGCATACTTTCATTTAAATTCATTTTTATTTCATTTTTATTCATTTATCTTTCATATTTATTTTAAAATAGTTAGAAAAATCCCAAAAATATTTCCCTCTGCATTTTTGTTTCAAATATTTTTCTTAATTAGAAAATGATTTTTATTTTATTTTTTGCACATAAAAAGAATTTTTAAAATATTTAAATGTATATTTTAATTAATTAATGGAAATTAATTAATTAAAATAGCATTTATGTTTTTAAAAATCACCAAAAAAATTCACATTGCATTTAGAAACATTTAGAAACATTATCAAACCCTCAAACCAAATTTATTTTTTGTTCTTGATGCATTTTTATCATTTTCTTTGGAATTAAATTCATTTTAAGGCAATATTTTTGTGCAAACTTTAAAAAATCCATTATGCCTAACCATTGAGAGTTTGATGATGATTCTTCTTGCATTGTATCCTTCATAGCATGTAGTTTATAGGATAAAATTGGTTTGAATTGATCTTGCATTTTCAATTTGTTTTGCATTTTTCTTGATGAGGTACCTTAAAACCCTAGCCAACTTAGGAAATTCATAACTTTCACTAGGTTAAGAGTTAGATCCCCTCCTTTGGGCAGTGAGCTTGTATAGGTTTAGGGTATCCTTGATTGCACTTTCAATTTTTTTATCATGTCATATGCTTCTGATTTTGAATTTTGCTTTATGTGTTGATCATAAACCCTAATTTGTGCCTTCCTTTGCATCCATTTCTCATTTGCTTGCATCCAATGACTTGCCATGACATTTTGTGCATCCACATGATTAATAATACATCTTAGGACATGTTAGAATCATGTTTGATCATTGCATCTTTCATTTTCCATGTTATATGTCCATTGCATTTCATAACTTTTCTTGAACTTTCATGGTTCAAAGCATACCTCATTTGCATCCTTATGCTTGTTTGATCATTCTCATCTCTTGTCATGTGTTTGCATCATCTCTTAGCATCATTAACATCATGTAAATGCTTCTGACTTTGTTTTGCATCATGATATTTCATCTCATTTGCATTGCATTCCATCTCTTTTGCTAACTTTTTAGGTGGTAAGTTGTTTTGAGAAGTGAATTTGCCTTCACTTCTCACAATCTCTTTTCATCTCTCTTATGCATCATTGCTGCATTTTATCATGTGTATTTGAGTGAGCTTGCTCATTCATGTTCTCTCCCACTTTTTTTCCTCCAATCAACTTGTCTTCTTAAGTGAAGCAAGTTGTTTTGCTTCTCTTTGCTTCTTGCTCCTTTCATTTGCTTCCTTCCTGGTGGTTTCTATGAAGATCTTCTTGCAAACCTCATTAACCCTAGGAACAACCAAGCATGAAAATAATTAGGGTTTGATTAGTCCCCCATTTAGTTTTGCCTTTGTGTCATCTTTGAGTCTTCTCTTCTCATCTCATAATCAGGGACTAAACCCTAAAGGCTTTAAGGCTTTGTGATTAAGCTTATGCCTGCACCCTTCTATTAGGATGGAGTGTATAACTTTAATCCTAAGTGTTAAACCCTTAATGTGTTTAAATCCTTTAATCAATTCACCTAATACTCATCAAGACATCAAGCTTGTAACTTGGGCCTTGCATTAGGGTTCTAATTCTTCCTTAATTAGTTAAGAAGGACTAACCCTAGTGTTAATGGACAAGTCCCCCTCAAGTTGTCTTACAAACCATAAAAATCTCTTCTTAATCTTACCATTAACTAAAATCCATTTAATAAAGGCTTTGTTTTGTCATGAGGTTAATCCCTAATCATGGATTAAGTTGAGGAGCCTTCCTCAGCTTAAATGTTCTCATTTATTATCCTTCTATTAGGATGGTGTAATGAGTCCATTAAATCCCTGATTATGGCTTAAACTCATTACTTAACACTAAACAAAAACACCAAAAACATCTAAATAAATGCAAGTAGGTTAATGATCTTAATCCTACATCATGGTGACTAAGTGTGAGGTGCTTACTTCATACTTAAGGTATTCTTATTACCCCTAATCAGAGGGAGGATGTGATAAGCTTACTAACCTTTGGTTTAGGCTTAAGCTCATTAACTTATGACAAATCTCAAAAAGCAATAAAAGATTGAAAACTCAAAAACAAACAATAATCGTCTCCTCCGGGATTCTCTTCTCACCTCATTCACTCACAAACGAGAACTTGCTTCTTCCGTCTAATGCAAGACAGTTTGCACCTGAGCTAGACAGGTCATACACTTGAGCATAGACAAGTAAGCAGTTCACAAGTCAACTTTTTTTTTCAGTCTCTTTGGGTCGAACTACGGTGTTCTGACTTCCTCATTGCACGAGAGGATACGTAGGCATAACTTAACAGTTATCGAACAAAAGTCTCTGTATATCCCCCCTCTTCCAACTCATCTCTTTAAGCCTCATAATCTTGAGCAATTTATTCTCATTCTTACACTAACACATCATTTATACACTATACACTTCCTTTTACACAGACACCTGTACATCCTTTTCCAGCTCTTTATGCACAAATTGCACTGACACTACCCCTTTAAAACACAAATCTTTTAAGCGTGGATCCCGTCGAGTACGACGGTCAATCTGGGTGCTAATACCTTCCCAGGTTGTAACCAACCCCCTTTCTCAGTCTCTCTGGTTCGCGACCGTCTTATCCATATCTTTCTAGGTCTATGCAGCATTGCCTTTCCTTCGGGATAAAAATGCCTAGCTGGCGACTCTTTCATTTCCTGTGAGTTCACTCTGTGTGTTCTCACATCCCTCTTTCGCCGACCGTTCGCGTCTGTACCTTTATCTGGGCCATTCCCCATTTATCGGGAGCGACACACACTAATCTCTTTGATCATTGACATCTTAGCCTCATGTGCTTCAAAATATGTTGCTTTTGCAGCAGCCATCATGAGATCTCTATACAATGTGCCACCTCCAAACTTATTCTTAAAGTTTGCATATAGGTGTCTCAAGCAAAACCTATGCTCGTATGCTGGATACTCTTCTTCAAAAACCTGGACCAGACCCTGTTTGTGCAGGCAATAACAATGTTTCAGAATTATTTAGTGCAATAACTTCAGAATTATTTAGTGCAATAACAATGTTTCAGAATGAATAAGTGCAGGCAATAACAATGTTTCAAACTTAATAATTGCAATAACAATTGAAATTCTGTGATCAGGTATGAGATGTCCTAAGAGATGTCCCAACACTTGATAGGACACTTGACAAACTTAAATAGCAAGAAAATTAAACAACACAGAAGTTTGTTAACCCAGTTCAGTGTATAACCACACCTACATCTGGAGGCTACCAAGCCAGGAGGAAATCCACTATAAGTATTATTAATTCTAGACTTAAACCACCCTGTTTAATCTATCACTTAATAACTACCCAATGCAATTTCTACCTAAGACACACCTTAGATAAGAGTACCCTACTCACTCCCCCTCAATCACACAGTGATCAAGTTTACAAGTTTAATGAAATTGAAGACATTCTTCAAACAATACAGCTTGATCTTACTTCACAGTTTCAATCAAGTCACAAATGCACTTTTGCTTAAAAGCTCATAAAGTGGTACAATAAAAACACCTGCTATTAAAAACACTAGACACCCTATTTGGTCTTCTGAAATTCGTACTCAATTCTATGAGTTTCTGTTGCTTAAATAGGTATCTGTAATTTGGGCTTTCTGTAGGATGATCCAGCCCTAATGCACATGCAGCTTCCACCTTGAATTTAGGGTTTGTTACCTCCTAGATTCTAGGTGATTTAGGTCTTCTGTTTTAATCTGAATCTTCAATATAAAACTCCCTACAGATGCGCCTTGTTCTGTTTTTATCCATCATTAATTAATTCCAGATAACTCTCCTTAAATATCTCTGATTAGTTAGTCAATAATTAATTCTGGTAGCAGGTTTGAGATGTCTCAACATCTGTTGGGACATCCTGAAAAACTGAACTTAATTCATTTACACAATGTCCCAACATCTGGTAAGACATCCTGAAATAAGTTCATATACTCTGTTTGATAATGTCCCAACATTTGATAGGACATTCTGAACTGAAATCAATAATTCTTGTTGGTCAAAAATTCTGCCAATTCAAGACATCTACAAACTCCCCCTTTGGCTAATTTTTGGCTAACATCTTTTCTGGTTTTCAGAGTGCAGCAGAAGTTCTTTTTATCAGAGTATAGCATTGCTTTTCTGTTGATTCTTATTTGAGATTACTCCCCCTCAAACATAATCTTGTTGCAACAGAAAAAAAAACTTATTCAGTTCAGAAGCAAACAAACAGAATTTTTTTTTCATTCATACTTAAACAGCAATTACAATTTGTTTTTGTTCTCCCCCTTGGTAGACACAAAATTTAGGGCCAAAGACACTATTCCAGAAATACATTGCTGTCATTACATTTGCCTCACATACATTGATCACTCAGATTCATCACTCTCAGTTTCTTCCTCAACTTCAGTTTCTTCATCAGCATCACTTTCTTCATCAGAGGCAGCTTTCTGATCTCCTTCACTCTCCAGCCTCTGGATGATTTCTTCAAGTTTCAGCTTCCTTGCTTCAAGCTCTTTGCATGTGCTCTTTAGCTCAGCAATTAATGCCTTCTTGGAGATTGGAGTCTTAGCAGTTGAGGGACCTGCAGATGTCCCAGAAGGTGCTTCAACATCTGCAGCATGATGGCTGAGGAATAATTTGTAGTGAAAAGCCAGGGGGCTCTCTCTCTTGCAGACTGTGTCTTTCTCAGTTAAAATCCCAGGGTATTGACTTAGAACAATACCACACAGCAAGGAGGGAAAAGCTATTGGCAGCTTTGTTGCAGAGGAGCTGGCATGCTTCAAGGTCTGATCAAAAATGTAAGCTCCATAGTCCATCTTGGTTTGAGTTCCCACAGCATATATAAACCTGGCCAGACCAGTGGAGATTGAAGAAGTGTGGTTGGTAGGCACCCAGTTAGTTGTACCAATCCTGTTCAGCATGGCATATTTTCTGGTAAGCATGCTCACTGAGAGCTTTCCCTTCACAGGCCATGCCTTGACCTGGTTTGCAGTGATCACCTTACAGACTTGATTATCTGTCTTACCTCGCTCATTGGGTCCATCTGTTTCTCTTCCTAGATACTGATTGATGATTTGAGGAGAAAACTCTACACATTTACCTCTAACAAAAACTTTTTGAAACTCAGAGGACTTACCATTTGAACAATCCTCCTGAAGATTAACAATGAACTCTTTGACAAGAAGTTCATAGCATGGAGAGAGATCTGAGACTGTTTTGAATAGTCCTGCAGCAGAGATGAGGTCAATCAGTTCTGTGCACTCAAGTGCATTGCTGCTCAGTTCTCTTTCCAGGGCAACCCTTCTTTGGTACACATACTTCCATCTGTTAACACTAGAAACAAGATGGAATGATATGTTGTCCAAGGGAGCTTCTGGAACAGCAGTTGAAGCTCTAGATGGTGCTGGTCTCTTCTTGGGAGGAGATGTTGGGACATCTGATTCAACATCTGAGTCTGATGGTGGGGCAGCTTTTCTCTTCTGGGTTTGGACTTTACTCTATGATTTTGTTGGACCAAAGGCAGCTTTAGCCTTGCCTTTCTTTGGAGTAGCCTTCTTCTTCTCAGGAATTTCAGGTTCAGCTTGCATCTTTCCTTTCCTGGACCTGAGCCTTTTGGCTATGCTGGGTTTAACAGAGGCTATGATCTCTGCATCAGAGTCTTGTTCCAGGTTCACCACTGGAGGAGATTGAGCAGTCTCCTCTTCAGCTGGTTGATCAGCAGGGATTTGATCTTCATTTGAGGCTTTGATCTGATCCTCAGAGACTTCTTCATCATTTTCATTTGAGGCCTTATGCTGGTCCTCAGTTTGTTCCAAATCATCATCAGATGAATTCTTTTTCTCATCTTCAGATGTTCCAACATCTATTGGGACATCTGGTTCTGCAGGAGTGTCATCTGCATCTTGAGCTTGTTCTTCTTGAGGTGCAGGCATGGTGTTCAGAGGAACAGAGATCCCACTTACCACTCTCTGTTCAAAAAGGATTTGGTTGACAATCTCCTTGATGGAATCATCTACATATTGTGAAGATTTTGGGGGCATGTTAGCAGGAGAGGGAATGCCTTTGTCTTTGCTGCGTACTTGATCTTTAGCTTTCATTGGAGTTCTTTCCCTTTTTGTGTGAGAAACGCTTCCCCTGAGTTCGTCCAATGGGGTTGATTGCATTGGTACTACAGAGATGGGAGTGGCATGAACTACGTCTTCCTTGTGGAGAACTTCTTCAGTTGTGTTAGGGTTTTGAGACATTGTTGAGGAAGATGGATGAAAAGCTTTAGGGTTTATGATTTCTGAAGAATACCTAGTTAATGTGACTCGCTTGTGATAGTATGATGGGGATCTTGATAGCTGATTATAAACAGTTACTAAATAAGTAGCCGTTACAGTGCAAATGATTAGAGCTGGAATTCCCAAGGATCTTGTCCAGATTAGTTTTGCCATCTGGAACTTATGCCATACAATGTCATATGACATGTTGGCACATCTCATTAACTGCTAAATATCACATAAACAGATTCCAAGTTTGCCCCTTAAGTTCTCAAATTGTGTAGCATCCAATGCTTTGGTAAAGATATCAGCTAACTGCAGATTTGTAGCTACATGCTCCAATGAAATCACCTTTTCTTCTACAAGATCTCTGATGAAATGATGTCTGATATCAATATGCTTGGTCCTGCTATGTTGGATAGGATTCTTTGATATGTTGATTGCACTTAAGTTGTCACAGTACAATGTCATGACATCCTGTGGGACATTGTACTCAGTGAGCATTTGCTTCATCCAAACCAACTGAGAACAACTGCTTCCAGCTGCTATATATTCAGCTTCAGCTGTAGATAAGGATACACAATTTTGTTTCTTACTGAACCAAGAAATCAAATTGTTTCCTAGAAAGAAGCATCCTCCTGAAGTGCTTTTTCTGTCATCTGAACTTCCAGCCCAATCAGCATCACAGAAGCCAGTGAGAATTGGTTTACATCCATGAAGGTACAATATGCCATAGTCACAAGTACCATTAACATATTTAAGAATTCTCTTGACTTGATTGAGATGACTGACTTTTGGATCAGCTTGATATCTTGCACATACACCTACTGCAAATGCTATGTCTGGTCTGCTAGCAGTCAAGTATAACAAGCTTCCAATCATGCTTCTATATAAGCTTTGATCTACATTCTCACCCTTTTCATCTTTAGTCAGCTTTAAATGTGTGGGGGCAGGAGTTCTTTTATGAGAAGCATTTTCCATTCCAAATTTCTTGACTATGTTCTTGGAGTACTTACTTTGGGAAATGAACATTGAGTCTTCCATTTGCTTTATTTGCAGACCAAGAAAGTAGGTCAACTCTCCTACTAGGCTCATTTCAAATTCAGATTCCATCTGCTTGACAAAATGTTTGACCATCCTTTCAGACATCCCACCAAAGACAATATCATCAACATATATTTGAGCAATCATGACATTCCCTTCTTCATCTTTCACAAACAGGGTTTTGTCAATTCCACCTTTTCTGTATCCTTGCTTGATAAGAAATGTGGTCAGTCTTTCATACCATGCCCTTGGAGCTTGCTTCAAACCATAAAGAGCCTTCTTTAGTTTGTATACATGATTTGGACAGCTTGGATCAACAAATCCTTTAGGCTGTTCTACATATACCTCTTCATTAAGATAGCCATTCAAAAAGGCACTTTTTACATCCATTTGAAATAGCTTGAACTTCAAGATACAAGCAATTCCCAAAAGTAGTCTAATTGATTCAAGCCTTGCTACTGGTGCAAAGGTTTCATCAAAGTCTACTCCTTCTATTTGAGTGTATCCTTGAGCTACAAGTCTAGCTTTGTTCTTTGTGACAATTCCTTGTTCATTTGACTTGTTCTTATACACCCATTTTGTTCCAATCACATTTATGTCATCAGGTCTAGGAACAAGATTCCACACTTCATTCCTTGTGAATTGTCCTAATTCCTCTTGCATAGCACAAATCCAGTATTCATCAGTAAGAGCTTCCTTGATGTTTTTAGGTTCTATTTTGGAAACAAAACAAGAACTTGAAATCACTTCTCTTGATCTAGTGCTCACACCTCTGTTGGGATCACCAATTATCAGATCTTTGGGATGATCCTTCTATATTCTGATGGAGGGAGGTTTGCTGGATTCTTCTGTGCTTGTATCAGTTTGAGTGAAGTTATAATGATCATTCTTTTCTTCAGCTTCAATCTTGATATCAGCAGATGTTCCAACATCTTCTGGGACATCTGTAGGAGCATCATCAATTATCACATTTATGGACTCCATGATAACCTTGGTTCTAGAATTGAATACTCTATATGCTCTGCTGTTTATGGAGTATCCAAGGGAAATCCCTTCATCACTTTTAGGATCCATTTTTCTTCTTTGCTCCCTATCTGCCAGAATATAGCAGTTACTTCCAAATACATGGAAGTACTTAACTGTGGGTTTTCTGCCCTTCCAGACTTCATATATTGTGGACAAAGTTCCTTTCCTTAAAGTAACTCTGTTATGAATGTAGCAGGCAGTGTTCATAGCTTCAGCCCAGAAGTACAGAGGTAACTTTTTAGCATGGATCATAGCTCTTGCTGATTCTTGAATAGTTCTATTCTTCCTTTCAACAATCCCATTCTGTTGAGGAGTGATTGGTGAAGAATATTCATGATTGATTCCTTCTGAAGAGCAGAAATCTAAGAATTTTTGGTTCTCAAATTCTTTTCCATGATCACTTCTTATTCTGATTACACAGCTGGATTTTTCCCTTTGCAATCTTTGACATAACTCTTTGAATACATCAAATACATCAGACTTTTCTTTGATGAAATTTATCCATGTATATCTTGAAAAGTCATCAACCACAACATAGGCATACCTCTTACCTCCAAGACTTTCAACCTGCATAGGTCCCATCAGATCCATATGCAGAAGTTCCAAAACTTTGGAAGTTGTTTGATGTTGGAGCTTTGGATGGGACATCTTGGTTTGCTTGCCTATTTGACATTCACCACATATTTTGCCATCATCAATCTTCAGTTTAGGAATACCTCTTACAGCATCCATGGATATTATCTTCTTTATGCCTCTGAAATGAAGATGACCTAGTCTTTGGTGCCATAGTTTCACTTCTTCTACTTTAGCTAAAGAGCAAGTTGAAGTGAGACTGAGATTTTGGGATTCCCACATATAACAGTTGTCTTTAGATCTGGCTCCTTTCATGACAACCTCTTGTTCTTTGTTAGTCACTATGCATTCAGTTTTGGTAAAGTTTACACTGTACCCTTGACCACATAATTGACTTATGCTGATCAGGTTAGCAGTTAAACCTTTAACTAGTAGCACATCATCTAGTCTTGGAGCATCTTGACAATCCAGGGTTCCAACTCCCTTGATTTCTCCTTTAGCTCCATCTCCAAAGGTCACATACCTGGATGAATGTGATTTTAAGTTTACTAGCAGATTCTTCAATCCAGTCATGTGTCTTGAACATCCACTGTCAAAGTACCAGTCTTCTTTAGCTGATACTCTTAGTGATGTATGTGCTATGTATGCAGTACTTTTCTTTGACCAGATGAGTTGAGATTTCTTTTGATGCCTCTGCCCTGTGTGCTGTTTATCAGCTGATCTCCAGGCTTGATTGTTGATCTTGTTCTTGTAGCTTTGATCA
>OZ014521.1:541160030-541412530 GCA_963966055.1 Lathyrus aphaca
ATATATATATATATATATATATATATATATATATATATATATATATATATATATATATATATATATATATATATATATATATATATATATATATATATATATATATATATATATATATTTATCCATCCTATACCCGTGACGGATTTTATCCGCGGATATGGATAATTTTGCCATCCCTAGGTGCAATCGCAGTCGCACAAAACTGTCAGCAAAATCATGATCGTCCAATTAAACCCTAAAATTACAACAACCAGAAATTTCATCTCATATAAAATTTCCGATATCAACATGGAAATTTCATATTTCCAGAATATTTTGCAATACACCAGAAATTTTAAATACATTATCGAAAATTTCATTAAATACCAAATTTTTTTTTTAAACTATTGGAAATTTCGTCCAAAAATTTTGATTTTTTTCACACATGTTCAGTTTTGATATTATAAAAAAATGGAAAAATGTCGGATCTAACTGTAATGGTGGCAAGAAGAATTCTCTTGAAAGAGAAATCAGCTGATTGGCGATACAAAAAACTTTATGGTTTAAATTCTTAGTATAAAATCTTCGAAATTTGAGGATACTAGTTATCTTCAAATTAACACAAACTTTAAACCAAGTTCTCTAAAACACTGAGTCGGAAAGTGAGCACGAGAAATTGTACCTTCATAAATCTTGTATCGAAGTTATCTACACATCTAGCATTTCAATGGAAGATTTTCATTGAAACTGGTTTTTAAGTTCCACTTTAGAACATGTTTTATGCATGACACCTTTCAAGAATTGATTCCTAGCTTTCTTCTTATTCTACTTTGATGCTTTAACAATAACCTCGGTGTTTATACTTTATAAACAGATAGTAAGATATGAAGTTATGCATCTTACATATCAATTACCTGTACAAAAGAATAAATTCATACAAGAACAGAGTGCTAAGCTACCAATAGTCCATACAAGAACACAAACCATTATCAAAATGGTGAAACCGTTTCCTATCTCTAATTATTATCCTACGCTCATAAACTTTCGAGATTAATTTCATCGATGAATGACAATCTTCACAGATTCTCAAGTTTTTTACAATCTGAAGTGTTGTCTTTGGTGATGTACTAATTAACCCAAATGCAACTGCAATCTTCTCACTATGGTAGTGCAACAGAGTTTCTTTATGTTTCTCATCCATCTTAAGCAACACTTGTGTAGTATCTTGCACATGACCTACCAAGTTCAACTTGTTTGAAATTTCCATCAACATCGAGTGTATTTCTTTGGCTCTAGGATGAGAATCGTCCTCAACAAGAAACTCGTGTATAACACCATCAATTTCGATCCAACTACATCCAGGGTCTTTTCTTATATCCAACTCTTTCATCATCAACCTCACCTCTGCAACTCCATCCCAATTTCCTGACGAGGCATACAAGTTCGAGAGAGCTACGTATGCCCCGCTATCATGAGGAGTGAGTTTCATTAAAACCTCGGCCGCACGCTTACCAATTTCAACGTTTTCATGCAACTTACAAGCACCGAGCAAGGCCTTCCATATAACATCATCGGGTCTTATTGGCATATTCGTTATAAGCTCCTCGGCCTCTTCTAGATAACCAGCACGTCCTAGGAGGTCAACCATGCATCCATAGTGTTCTATTCTAGGCTCTAATCCAACCTTATTAACCATGTCATTGAAAATTGATCGCCCCTTTTCGACTAAACCAGCATGGCTACAAGCACTCAAGATGGCTATGTAAGTAACATCACTAGGCAATACTCCACTTCTCTTCATCCTCGAAAAAAAATCCAACACATCTTTGGCTTTACCATGCATTGCAAGACCACCAATAATAGCATTCCAAGCTATAACATTAGTTTTCGACAACCTTTCAAAGACCTGAATAGCCTTCTCAATGCTCCCACATTTAGCATACATATCAACAAGAGCAGAACCAAGAACCTCATCAATCCGAACACCATTCCTCTCAGCATACAAATGTACCCATTTCCCCAATTCAAGTGCTCCAAGCCGCGAAATTGCAGGCAACACACTAACCAAAGTCACCCGATTTGGCAACACATCTCCCATCTCCATCATCCTATGAAACAAATCAACTGCCTCCATAAAAAACCCATTTTGAGCATACCCAGAAATCATCGCATTCCAAGAAACCACACTTCTTTCGACCATTTTATCAAACAGCTCCCTAGCAGCATCAATTTTCCCAATTTTTACATACCCATCAATCATAACATTGCATAGAACAACATTACCCTCTTGCCTCCTTTTACCTCTCACCACCATTCCATTTCCATCACTCACACAATCAACACTCCTCCAAAACAAAACACCAGCATCCTCTGTACTCCCACACATGACATACATCCTAAGCAAATTACTAACAACAAACTCATCATCAACAAACCCCAACTTAACAACCAACCCATGAATCTGTTTCCCTTCTTCCAACCCAGCAACAACCGCACAAGCCTTCAAAACAGAAGGAAAAGTGAATCCATTAGGCTCCACAACTCCATCAGACAGCATCTTACAAAATATCAACAATGCATCATCAGCATTACTGCTGCTATCAGCAAGTGCCCTTATGACAGTGTTCCAAGCAAAGCAATTTGGTTGGGACATTTGGTCGAACAGAGAGAGTGCGTAAATTGGGTCACGAAAATCTGATGTTGCTGAGAGTTTGAGAAGCTCTGTTGATACTGTTGGGTCATTTGTTTTGTTTGTTTTGATGAAAATGGCGTGTAGTTGCTTCAATTGTTGTAAGGTTTTGCAGTGTTTGATTTGTGGGATGAGATATTGGGGATGATGGTAAGGTGTTGTTTGGGGTTTTAACATTGGATTATTCATTTTGGGGAAGAAAAGAGAAGAAATATGTGGAAGATGATAATGGCATAATAGATCATTTAATGTTTGGATAATTCATGAACATTTTTGTGTTTGAAATTGTAAAAATAGGATAATTTATTGAGTTTATAAATTGATAAATTAGTTTTTTTTTTTTTAATTTATAAAGTTAAAATAATACATTGATAAATCAATTTTAATGGAAAATATGAGGTTTAGTTAGTGTTGTCCTTTGTGACTTCATGGAGTCACACTACTTATTTTTAAACTTGGATCATGTGACCGTGCAGGATGCACATCAAAATATAATTAAAGAGTGCCTTTAATTCATTAAAAAATATGGATGGGAGAAGAAATTATTTAAGAATTTCTTAAAGTATCTTAGATTTTTCTAATATATTATTTGAATTTTCTTAAAAGTCTTTTATTTTTGGAGTTATATTTTTGAATGTACTTTTTGCTCATTCAATAAAAATCATTATAAAAGACGTATTATATATTGAGTTATTTTAATTCTGAAGATTCATCCTCGAAACATTTTAAGATAAATATTTTAATTATTTAGTTAAGTAGATATTCCGGAGATGCATCTCCGAAATTATGGACGATATTTTGAAGTTTTATGTCACCGAATTGCATGAGCACTCCTCCATTATCGCCATACTTGTTTTTCAACCAAACCTTCCTCCCTAAAAACTCTTCATTCTCAATCCATTTTTCCACTCAAAATCTCCATCTTTTTGATTCAACATATCACAGGGAGCAAAAGAAGATAGAATTTCAGGTAAAAATTATTCTTTTCCCTCTGCATTGCTCACATTAATCATCAATTTTTTTTTCTAAAAAAAGTTACGTTGTATCCGGAAATGTATATTTGAAACGTGTATGAACTTGTCCGGAGATGCATTTCCATAAGTTGTCTGTGTTCATTTGTGCAGTAATTCTGCTGCAGTAGTTGACCTTATGTTCTGTTATTCATTTAATTGTTTTCATTAGATATGTTGCATCTCGATGTTTTCCCAAAACAAGTTATTTCTCTAAATCTCCAAGGTGTGGTTGTTTCTCCAATTGTTCAAGGTGTTGTTGTGAAGACGGTAGATGTTGGCAACGACTTTAAAAATAAGCAAGAGTTTGAATCTCGTGATCAAATGCTTGAATGGATTCGTATTGAGGCTGAAATTTTGGCACGCAGATACCAAATGTTGAGACAGATGTCACATCACTTGGAACAACATAGTTTGATGACACAAGTAAAATATGCAGAAACTTATATGGCAGAAAAAGAAAATAACATCAGTAATTATTAACCCAGTTCGGTGCAACTCACCTACATCTGAGAGCTACCAAGCAAGGAAGGAAATTCACTATGATAGTATTAGTTTAAAGCTAAACTCCATCGTTTACAACTTCTCACCTACTCACTACCTTGTGCAACTTCTACCTAGAAACCCATCTAGATACGAGATCCCCCTCTCACTTCCTAACAACCACAAATCAGTGACAATACCTCAAGAAACCAAAAAAAAAAGAAAGAAGAATAACACTCTTCCAACTACAATACTTAGTTTTGCTTAAAAGCTTCAACCAAGAACAATACACTCTTGCTTAAAAGCTATAAAGTAAACAATTAAAATGAGAAGTCAGTCAACTCAATGCATCAAATTTGATGCAAGAGTGACATACAAACAAAAACACTAAACCCTAAAGAACTACCAAGACACAACTAATCATAATTCTCCCAAATTCTCCAATGTCCAAGTTGCAATAGGTTTAGCTCATTTCTTTAAATAACCTTCAGACCTCGTGAGCTTGGGCTTTTTGAAGCGCAAAAACATTAGGAATCAACTTCTAATCATGAAGTCAAACAATACTTATTTTTAAACTTCGATCATATGACCATGCAAGATGTATCATGTAGGTAAGTAAAAGCATTGATTTTCATACCCCAAATTTTATCTCCAATACTTACATCAAACAATCTTCATCGTATTTATACGGTGAATAGTACTTTTATTTTTTTAATAAATAATTTTTTCTTATAAAAAATATTTTAATTTTAAATTTTTTTTATAATAGAAATATAAAATTTATCATTAACCAATTTTATTATTACATTAATAAAAAAAATATACAGAAATATTAACCACATGTTTTATTTATAATTTATTAATCAAATTTACTACTTTATTAGTCAATAAATTATATAATATTAATCAAATTCTAACAATAAAATATGAAATATAATAACTAATTTATACATTCTATTAACTGATATTAAATTATGAAATAAAATAAATAAGATTGATTAATAAATTTTAAAGATTTAATCATTATATTTTATATTTTAATGTCAGAAATTTGTTAATGTTATGTAATTTATTGCTTAATAAAGTAATACACCTGGTCAATAAATTATAAGTAAAATATTTAATTAATAGTCTATATTTTTGTGGTTAATGCAATAATAAAATTGTTTAATACTATAACAAATTTTATATTTGTGTTGTAACTATAATTTTAAAAATATGTTTTATTTATATAAAAAACAATGTTCATCGTATAAATACGATGAATAGTGTTTGATGTAAGTATTGGATGTAAGATTTGGTGTAAGAATAATATTATTCAAAATATAATTAAAGAGTGTGTTTGATTTATAAAAAAACAAAATACTTTTTTTTCCCTTAATTATATTTTTGGGTTTATATTAGTCCCTTAACTTTTTTCGTGTTAGATTAATTCTTTAACTCTTAAAACGTGTTAATTTAGTCTTTTTTGGTCCCTTAGCTACTGATTTTTGCATTTTTTTCGTTGCTAATTTGACGAAAAGGACAAAATTGACACATTTTAAGAATTAAATGATAAATCTGTATGAAAAAAAATTAAGGGACCAATCTGAATCCATAAATATAATTAAGAGATAAAAACAATATTTTAACTTTAAAAAATAGGGACGGAACAAGAAAATTATTTTTGTATCATGAAATTAGGCAAAAGCATATTAGATAAATATATAAATTTTGTTGATTACTAAACAATAAGATAACTATCTGTTCGATGCATAAATTATATAAAAGTAATAAAAATATTATTTTTAAATTGTTGAATTTATCACTTGTGGTGATTAATATTAATGTTAGATGATTTAGAGTGTTTTGTAGACGAGCACAAAAGTACTCCATCTTTGAATCTCATTCTTATAAAATATTATTTTTAAATTGTTGAATTTATCACTTGTATTATAAGTGATTAATATTAATTTTAGATGATTTAGAGTGTTTTGTAGACAAGCACAAAGATACTCCATCTTTCAATCTTACTCGATTTTGTTTGGCAGGATAAGCCATTATGACGAGCGGCGTCATGGCATATTTCAAATGTTGTTTTTAAGCAGATTTAGGGTTTGTTTGTTTTAGTTCTTTTTAAATGATTTTTATAATGTAACAAAATTTTATGAAAAAAATTTTACAAAAAAAGTTTTTATAAAAGTTTTAAATGAAAATTTATTTTAAATAGTTATTCTTAAAATGTTATTTTAGACATTTCATCATTTTATCGAGAAAAAAAATTGGATATCAAAATATCAAAAAATACTTAATTTTGAAGCTATTTCAAATAGATTTCCATAAAGATCATTTTTGAGATACATCTTTTTTTCAAAAATTGCAATTTTGATTATTTTTTTTCCATCAATAATGTATATTTATGTTGTACGATGTCAATATTAGTCTTTTTATTTATAAACATTGAATATAAAAAAATTTGTAATATTTTGAAAAATAATTTTACAAAATTCATTTTTAAAAATACAAAGAAAAAATTTATTTTTTAAAGCTAAAACAACCAGACTAAAACTTAGTGTCAAAAGAAGTTGATTAATGTTGTGATATGAAACAAACACACTTGAAATTGAGAAGATCACAAAAGATTGAATTAGGACTAAGTTATCAATGTTAAAGGGTAAGGATAAAAAACTGCCAGAGTTGTCCCATGTGCAATAATATATTATCCTATGGCATGAACTATTAGAGAGAGAGAGAGAGATTTAGAGAGAGAATATGCTTTATTTTTAGGGCAAGGCTTATGGATAAGGAAAATGCTTAATAGTAAGAAAATATGAAAACAAGAAATGTAAGAATAAATCTCAATCATTCATTATCACCAATACCCAATGATCCCAATTAAAAAGGAAGTTAAATTAAAAACAATTTAAAATTAACCTCTAAAATAGTGACATGTGTGCATTCTTACATTTTTTCTTCAAATTCATTCGTACTAAATAGCATTGTTCTATGGATAATTGATGAGGTCAAAGGATAAAAAAGAGAGTTTTAAATAATAAGAAAAGTTCTCTTATAAAAAAAGTTTGAATTGAAAAGTTTTGGAAAATTTAAATTTTGCATAGATGAAGAGGAAGGAATCAAAGTAGCCATAATCATTTTCTTTCTTCTTAAGTCCATTTATGAAGTAATCTAACCTGAAGAGGTGTGATACCAAATACTACTTGTGGTTGGAAGATTACAAGGGATTAATGCGCTTCCTTAGATTTAACATTTCCATTCCCATTGTTTAAAAATATGTAATCTATGATCACACTATTGTGCATTTGCGTTATTCAACATGAGATAAATCCTATTTGTGTTGAATGATGTACAATTTTAATTGAATAATAATCTCTTAAATGTTAATGAATGTGATGTTGTGTTATGTTTAGTTTTTGTGATTTACCGTTATATGTTTTGTTAGACGAAGGCGAATTATCTAGAGGGGGTGAATAGATACTCAAAGAAATTTGCTTTACAAAAAAACTGTTTTAAAAAACAATGGATTGCGGAAGTAACTTGGATCAATTCGTCTAAACTGAATCGCTATCGAAAAACTCAGCTATGCACATATGAAAACCAATCAATGATAATGAGCAAAGTAGATCAACAATCAATCAACCAAAATCAATTTAATGCTATCAAACAAATTGTGAGCAAATGATATTTTTTTTTATAAATTTGTATAGTTTTATTGATCTTAAAATCCAATCACAATCTAAAGGATTCTGATCAACTCAACAAAATGTTTATCAAATTGTTTTCAAAAGAATTTACCAAACAAATTAATCACGTAAATGATGAACTCAATGATTCACTAATGAAATGTAAAAGATATATATATATATATATATATATATATATATATATATATATATATATATATATATATATATATATATATATATATATATATATATATATATAGGGAGAGTACACAAGGATTTGTTTAGGCACTTCCCCAATCGGCCTCATTATGGGTACGTCTGCCCTCAATTCAAATTTGAATTGAGAATATGAAATTAACCTAACTTTGAAAAATGTATATACAAGAGAAATGTAGCAATCCAACCCTATAAACCCTAAGTTTGATGTTGATTCTGACACTTTCTCTTCCCTTGATCAAACTTAATCAAGTAACGCAACAATGTCAATTTGATTTATCGTCTCACGCTACTCCTTTGTAAGAACCTTCTGTTCTTCAAAGATTTCACTTGATCAAATCCAAATTACGAATTATTGTCACCCAATAGTGCCAATAAGATCCACCATCTCACGTTACTCCTTTGCAAGAATCAAATCTCTTCAAAGCCTTCACTCGATCGAATCCAAATTGCGTATTGTTGTAACCCAAGATTCACCAAGATTACCCCCTGTCTCACGTTACTCCTTTGCAAAAACCACAAATCTTCAAAGCATTCACTCGATCAAAATCAAACTTGAGTAATCTTGTCTGAAACCTTCAAATCCCAACTTTGATCTTGAAGAAAAACCCTACCTTGGTTTTCTTATTTGAAACGCCCTAAGATCTCAACCCAATTTACAATACCACAAGCTAAATTGAAAGTTATCAACTTGATTCTAGATGACACTCAAACAATGAATGATTATATGTTATTTGTTTGTGTGTATGCATAAAACTAAGATTAAAGATGAAGAATACTCTTAGTGGTAAGTATGTTGCCTTATATGTACCATTTTTGTTTGAACCATTGCATCCATTTTTGTTTGTTAAAAATTGTTGTTGCATAATTGCTTGGATGTTAATTTTGTTTCTTTGAGTTGATTAATTCTTGTTTAGGGACAAAAAAGTTCAAGTTAGGGAGTTGATAAGTGCCAAAATGTCGATATTTTGAGTAGTAGTTTTATGGCACTTATGAGTTCTTTTTGTTAATAATCCCCACTTTGTATGAACATATGCATAAATGGTGTTTAATCCAGTTTTTGTGAATATATTGTATCGTTATATTGTTTTCCATTCATTTTGTAGGTATTTGAACATTGTTGGAGCATTAAGTAATAAAGGCTAAAGGCTAAGCTTCAAGAATTCAATTTTTAGTAATTCATCAAAGAATAAGGCTCAAAACAAAGATGAGAAAAACCATCAATTTGGTTGATATTTAGTCATTGTTAAATATATCATTGAGTGAGATTTCCAACAATTCGAACTAGACGTAAATCGGAGTTATGATTCTTAAGATATGGCCGAAACAATAGCTGGAATTTTCAATTTGTTATCAGCTATGCCTCTAGCTTGCTGAGCAAGCTAGAGGCGCTCCAGAAACGTGAAAATGCAGTAGAAAATTTTATTTTGAGTGTTGAGCAAGCCGTTTCGCCGCCGGAGAACCGTTTCGCCGTCGGGCGAGACGGTATTGGCAGAAACACATTTAAAGGGGAAAAACATATTTTTTAGGTATGGGTTGGGTAATTTTGGTCCCAATTCATCAAATCTTCAGTCTTTTGATAAGAGAGACTAGAAACTAACATTGGAGCTTGCATATGGATGATCCGAAGTCGAACTTCTCATTAATAGGAGCCGACAACATGTGAGATGTTTGGTTTTTCTCCATTTATTCTCTGTGCATTTCTCTATTTGTTGGGTTATGTTTGTACTCTTACATGTACATGTATTAATCATGGTGTTATATGATATATATGCTTTACAAATCAATCTTGTGCTTTCCTTGACCTTTTACATGTATGTTTGGGTTTTTGTTATTGTAGGGATAAACCTCGCAAATCTTGATTAGGGAAGGAAATCTATTAGTTTCTAGATTTTAGAGATAAATTTAGAGCTAATAATCACGTGGGAATCAAAGCTTAATGCTTCAGCGTTGTTTGATTCGGTTGAGAGATCATCAACGAGAGTAATATGGTTATTCTCTCAGCTCAGTGTTGCAGATATGGACACTATTGTGAGTGTTACGTGATGATTGTGATGAGTATTGTATGTTGAGTGTGATTGATCGATATGTTTAAGTTTGTTTGAGTTGTGTAAATTCATGCTTGATAAGTTTTCCTCTCCAAAGAATGTATTCTTTTTTGTTCATATGTTTAATTTCTGCATTTAATTTAAACTCATTCTAACCCAAACTCAAGAATGCGATACTTGTTAAACGACGACTCGATATCACTGATTGTGGGCACGATAATTTCCCGGATAAATATTTCCAAAAACTTTTGTTTCTTGTCGCTTTACCGCTTAAAAACTCTAGAAATCCTTGATCAGATGAATTTGAATTGCTTGCCGATCAACTTTGACTTTGTTCAGATAAATTTTTTTCGAGCTGGGGAACTATTTTGATATTCTTGCTTTCTTTCTGAAAACGTTTGTAAAAAGGAAAAACAAAATATTTTTGGATTTTGATTAAAGGTTTGTAAACATAAACAAATAAAAGGAACACAAAAGCAACAATGTTCCCCTGTGAGGCATAAACCTGCAACTGAGAAGGATAGAAGAACCAATGCGTGATCTTGTTTGTATGCAAAATGCAAATGAAAAAATTGAAAAATCTTAGGGGGGAAATTTTAGGTTCTATAGCTGATCCTATTTAAGTTTCTTCAACTAAGAGATATGAAGATTAAAATCTTTGTCTCGGCAGGGTGGAAGGCACTTATATTTAGATAACCCAATTTTTGGACCTAAGGCCATAAAATGAAATGAAATGGATTCATAGAATTCTATTGGGAATAGAATAACACAAGAAACAAAATAAATGCTTGGGAGAAAGGAGAATAAAACTCCACTGGGGAAAAACACCACATAACATGTTGGAGACCACAACAGGGCTCAATTGAGGTAAAGATGTCCAAGAATATCATTGGACATAAGGAATCACAACATCCAATAATGGCATTGAATGATGTGAGCAAAGTCCTGGAAAGTACATCGGAAGCATTCAAGAATTACATTGACGACTTCACTAGGGACATCCAAGAATAACATCAGATAAAAGGAAATAATCTGAATATACACCCGAAATAACCAGATAATCATTGAGTGTATGGGATTAAGTTCTAGAAGAAATGTCAGAACGACAAATATATTTGGAAAAACATCAGATAGGCGAAGAAAATGTTCTGGAAAAACATCAGAACAAGGTATATCTGGAAAAACATCAGATAGACACATGAAAGTTCCGAGAAACATCAGAACAAAAGTTTGACATATCTGGAAAAACATCAGATAGTCACAAAAAGGTTTCGGGAAAACATCAGATCAAGGATACCATATATCTAGAAAAAAAACATAGGTTTAACATATCCGGAGCAATATCATATAACGGTTCAAAACGAGTTCTGGGAAAACATCAGAACAAAGGTTTAATCATATTTGGAATAACATCAGATAAACACATGAAAGTTCCGGGAAAACATCAAAACAAAGGAAGAACATCTAGAATAACATCAGATAAAGGTTTAATATATCTGGAAAGACATCAGATAGAGGTTCAAAAAGGGTTCTGAGAAAACATCAGAACAAACACGAACATTCGGAATATCATCAGATAAGAAGAGACAGACAAGTACGATGGTAGGTGCCAAGTAAGTTGGATTTTGATCACAAGGTAAGATGTTGAAAACAACAAGACCTTGAAAAATGCATATGAGGACTAAAACACTCTTGTATGCAAATGTATACGAAAATGAGGAGTAAAACATCTTTGAAATAAAAAGGAGGACTAAAACACTTTTGCATGAAAATGTATACGAAAATGGGGAATAAAACACCTTGGTAAATGCATAGAAAAAATGTTGAACTCTTTTTTGGAGATACGCCGATCATGCCATCTTTTCGTGCGTTCTTTATAAATTTTGGCGTTCTCGTAAGCATCTAGTCTGAGCTCTTCTAATTCATGGAGATCTAGAATTCGTTTTTCTCCTGCAGCTGATGAGTTTAAATTTAGGGTTTTAATAGCCCAATAAGTTTTGTGTTCTAATTCAACTGGAAGGTGACATGACTTTCCGTAAACTAACTTAAAGGGGGTAGTTCCTATCGGGGTTTTAAAAGCGGTTCTATATGCCCATAAAGCTTCTTGTAATTTAGACGACCAGTCTTTTCTAGATATAGCAACAGTTTTCTCTAATATTTGTTTTATCTCTCTGTTGGAAACTTCTACTTGTCCACTTGTTTGTGGATGATAGGGTGTTGCAACTCGGTGCCTAACTCCATACTTCAATAATAATTTCTCAAAGATTTTGGAAATAAAATGTGATCCACCGTCACTTATGACTAGTCTTGGTACACCGAATCTTGGAAATATTACGTTCTTAAATAATTTGATTACTACTCGTGTATCATTGGTCGGAGAAGCTATAGCCTCGATCCATTTTGAAACATAATCAACGGCGACGAGTATGTATTTATTTCCAAGAGAAGATGGGAAAGGTCCCATGAAATCTATTCCCCATACATCGAAGACTTCTACTTCTAGGATTCCTTTCTGCGGCATCTCATCACGTCGAGAAATGTTTCCAGTTCATTGACATCGGTCATAGTTAATAATTGCAATATGGACGTCCTTCCATAGATTAGGCCAGAAGAGGCCAGCTTGCAGAATTTTAGCACAAGTTTTTGAAGTGCTTGCATGTCCACCATAAGGGGCGGAATGGCAATGAGTTATTATGCTGTCTATTTCATCTTCTGGAACACATCGACGGAAAATACCATCGGCACCTCTTTTGAAAAGAAGTGGTTCTGCAAGTGCACAGTCGTACGTGTAGTTTTAAAGATTATCGATCCCTCAGAGACTTAAAAATCGATCTAACGTTATCTAGTATCACAGTTTAAAGCTAAGGCTAATTGTTTCTTTTGGTTGGTAAGTTAGATCGGGTGGAAGTACTCCGACTGCGAGGTAGTTGACAAAGTCAGCATACCATGGTAGTCCTGTAGTTACAACTCCTTTGGGTTTTTGTTTGCTTGGATCTAGTCGGGCCAGATCGCTTCTTATCTGTGCTACGAGTTGTTCATAAGGAAACTCATCATTAATGGGAAGTTCTTCTGGTTTAATACCTTCTAATCTAGATAGATGGTCTGCTACCACGTTCTCGGAACCTTTCTTATCTTTGATTTCTAAATCGAATTCTTGCAGAAGTAGAATCCATCTTAAAAGTCTAGGCTTGGCATCCTTTTTAGTCAGTAAGTACCTAATAGCTGCGTGGTCTGTGTAAACAATTATTTTAGCTCCTACTAAGTAAGAACGAAATTTGTCAAGGGCGAACACGACGGCTAAAAGTTCCTTCTCTGTGGTGGCGTAGTTCATTTGGGCAGGGTCTAAGGTTCTACTTGCGTAATATATTGCGTGAAGCTTCTTATCCCTTCTTTGTCCCAAAACTGCACCTACGGCAAAATCACTCGCATCACACATGATTTCAAATGGTAATTCCCAATCCGGAGGTTGCATGATAGGTGCGGAAATGAGAGCCGTTTTCAGCTGGTCGAATGCTTGTTGACATTTTTCATCGAAGATAAAGTCAGCGTCTTTCATTAATAAACCAGTAAGAGGTTTTGTAATTTTCGAGAAATCCTTAATAAATCGTCGGTAGAAACCGGCGTGTCCTAAAAAACTTCTTATTTCTCGTACCGTTTTTGGAGGTTGAAGATTTTCTATGATTTCTATCTTGGCTTTATCAACCTCAATTCCTTTCTCTGAAACAACATGTCCTAGAACAATTCCCTGTTGGACCATAAAATGGCACTTCTCCCAATTCAAAACGAGGTTTACTTTCACGCATCTTTCGAGTACCATCTCTAGGTTTGATAGGCATTCTTCAAAGCTTTGCCCACAGACGGAAAAATCGTCCATAAATACTTCCATAATGTCATCTATAAAATCAGCGAAAATTGACATCATGCACCTTTGAAATGTTGCAGGGGCGTTGCATAGTCCGAATGGCATTCGTCGATAAGCGAACGTACCATAAGGGCAAGTGAAAGTGGTATTTTCTTGGTCATCGGGATGAATAGGGATCTGAAAAAATCCTGAATAACCGTCTAAATAACAGAAATAAGAATGTTTAGCCAATCGTTCTAACATTTGATCAATAAACAGTAGTGGGAAATGGTCTTTTCGAGTGGCTTTATTTAGTTTTCTATAATCAATACACATTCTACTCCCCGTAACAACTCTTTGTGTTATGGATTCACCTTTTGCGTTTTTAATCACTGTAACACCTCCTTTCTTTGGCACTACATGCACTGGGCTGACCCATTGGCTGTTTGAGATAGGATATATGATTCCGGCTTCAAGTAACTTTTGCACCTCGTCTTTTACCACAACACTTAAGTTTGGGTTAATCCTCTTCTGGTGCTCTCTAGAAGACTTACAATCTTCCTCTAGCATGATTCTATGCATACAGATGGAAGGGCTTATCCCTTTCAAGTCAGAAATGTTGTATCCTAAAGCAGTTGGGTATTTCTTTAGAACGTCTAAAAGCTTCTGAGTTTCGAGTGTTCCTAAACTGGAATTTACTATCACTGGTCGCTTACATTCGATGTCTAGGAATTCATATCTTAAGTTCCTAGGTAAGGTTTTTAACTCTGAATAAGTTTCTTTAGGTCCTGGCATATGGTCTGGTGTAAGTGCTAAGCTTTCGCTTAGACTATCATCTTGATATGGTTTTTGCCAGTCGCCATCTTCGAGAATCAGAGGGGTTTGAATTTTCATGATTTCAGAATAAGTAGTTTCTTTCATTCCCATCTCTCTTACACACTCGTCAATGACATCCAATAAATAGCATGTGTCCTCTATAACCGGTGATTGTAAGAATTGTGTTAAAATAAATTCAACTTTCTCTTCACCTACTTCAAAGGTTAGCTTTCCTTTCTTTACATCGATAATAGCTCCAGCGGTAGCTAAGAATGGTCTTCCTAGTATGATATGTGTAGTGGCATCTTCAGTGATGTCCATGATTATAAAATCAGTAGGAATGTATAATTGACCTATCCGTACTGGGACATTCTCTAGTATGCCTACAGGATATTTAATAGAGCGGTCGGCTAATTGAACAGCCATTTTAGTAGGTCTTAACTCTCCCATATCTAGCCTTTTGCAAATTGTTAAGGGCATAACGCTGATACTGGCTCCTAAGTCGCATAGAGCTTTGTCAATGACAAATTTTCCAATCACACAGGGTATGGAGAAACTACCTGGGTCTTTTATCTTAGGAGGCATATTGTTTTGAATTATTGCACTACACTCAGCAGTTAGCGTAACTGTTTCATTTTCCTCGATCTTTTTCTTATTGGTCAAGATTTCTTTAAGGAATTTGGCATATGAAGGCATCTGAGTGATTGCTTCTGTGAAAGGTATCGTTATGTTTAATTGTTTCAGGAGTTCAACAAATTTCTTAAATTGCCCCGCAGTTTTAGAGTTGACAAGTCTTTGAGGATAAGGGATAGGAGGTTTATAAGGTGGTGGAGGTACATATGGTACTTCTTTCTCCACGGCTTCTTGATTGTTGTTCTCCTTTATCTCAGTATCACTCTCTTTCTTAGTTGGTGTATCCTGCTTTTGGTACATGGCTGGGTTTTGGAATCTAGGATCAGCGGGTTCGTCTAATTTCTTTCCGCTTCTCAATATCACCGCATTTGCATGTCCTTTTGGGTTTGGTTGAGGTTGACCAGGAAATACACCGGCTGGGGCAGCAGTTGGTGCTTGTTGTTGAGCTACTTGTGAAATCTGAGTTTCAAGCATTTTGTTATGGGTAGCCAAAGCATCAACTTTGTTTGCCAATTGCTTTATTTGTTCATTGGTGTGTACATTTTGATTTAGGAACTCCTTGTTCGTTTGCGCTTGGCTAGCTATGAAATTTTCCATCATTAGTTCAAGATTTGATTTTCTTGGGACATTAGGAGCATTCATGGCGGGTTTCTGATATCCTGGTGGTGTAGCTGGAGCTTGACCAGGTGCATATAGAGCGTTGTTATTCTTGTAGGAAAAATTTGGATGATTCTTCCATCCTGGGTTGTATGTGTTGGAGTAGGGATTTCCTTGAGCATAATTCACTTGGTCCGGGGGAGTCATCGCCAATAGTTGACAATCAGGGGTATCATGTCCTGGGACTCCACAAATCTCACAGTTTGGTGCAACGGCAGCCACGGTGGCTGTTGGTGTTATGGTCAAGTTATCGATCTTTTGAGCGAGGGCTTCGAATTTAGCATTCACTTGATCAATATTACTTACTTCGTACATACCTCCCTTTGTTTGTTTCTCTGTCGCGACTCTTTCGATTCCCCACTGATAGTG
Source organism: Lathyrus aphaca (assembly GCA_963966055.1). Taxonomy (NCBI): domain Eukaryota; kingdom Viridiplantae; phylum Streptophyta; class Magnoliopsida; order Fabales; family Fabaceae; genus Lathyrus; species Lathyrus aphaca. Next base: position 541,176,455 of record OZ014521.1, read on the forward strand.
ATTATAAGCCATACTCTCGATAAGTGCATAAGCATCATTATATTCTTTGTCCATTAGTGCGCCACCTGCGGCAGCGTCAATCGTCATTCTTGTGTTATACAAGAGTCCATTGTAGAAAGTATGGATGACCATCCATTCTACTAATCCGTGATGTGGACAAAGTCTCAACATATCTTTATAGCATTCCCAAGCTTCGAAAAGAGATTCGCTTTCCTTCTGCTTAAATCCGTTGATTTGAGCTCTCAGCATAGCTGTCTTGCTAGGCGGGAAATATCTTGTCAAGAAGACTTTCTTTAACTCCTTCCACGTAGTAACTGAGTTCGAGGGTAGGGATTGAAGCCATGCTCTTGCTCTATCTCGCAATGAGAAAGGAAAAAAACGTAGTCTAATTGCTTCTTGGGTGACACCATTAGCTTTTACTGTGTCTGCATATTGCACGAAAATCGATAAATGTAAATTCGGGTCCTCGTTTGGATTTCCGGCGAATTGGTTCTATTGTACAGCTGATATCAGTGATGGTTTCAACTCGAAATCGTTTCGGTTGATAGCGGGTGCGACAATGCTACTGTGAGGTTCACATTGTGACAGAATAGCATAATACTTGAGCGGATGAGTTGGTTCCTCCCTTTCCATTTCAACTTCCTTTGAGGTTTCAACTGGTTTGGGTGAATGAGCTAGAAGATCTGGTATGTTATACTTCCGTTGGTATTCGGCTATACGGCGTCTCAAATGTAAGAAACGTTCTAATTCAGCGACTGGTGGATGTAAGTCTTCGCCTTGAGAGCGAGTACTTGGCATACAATCGATGAAATGGGAATTTAGAAAAATAAATGGTTTACCTTAGTCTATACGGGATAACACTGGAGTTACGATATCGACTTAATTAAGTCCCCGACAACGGCGCCAAAAACTTGATCGCTTGACTATATATCTAAAGGAATGGTTCTGCAAGTGCACAGTCGTACGTGTAGTTTTAAAGATTATCGATCCCTCAGAGACTTAAAAATCGATCTAACGTTATCTAGTATCACAGTGTAAAGTTAAGGCTAATTGTTTCTTTTGGTTGGTTTATGGCAGAAATAATTAGATCTAGAGTTTAATTAATAGATAATAACAATATATCCGTATGTAACTCTTTAATTGTCGGGAATTAAATCAAATATCAGTTAAGGCTAGTATGCTAAAAATACTTAGTGGAAAAATACTCATTTAAAAATCCTTGTCTCAAACTTTCGCTCTTTTGATTTAGATTAAATTACTAAAGTCCTATGCCTGCTTTCGCTTGCCCATAAGTGTTTAGAAATCCTTTTTGAAAATAAATAAATCCCAATTAATTTTAAACCCTCAAACTTTCGTTCTATTGAATTTAGAATAAATGCTAAACCTCAGCTATCCAGTTAAATTCGCAAACTTTCGTTCTATTGAATTTACCTTAATTTACTTTCCTTATTTTCATAACAAAAAGTATTAAAATTAATTTAAGAGATCTCGCCTAATTTGTAAATTTAGTGAAATAATTTATACTGATTTTAATTTAATTCCTCCCGATTAATTCGTCTACATACAGATATATATAAAATTTAGCTAAACATAATAAATAAAATAACAATGCAGGAAAAATATAATTTAAATAAACTACTCATAATAAATAAATCAAACATAAGAAATTAAATAAACAATAAAATAAAAAACCTGAATAATAATATTTGGTATGATATTTCTTTGATCCAAGCTCCAATCCGTACAAGAGAAATAGCAAAAATACTCACTAAAATAAATTAATAAAACTGGGAAATAATGCTTTGATTTGTTGCTTCTAATGCCGTAAAAAAAACTGTGTTTAAATCTAATGGAAATTGATGCTATTTATAGGAGTGAAAATCCATAATAGGTTGAGAAAATATAGGGTTTAATGGGCCTATTATTGGGCTTCAAAACAGACTGATTTGCATGAGAAGCGGGCGCCGTAAAGACCGGGCGGGCAAAGACTAAGCAAAGTGGCCTGCGCCACGTTCATGTGTGGCTTGCGCCACGTTCATAAAGTGTGGTGGGTGCCACACCTCATGGCGCAACCTCATGGCTTGCGCCATGTGTATGTGTGGTGGGACCCACCACCTTTATTTTCCTTCCATTTCCTTTTCTTTCCTTCTATATCCTTTCTTTGCATTTTCTTTCTTCTCATTTTCTTTCTTCTCATTTTCTTTCTCCAATTAAATTCTTTTTCTTCAATTTAATTCTTTTCTTCACTTTTTCGACTTTTTTCCAATCGACTCGATTTTCTGCAATAATAAATATAGTAAATAGCAAAAAATAAATTCGGAAAACTTAATAAAACATAATATTTATTTATGTAAATCAAGCCAAAAACACGATATAATTTCGTGTTATCAATGATCAAACATCATGTTCATCCAATATTCCCAATTCTCTTCGAATATTGAAGAACGGTTCTTTTACTAGCAGTTTGTGAAAATATCCTCCAATTGGTTATGTGTATCCACTAATGTCACGTCAACATAACCTTTTAGCACATGATATCCTAAGAAATGATTTTGAATGTCTACATGTTTGGTTCTTGAGTGCATGATTGGATTTTTGGTTATGTTTATGGCACATCTATTATCACACTTCAATGGAATACATCCAAGGTTCATGTTGTAGTTTCAAAGTTCTTTCTTTAACCAAAGGATTTATGAACAACAAATTCTTGCAGCAATATATTATGCTTCAACTGTACTAAGAGCCACATATGCTTGCTTGTTACATGACCATGATAGGAGAGCATTTCCTAAGATGTGACATGTGCCGCTTGTGCTTTTACGATCTGTTTTATAGCCTGCATAGTTTGAGTCAGAATAACCAATTAGTCACATACACTACCTTTTGGATACCATAACCCGACGTCTGTTGTTCCTTTGAGGCACTTCATGATTCTCTTCACAGACGCAAGATGTGATTCCTTCGGGTTGTCTTGAAACTGTGCACAAAGATAAACACTAAACATAATGTCAGAAAAGCTTGTCGTCATATATAATAATGAACCAATATACCTAGATATTTAGTGATATAAATTAAAACACCAGATTCATTTTGATCTACATACATTGTGGAACCCATTGGAATGGCCATTTCTTTCAAATTGTCCATATCAAATCGTTTCAATAACTATTTGCAATACTTGATAGTATCCATAAATAGGGAGTCTCATTTCCCATCAATAAACTGATATTTTCCAAGAAGTCGGCTAACACTTGTGGTTTGATACTTTATCTAGGTATGTTTTGGATATTGTACTCTAATAGCTCAACTGGCTAGGATACCATTCATATTGCAAGTTTCAGCTTCTTCAAATCTTGGGGAATAATATATATAGTTAAATTTTACCATTACATGATATCCTTTGAAGTACAGTCTAAGTTTCCTTGCACTTATCAATACCGCCAAACTTAGGCTCTTGATTTTTGTGTACCTTTCCTCAACGCCTTTGAATACATCCCTCACGAAATAGACCATTTTTCACTTTTTTTCTTTTCTTAGATGATCACAAATCCCATCACATGATTGATCAATGACAAGTACAAATAGAAGGGTGTGTCAACATAATTTCTTTTATAACATAATGAATGGCTCATCACACTCACTTGTCAATTTGAAAATTTCCTTATTTTCTAATGTGGCAAAGAAGTGGAATGCTTTATCACCTATACAGGAAAGAAAATGAGCTAGGGTGACTAGGTGTCATGTTAGTTATTGAACCTCTTTGATGCTATAAGAGCTCCTCATGTTGATTATAGCCTAACATTTATCATGGATCGCCTTGATCCACCCTTCTAGTTATCATGAATCCCAAGAACTTTCCTTCTTGGACGCCGAAAGAGAAATTGTCGGGATTTAGGAGTATACCTCATAAATTACTCCAAGATGGCCTCCAAATATGCACAATGGCGTTTCTACTATGAATTATTTACAATAATATCGTCGACGTAAACCTCTAGCTTCCACACTATTTTCTCTAAGAATATTGCATCCATTAGTCTATTATTAGTTGCACCTATGTTCTTTCGTCTAAAAGGCATAAATTGTAATAATAATTGGCATGGTTGGATATTAACATCTTTTTGTCCGCGTCTACAAGATCCATATTTAACTGATTATAGACAGAGTAAATTTCCATGAAGCTCAAAGTCTTATCGTCTGAGGACCCATAAATTATCCTATCAATGTTGGGTATTAGGTAAGGATTCTTAGGACATGTTGCATTTGGCCAGTAAAATTGTAGACGCTCATGTTAGGATTCTTAGTTATTTTATGGTTGCACATGATTCATTCCATATGTGTCTTGTTGTAAAATGGAGGTTGTGGCCATCCTTACTTTTCTTATTATGAGGTTGCTCGGGTAACATTCTTGAGAGGTCTCTTGATCCCCTTACACTACTTCGACCCTCGTGTTAGGTATTGGATATTTTCTTAAATCCAAGGTTGACCGGTCGACCCATAATAGGTTGAGGGTGGAACACCCCACGATGATGTTATATGGTGAAAGAGTGTCAATTATGAGATACTTGACCTTGATTGTCTTTGTGTTCTCGTTTAGTACAAACATTGTTTTAAGAGTTATGTGGCTTTTAACCTATACATGCTTGCCAGAGAGCGTGACCAGAGAACCTTGAAATGTTTGGATGTCATATGGATCTAGCTAGAGTTTTTAAATGTGTCATAGAACAATATATTCTGAGCTTCCGGGGATAATCAACATGCTTTATTTCTCACTCATAGCACCTCACAATTATGACTATAGGTTCATTATTGTGAGGAAGAATTTCGGCAACGAATCTACTTTAAAATATGACTTTGGGTTCATAATCCTTTTCAAAGTTTCGTTTAGAGCTGATAGGTATGTCATTTGCTCCTAGAACCTATCAAACATTCCTCTAGGAGAAGCATTTAATTCTCCACCTATTACAAACCCTCTTACTATGTTGTAAAAAGGTGCATCCGCGTTGATAAGTGTTGTGGCGCCTCGGTCTGCTACATCGTTGAAGAGGTGATTAAGGCAGATGATGAATGAAAAGTGAATGGTCCATATCAGTTTTACTGGACCTCACATTGGACGACAATTGTACTTGCTAAAAAGTACTATGAGAGGCAACATTATTTCTGTAGGGTTGTTCCACATAGGGTTGTGAGAGTCTCTATTTTAATTAAGCATTTCATCCTCCTTTTCCCATTCTCAAATCAGGGTATATATATATATATATATATATATATATATATATATATATATATATATATATATATATATATATATATATATATATATATATATATATATATATATATATATGAGCTCTTTGATTTTGGTCTCAAGAGTTGAGAGCGATTTTACTATCCTTCCTAAACATGGAGAAAATGGGAAAATTCTCTTTCCATTCATGGAGGATGCTTTTATTCCTCCTTGACTAATTCTCTGGACAGTTATTCCTTAACCACCTTATATCCATGTATAATAGATAGTACGAATTATGAGTTTCAAGCTAAACCCTATTAGGTGGTTCATCTAGGACAATCCACCCTAGTGGGGAGACCTATAGTTCTATTTCATATGACAATTATTCCTTTGCATGAACTTGACAAATATTAATTTATCTGATTCTTTATAGCTTTCTAATAAGATATACCCAACAGAATTATCCTAATCCATAAATGTTTATATCAATTACAATATTTTATATTTCAGGAATAATCAATTATAAATTTAAGTAATTTTAAAATATGTACTTTTTTAACAATCATCTAGTGATAAATATGAGTGAGAATAGGCTGGACCGAGTTAAGTTTTGTCAAGTCTGAGATTGATCTGCTAAAAATTTCAAAGCCTAAGTCTGGCCTAAGGTCTATCATAGACTTATTTTTATGCATGAATCTGACCTTTTCGAAGGTCATTTTGGCCTATTAGCCTTCATAAAAATTCATTGTATTTGACCATTTGTAAATAAGCAATTACATTAATGTTTAAACAGACTAACAAATTAAAAGATCAATGAGACTAAATATTTATTTGTATTGACTTATTCAAGTTTACATATTAACATAAGTTTTGTGATACTATTTATTTGAGAGAGCTTATGAAAACAACTTATAATATTGTTTATAAGATTTTTTTAAAATTTATTTTCATAAATTCTTCAAGATAACTAAACTTTATTTTTTTTTTTAATTTTAAATCAAAATACAAATACAATTTAATAATAATAGTAAAAATATTATTCATATTTATTTAAATCTAACTACATATATGAACATTTGAACCTTACAGTCATGCTCTCAACGTATCTCTACTCTTTCTTAAAATCAGCAAATTTTGTTGAAATTATTCTTATATTAATAGATTGAGAAAATATCCATAATTCAACAAATAATATATCTTTCTTTCTTCAAGTGTGGTGGCAAATTGGACCTGTGTTTTCCATGGCATGGGCTGGGCACACGCAACAAAATCCACTATATATGTCTTATGTCATGTATTTCTTTTGAAAGAGCAACACGACAAGACACTTTACAAAAGGTAGAATTGCACATGCATTCAAAATATTCCATCTTTTGTGACCTTCAATTTCTTATTCATTGTCTCACTTTAAAAGGTTCAAACAAATTTGAAACCGTTACGCAACAATTTGATGGTAATATTTGGTTTTTATGATTAAATCTACAATCATATGTTCTTTTTAGAGTTTATATAAACAAATTATTTTTGTAGGTATTGAGGTCATATACAATATTATGTTTAACCAACCAAACATGTGTTAAGTTGATTAATTATTTTTTGTTTGATTTGTCTTTTGATTCATTAGGATGTGTTCTAACAATTGTTATATAGTGTTATTCTCTTGAAGTCATTTGATAATAGTTATTGCTAGCAAACAGGTTTTACAAATCAATATGTTTGGTTGGAAGTCTTTATAAAATATTGGTGAAATTGCTAGCAAACCGCTTAAGAAAGTTATTGGAGTTCTCATTTCTAATAGTCAGTCGATTTTTGTGCCTGGAAGACAATTGTTAGACAGAGTCGTGATTCCCAACGAGGTAGTGGATATGGCTACAAGGGAAAATAAAGATTGTTTGTTATTCAAGGTAGACTTTGAGAAGGCATGTGATTGTGTTCGCTGGAACTTTCTCCATTTTTTGATGGGTGTCATGGGGTTTGGAGCGAAATGGAGAAGATGGATGGAAGCTTGCCTCTTCAAAAGTCACCTTTCTATTTTGGTCAACGGTAGCGTAACGAAGGATTTTAAAGTGAAGAGAGGATTAAGGCAGGGAGACTCGTTGTAACACTGTGGGAGAACTGACTTGAGCGATTTTGTTTCCAAAAACTATGTTGCGGATAGCAAAAGTCGCCACCGACTTTTATTTTATCCAATAAGGAAAAGGAATAAAAGAACAGGAAAAACCTTTAAAAAGATTTGAGTTCGGGGGGTAAGTTATACAAAGGGAAGATGTCAGCACCCTTTGTATCCATGGTTATCTATGGGATCTTAACTACTTAGCTCCCTTTACTTTTGTTTGAAAAATTGTGTTGTGTGTGATTAGAAAATATTTTAATAAATCTTTAACTTTGCAATGATCCTCGTATGGATGTATACAAAGTGTTTAGTTTGAAAGTATTTTAAAAAGTGGGGTGTAAAGAGTGTTTTGAAAATAAGTGAGCAAGTACTTAAGAACTACTTACCCTAAGTTTGTAAGGTCTTTCTTGTTATTTATTTCCTTTAGGGGTAGGACTGTCTTTTCTATTAGTGAGTAGGTAGTCTTTACCTTGGATGTTAAAGGGACGGACGTAGGGTCATCGCATAGTCATAGAAGACAACCTTGCAGGGGTATCTTAGTAATTCGAAGAGACTATCATCATTTTCCTGTAGGGTCATCGAGGGACTAGATCATTTATTCGTAGCCAACTCGAAGGGACAACGAGGGACTATGATCTTTTATTTGAAGGGACTTGGTGATTTTAAACTCAGGAAAATTTACTAAGATACCCCATGTTCGAGGGACTTTACCATTTATTGTAAGGAAAGAAAGAGAGATTACCCTAGAGGTGTGAGTGTGTAAGTGTATTCAATTCAGTTATTTTAATCTTGAAATTAGGGTTATCTAACGGTTGATTTTAGTCTTGCCATACAATCCAATTAAGCATACATCTAAGCAGTTTATAGGTGCGAAAAGTAAAACACTAGTTTAAACTATTACATGGCTTTGGGAGAGATACATAAATATAAAAAATCCTGATAGAAAATGTAAAGTGCGGAAAATAAACCTAAACTATTACAAGGCTTTAGCAATTACATTATATTTAGAAATCATAAAATAATTGAAATAAAAAGATCGGAAGAATATTGAGTCTTTGAGATGAGAGGAAGATATTTTTCTTTATCATGCTATTAGAAGAATAAAAAAATAAAATAAACAGAGTCAAATAAAATCACTGCAGATTTTAAAATAACGGAAAATAAGAAAAGCGATTAAAATAAAATCTAAAAAATATTAAAACGATGCTAAAAATCTAATAAAATCAAATAAAGAGCGCACAATTTTTTTCCAGATTTTTTCAGAATATGGAAATAGATAATAAATCAAATAAAATAGAAAAAAGAGGAATTTGCGATTTTGAGGGTTGAAATCTTTTAGCATTCTATTCTAAAAGAGTATTGTTCTTCGATTAGTTTATGAACTTATGGAAAAAAATTCGGAGTAAATCGAAACAGTAACACTTACCTGACTTACCTGTCAGACTGGAATTCTTATCACTACGGCAACCTTTAAAGTATCGGCAGAAACGGATTACAGCAGATTAACCAACATTTTAGTTCTCCATGGTGCCCTAAACTTCAATTCGATCACCCAGATAGCTTGCTCACATCATACAAAACACAAATATACAAAGATATTAGATGTATCATGTGTATAAATATGAAATCGAAACATTAAAAGAAAAAAAACAAAAAAAAAACAAATTCGGTTATGGCGTTTTATGAGGTTTTGGAGCAATGTGATGATTGGTACGCCTTCAGAAGAGTCTAAGGAATGTTCTTGGACCTTCAAACCTCCTTGAGAATGGTTTCAACCCTAAAATCGAATCCAACTTACTCTTGAGTTTTTTTGAAGTTTTGTATGCTCTCTTTGATCAAACATTTCGTCCTCTTGACTTGTGGAGATGATAAGTATTTATAGAGGGTGTAATTTATGTCAGATTTTGGGCTTTTGTGATGGATTGAGAGGTTACTTGAGGATGAAGAAAAGATGTTTCCAATTTGGTAAAAAAAATTAGATTAAATCATACTATTTTGGTCTTGCACGAATTTGGACACTTACAATCATCATAAACATCAAATATTTGATCCCAAAATAGACCTAAGATCAAATATTTGATTTTTCAATATTTATCTTAATTAAAATTGAATTTAAATAAAATAAATCCAATATAATATAAAATAAATATCAACAATAAGATATTATGATCTGTGGGTCGTGCATAATCTTATAATTTAGTTTGGGTTGGAAAAATATGGGCCCATTTGGAAGAAACTTGAGTTTTGGTCATTTTTTCTTCATACACCTCCTCAAAATTGCCCAAGTTCAACAATGCATAACTCCCTCAATTTTTGTCCCATGTCCATTTGATTATCCATTTTTATGTTATGAGTTTTGGAATAGTTGAATTTTTGTTGACTTTTAAAAGGACCTGTAATGTCTTGGCTCATATCTCTCAAATGCAGCATTTTTGGACTTGGCTTGTGAGACACAAAGTTGTAGGGAATTGAATTTTCTTCAAAATTAGCTTTGGATGTGAAATATTTGACGAAGCATGTGAAAGTTATGGTTGGTCAAAGTACAGTTGACTTTTCCTACACAAAACCCTAATTTAGTAACTCTTGATTCTTGATGATTCTGGGGTTTCCTTGATGAATCATGATCAACCCTTTATCAAATGATGAATTTCACCTCATAATCTTGATGTTGACAAAAAATCTTGAGGTTTGACTTTATGTTGACCATAGTTGACTTTTTGACCAAATTAATTGATTTTTGATTATCCAAGCATCTGACTGACCAAACTTGTAGGGAAAACCTTGAAACTTGACATGAGGATTCATTGAGGTATATGGTATGTCATGAAGTCCACTTTAGGCTTTTGAAGTCCACTTTGCTTTGTGAAACTCAAAACCATAGTTTCAGATCCATTGCTTAGGAGGAGGCTTTGTCTGATGAAACCTTAAATCCTTTTGAGCAATCGTGAATCTTGTGACTATTAGGAGACCTCTTGAGACACATTATCTTGAATATGTGAGGGAAAATTTTCAGGTACAACACCCGTTGTCTCCTTTCCTTTTTGTATTAGTTACGGAAGGTCTGTCTCAACTTATGCACAAAGCGGTTTCACTTGGAGAATTCAAAGGCTTTGGAGTGGATTCTACCACTTCTGTCTAGTTGACGACAAATTAATTATAAGAGAATGGATTGGTCGTTTTTAGAATATTTGATGGTTAAGATGGGATTCGAGAGAAAGTGGGTCAAATGGATTAGAGGATTCGTTTCAATAACTATTTTTCTATCCTTATTAATGGCAACCCATCGAAGGACTTCAAGGCGTCGAGAGGATTGAAACAGGGCGATCCGTTATCTCCCTTTTTGTTTATGATTGTTGTAGAGGGTTTAGCTAATATGGTCAGAAGTGCTTGCATTAACAATTTTCTTGCTAAATTTAGAGTTCATAATTTGTCTATTGATAGTGTCCTTCAGTTTAGAACGATATGTTGCTTATTGGGGACAAATAAGTATCAAATATATGGGATTTCAAGTCTATTTTAAGGGATTTCTAACTGGTATCCAGATTAAAAATTAACTTTGTCAAAGTTGTTTGTATGGGATCGGTTTGGAGAAAGAGTTTCTTGAGGCAGCTAAACATTATTTAAATTGTAAATCCGATAATCTTCCTTTTCTTTTCCTTGGTATATCGGTTGATGGAAATCATCGTCGTTATTCCTTTTGGAGACCTATTATATCGTGCCTCAGAAGTAGGATGTCGAGATGGAAAGGCCGTAATTTATCCATTGGTTGTAGAATGTCCCTTATTAACTCGGTTCTTGTTAATCTCCCGATCCACCATTTGGCTTTCTTCAAGGCTCCCAAGAAAGTTATGAATGAAATTATAGCGATTCAATGCCGGTTACTTTGAGTTGGATCTTCTAGTAAGTCTTTTGTGTCGTGGGTTAGTTGGAAGACCATTTGTAAGTCGACAGATTCCGATGGGCTTGGAATTAAAGATGTTGGTCGTTTTAATACAATGACTATCGCTTCTCTCATGTGTATTCCTGGAGGAGAAACATCCTCCAAAGAGCTTAAATTTTGGTCCAACCATTTTGATGGGCTTAAATTCTTGAATAGCCATTTGAATGCAACTGAGGATGTCAACAAAGTGAGAGGGATAGGTCAAGAAAAGATCACTAAAAATTTAAGTTCCTATTTGATATGGTGTGATGTACTTGCCTGGGATTTGTATGAATCTGACATTGATCTGAGAAAGCATAATCAAGGTTGAAAGGAGAAGTCACTCAACTGCAGGAGAAACTTTTGAGCATGGATAAGGACTTGGATGTTGAGAAGAAAGCCAAAGAGACTTTGGAAACTGAGCACAAGAATATTTTATTAAAAATGAAATTATCTAAGTCCTCCTATCAAGAGCTTACTGAGTCCTTGAGAATGTCTCAGATATAAGTCCTCTCCATCGGTTATGAAGCATTTGAGGGAGCTAAGTAACAAGTCCATTGTCTCCATCGTCCCCCCTTTTTTCTTTGTAACTTTAATTGCCTCCAGGCATGAACAATATTCAGCCCTTCTATGGCTTTTTGAAATTTAATTCCTTTTGCTAAAATGTTATCCACATTTTATTTAACAAACAAAATAATCTTGTATGTATATATTAGCCCATCAGGTACTTAAGTCAAGATGACTTGAAGTGGCTAATTACAAAGTACCAGGCATTATTTTCACCCTTTCGAGACTTTGTTTCTAAGATCTTGTATTAGCCTGATAATCGACTATGCTTAAGAAGACCCGAACGTAAAGCTCTTGAATACTTTTGAGTTTAATGGCCGAAATTGCCGGGTATATACTCGGGCGTGTCAGAGAATCTTAATGCTCATTTTAGTCCCAAGCATGTATGTTTTAGATATTGCCATTGAGGCATTTGTAGGTACTCACATACCAGTCTTGTGAGGGATTATTGATGTTTTCGAGACATGGTCTTGCTTTTATAGGATTTTTCCCACAGTCCACTGAAGTATTTGAATGAATCCTTTCTTAATAAGCCCCAGGCGTAAAGATATTCCAGGATTTCATGAAGTACGAAATCTTCAAGGTGACCGACTATGTACTCGGTCGTGCTTGTATGAGAAACCTGGTTTTGGCTCTTACGGGTATTTTGGCAGCTCTCTTTCAAGCCCCGAGTCTCTCATTGAGGAACAAAAAGTCTTGAGAGAGAGACCTTTGTACACACAAATATAGTCAACATGTGTATATGAGTTTAGCAACCCTGCACGGAGCTAGTTAACATGCTTGTGGGCGACCTATGAACACGGATATAAGTTACGTGTTACAGGAGTTTTCCAACCCTACGTGGATTTAATCAACACGTTTGAGTGAGACCTATGTATGCGGAGCTAGTTGACACATTTATAAGGGTTTATCAACCCTTCCCGAAGCTAGTCAACAGGCTTGATGGAACGGCCACATGGTGGATATTGAATGAAGAACCTCATATGGTACATGCGTTCCCGGAGGAAATATTTGGCAATTCTCGCACCTTCTAACAAAAGCTTTACAGTCTTGCACCATTCTTGGCTAGTAGTACTTGAAATTCTGTGATCAGGTATGAGATGTCCTAAGAGATGTCCCAACACTTGACAGATTTAACCAAAACTTAAATAGCAATAAAAGTAAACAACACAGAAGTTTGTTAACCCAGTTCAGTGTATAACCACACTTACATCTGGAGGCTACCAAGCCAGGAGGAAATCCACTATAAGTAATATTAATTCTAGACTTAAACCACCCTGTTTAATCTATCACTTAATAACTACCCAATGCAATTTCTACCTAAGACACAACTTAGATAAGAGTACCCTACTCACTCCCCCTCAATCACACAGTGATCAAGTTTACAAGTTTAATAAAATTGAAGACATTCTTCAAACAATACAGCTTGATCTTACTTCACAGTTTCAATCAAGTTACAAATGCACTTATGCTTAAAAGCTCATCAAGTGGTACAAATAAAAACAACCTGCTATTAAAACACTAGACACCCTATTTGGTCTTCTGAAATTCGTACTCAATTCTATGAGTTTCTGTTAATTAAATAGGTATCTGTAATTTGGGCTTTCTGTAGAATGATCCAGCCCTAATGCGCATGCAGCTTCCACCTTGAATTTAGGGTTTGTTACTTCCTAGATTCTAGGTGATTTAGGCCTTCTGTTTTAATCTGAATCCTCAATATAAAACTCCCAACAGATGCGCCTTGTTCTGTTTTTATCCATCATTAATTAATTCCAGATAACTCTCCTTAAATATCTCTGATCAGTTAGTCAATAATTAATTCTGGTAGCAGGTTTGAGATGTCTCAACATCTGTTGGGACATCCTGAAAAACTGAACTTAAGTCATTAACACAATGTCCCAACATCTGATGAGACATCCTGAAATAAGTCCATATACTCTGTTTGATAATGTACCAACATTTGATAGGACATTCTGAACTGAATTCAATATTTCTTGTTGGTCAAAAATTCTGCCAATTCAAGACATCTACAAACTCCCCCTTTGGCTAATTTTTGGCTAACATCTTTTATGGTTATCAGAGTGCAGCAGAAGTTCTTTTTATCAGAGTATAGCATTACTTTTCTGTTGATTCATATTTGAGATTACTCCCCCTCAAACATATATGTATCCAGTCTTGTTGCAACAAAAATATTTATCAAAAACACACTGATTCAGTTCAGACACAAACAAACAGATTTTTCATTCATAATTAAACAGCAATACAATTTGTTGTTGTTGTTCTCCCCCTTGTTAGACACAAATTTTGGGGCCAAAGACACTAAACCAGAAATACAAAGCAGTGTTGTCATTACAATTGCCTCACATACAATGATCACTCAGACTCTTCACTTTCAGTTTCTTCATCAGCTTCAGTTTCTTCTTCAGAGGCAGTTTCTTCATCAGATGCAGCTTTCTGATCTCCTTCACTCTCCAGCCTTTGAATGATTTCCTCAAGCTTCTGCTTTCTAGCTTCAAGCTCTTTGCAAGTGCTCTTGAGTTCAACAATTAATGCCTTCTTGGAGATTGGAGTCTTAGCAGTTGAAGGACCTGCAGATGTCCCAGAAGGTGCTTCAACATCTGCTGCATGATGACTGAGGAACAGTTTGTAGTGAAATGCCAGGGGGCTTTCTCTCTTGCAGACTGTGTCCTTCTCAGTTAGAATCCCAGGGTATTGGCTTAACACTATACCACACAGTAATGAAGGAAAATATATTGGTAGCTTTGTTGCAGAAGATCTGGCATGCTTCAAGGTCTGATCAAAAATGTAAGCACCATAATCCAGCTTAGTCTGAGTTCCCACAGCATAGATAAACCTGGCCAGACCAGTGGAGATTGAAGATGTGTGGTTGGTAGGCACCCAGTTTGCTGTACCAATCCTGTTCAGCATGGCATATTTTCTTGTAAGCATGCTCACAGAGAGCTTTCCTTTAACAGGCCATGCCTTGACCTGGTTTGCAGTGATAACCTTGCAGACTTGGTTATCTGTTTTACCTAGCTCATTTGGTCCATCTGTTTCTCTTCCTAGGTATTGGTTGATGATCTGAGGAGAGAACTCTACACACCTACCTCTAACAAAGACTTTTCTAAATTCAGAGGACTTACCATTGGCACAATCTTCCTGAAGATTAACAATGAATTCTTTGACAAGAAGTTCATAGCAGGGAGAGAGATCTGAGACTGTTTTGAAGAGACCTGCAGCAGAGATGAGGTCAATCAGTTCAGTGCACTCAAGTGCATTGCTGCTCAGTTCTCTTTCAAGGGCAACCCTTCTTTGGTACACAAACTTCCATCTGTTAACACTAGAGACATGATGGAATGATATGTTGTCCAAGGGGGCTTCTGGAACAGCAGATGAAGCCCTAGATGGTGTTGGTTTCTTCTTGGGAGGAGATGTTGGGACATCTGATTCAACATCTGAGTCTGATGGGGTGACAACTTTTCTTTTCTGGGTTTGGACTTTACTCCATTGTTTTGTTGGACCAAAGGCAGCTTTAGCTTTGCCTTTCTTTGGGGTAGCTTTCTTCTTCTCAGGAATTTCAGGTTCAGGTTGCATCTTGCCTTTTCTAGACCTGAGCCTTTTGGCTATGCTAGGTCTTACAGAGGCTATGATCTCTGTATCAGAGTCCTGCTCCAGATTCACCACAGGAGGAGATTGAGCAGTCTCCTCTTCAGCTGGTTGATCAGCAGAGATTTGATCTTCATTTGAGGCTTTGGTCTGATCCTCAGAGTCTTCTTCATCACTTTCATTTGAGGCCTTTTTCTGGTCCTCAGTTTGTTCAATATCAGCATCAGATGAGTTCTTTTTCTCATCCTCAGATGTTCCAACATCTATTGGGACATCCTGTTGAGCAGGAGTGTCCTCTGCAGCTTGAGCTTGTTCTTCTTGAGGGGCAGGCATGGTGTTCAGAGGAATAGAAATCCCACTAACCACTCTCTGTTCAAAAAGAATCTTGTTGACTATCTCCTTGATGGAAGCATCCACATAGTCAGAAGATTTTGGAGGCATGTTGGCTGGAGAAGGAATGCCTCCTTTGGATTTGCTGCAGACTTGATCTTTAGCTCTCTTTGGAGTTCTTGGCTTTTTAGTATGAGAAGCACTTCCTCTGAGTTCGTCCAATGGGGTTGATTTCATTGGTACCACAGAGATGGGAGTTGCATGAACTACGTCTTCTTTGTTGAGAACTTCTTCAGGAGTGTTAGGGTTTTGAGACATTGTTAAGGAATATGGATGAAGAGCTTTAGGGTTGATGATTTCTGAAGAACAGCTAGTTAATGAGATTCGCTTGTGATAGAATGATGAGAATCTTGATAGCTGATTATAAGCAGTTACTAAATAAGTAGCTGTTACATTGCAAATTATTAGGAATGGAATTCCCAAGGTTCTTGTCCAGACTGGTTTTGCCATCTGGAACTTATGCCATACAATGTCATATGACATGTTGGCACATCTCATTAACTGCTAAATATCACATAAACAGATTCCCAGTTTGCCCCTTAAGTTCTCAAATTGTGTAGCATCCAATGCTTTGGTAAAGATATCAGCTAACTGCAGATTTGTAGCTACATGTTCCAATGAAATCACCTTTTCTTCTACAAGATCTCTGATGAAATGATGTCTGATATCAATATGCTTGGTCCTGCTATGTTGGATAGGATTCTTTGATATGTTGATTGCACTTAAGTTGTCACAGTACAATGTCATGACATCCTGTGGGACATTGTACTCAGTGAGCATTTGCTTCATCCAAACCAACTGAGAACAACTGCTTCCAGCTGCTATATATTCAGCTTCAGCTGTAGATAAGGATACACAATTTTGTTTCTTACTGAACCAAGAAATCAAATTGTTTCCTAGAAAGAAGCATCCTCCTGAAGTGCTTTTTCTGTCATCAGCACTTCCAGCCCAATCAGCATCACAAAAGCCAGTGAGAATTGGTTTACATCCATGAAAGTACATTATGCCATAGTCACAAGTACCATTAACATATTTAAGAATTCTCTTGACTTGATTGAGATGACTGACTTTTGGATCAGCTTGATATCTTGCACATACACCTACTGCAAATGCTATGTCAGGTCTGCTAGCAGTCAAGTATAACAAGCTTCCAATCATGCTTCTGTATAAGCTTTGATCTACATTCTCACCCTTTTCATCTTTAGTCAGCTTTAAATGTGTGGGGGCAGGAGTTCTCTTATGAGTAGCATTTTCCATTCCAAACTTCTTGACTATGTTCTTGGTATACTTGCTTTGGGAAATGAACATTGAGTCTTCCATTTGCTTTATTTGCAGACCAAGAAAGTAGGTTAACTCTCCTACTAGGCTCATTTCAAATTCAGATTCCATCTGCTTGACAAAATGTTTGACCATCCTGTCAGACATCCCACCAAAGACAATATCATCAACATATATTTGAGCAATTATGATATTTCCTTCTTCATCTTTAACAAACAAGGTTTTGTCAATTCCACCTTTTCTGTACCCTTGCTTGATAAGAAATGTAGTCAGTCTTTCATACCATGCCCTTGGAGCTTGCTTCAGACCATAAAGTGCCTTCTTTAGTTTGTATACATGATTTGGACAGCTTGGATCAACAAATCCTTTAGGTTGTTCTACATATACCTCTTCATTAAGATAACCATTTAAAAAGGCACTTTTCACATCCATTTGAAATAGCTTGAACTTTAAGATACAAGCAATTCCCAAAAGTAGTCTAATTGATTCAAGCCTTGCTACTGGTGCAAAGGTTTCATCAAAGTCTACTCCTTCAATTTGAGTGTATCCTTGAGCTACAAGTCTAGCTTTGTTCTTTGTAACAACTCCTTGTTCATTTGACTTGTTCTTATACACCCATTTTGTTCCAATCACATTTATGTCATCAGGTCTAGGAACAAGATTCCATACTTCATTCCTTGTGAATTGACCTAATTCCTCTTGCATAGCACTAATCCAGTATTCATCAGTAAGAGCTTCCTTGATGTTCTTAGGTTCTATTTTAGAAACAAAACAAGAACCTGAAATCACTTCTCTTGATCTAGTGCTCACACCTCTGTTGGGATCACCAATTATCAAATCTTTGGGATGATCTTTCTGTATTCTGATGGAGGGAGGTTTGCTGGATTCTTCTGTCCTTGTATCAGTTTGAGTGAAGTTATAATGATCATTCTTTTCTTCAGCTTCAATCTTGATATCAGCAGATGTTCCAACATCTTCTGGGACATCTGTAGGAGCATCATCAATTATCACATTTATGGACTCCATGATAACCTTGGTTCTAGAATTAAATACTCTATATGCTCTGCTGTTGATAGAGTATCCAAGGAAAATCCCTTCATCACTTTTAGGATCCATTTTTCTTCTTTGCTCCCTATCTGCCAGAATGTAACAGTTGCTTCCAAACACATGAAAGTACTTAACTGTGGGTTTTCTGCCCTTCCAGACTTCATATATTGTGGACAAAGTTCCTTTCCTTAAGGTAACTCTGTTATGGATGTAACAAGCAGTGTTCATAGCTTCAGCCCAGAAGTACAAAGGTAACTTTTTAGCATGGATCATAGCTCTTGCTGATTCTTGAATAGTTCTGTTCTTCCTCTCAACAATCCCATTCTGTTGAGGAGCGATAGGTGAAGAATATTCATGATTGATTCCTTCTGAAGAGCAGAAATCTAAGAACTTTTGATTCTCAAATTCTTTTCCATGATCACTTCTTATTCTGATCACACAGCTGGATTTTTCCCTTTGTAATCTTTGGCATAATTCTTTGAATACATCAAATACATCAGACTTTTCTTTGATGAAATTTATCCATGTATATCTTGAAAAGTCATCAACCACCACATAGGCATACCTCTTACCACCAAGGCTTTCAACCTGCATAGGTCCCATAAGATCCATATGCAAAAGTTCCAAAACTTTGGAAGTTGTCAGATGTTGGAGCTTTGGATGGGACATCTTGGTTTGCTTGCCTATTTGACATTCACCACATATTTTGCCATCATCAATCTTCAGTTTAGGAATGCCTCTTACAGCATCCATAGATATTATCTTCTTTATGCCTCTGAAATGAAGATGACCTAGTCTTTGGTGCCATAGTTTCACTTCTTCTTCCTTAGCTAAAGAACAAGTTGAAGTGAGACTGAGGTTCTGAGATTCCCACATGTAACAGTTGTCTTTAGATCTGGCTCCTCTCATGACAACCTCTTGTTCTTTGTTAGTCACTATGCATTCAGTTTTGGTAAAGTTTACATTGTACCCTTGATCACATAATTGACTTATGCTGATCAGGTTAGCAGTTAAACCTTTAACTAGCAGCACATCATCTAGTCTTGGAACATCTTGACAGTCCAAGGTCCCAACTCCCTTGATTTCTCCTTTAGCTCCATCTCCAAAGGTTACATACCTGGATGAATGTGACTTTAAGTTTACTAGCAGGTTCTTCAATCCAGTCATGTGTCTTGAACATCCACTATCAAAATACCAGTCTTCCTTAGCTGATACTCTTAGTGATGTATGTGCTATATATGCAACACTTTTCTTTGACCATTTGAGTTGAGATTTCTTTTGATGTCTCTGCTCTGTGTGTTGTTCAACAGCAGATCTCCAAGATTGATTGTTGATCTTGTTCTTGGGTATGTAGCCTTGATCAGCCTGAATGCTAGTTTTTGGTCTCCATACCTTCTTGATGACTTCTGTATTCTGCTTAGGAGGTTGCTGATTTCTTTGATGTCTATGCAGCACTTTCTTGTTAGCTTCTATTTTCTGCTTAGAAGGTTGCTGACACATCTGATTTGGATATCCATGTAGCTTATAACAGTGAGGTTTGATATGTCCAAATCTTCCACAGTGATGGCATCTCCATCTTTGATACTTCTTCTTCATTTTGTTCTTTCCAGAATGTTGAGACATCTGTTGGAACATTATGTTTGATTTTGTGTTCTTTTCCTGATGTTGAAGCATCTGTTGGGACATCTTTTTTGACTGTATGGATTTTGAAGTTGTTTTGCTAGAACTAGCTTCATCTTTATGTACTCTGTTAAATCCTAGTCCACTTTTATCCCCTGAGTGCTTATTGTTGTTGAGAATAATATCCAGTGTATTTGAGCTGCTGTTCAACATTCTAACAGATTTGGACATATGTTCCAACTTGGAGTTGAGAAGACTTACTTCACTTTTCAAGGTGTCAATGATCTCTTGATCACTTGCTTTTTCATCTTCTAATGCCTCATTCTGCTTCTTTAGCTTTATAACCTCACTGCATATTTCAGTGCTTCTTTTGTATAGATCTTTGAATGCTTGCTCAAGTTCTTCATAAGTACACTCTCCATCACTGGATTCACTTTCAGAATCACATAATCCAGCTAAAGCAGTGATATGCTTAGCTGATTCTTCTTCTGAATCTCCTCCTGAGTCTTCATCAGACCAGGTTACAGATAGTCCTTTCTTTTGCCTTTTTAAGTAGGTAGGACATTCATTCTTGATGTGTCCATATCCTTCACATCCATGGCATTTGATTCCTCTTTCTTGACTGGTCTTTTCAGCATAATTTGACCTTCTGTTAGCATCATAAGGTCTCTTGTTCTCAGAAGAGTTTGTGTATCTTCCACTGGGATTGGATTTGCCTTCCATTCCTCTGAGAATCTTTTTGAATTGTCTTCCAAGCATAGCAATATTGTCTGATAAGCTTTTACCAGTTTCTGATTCATCATCTTCTTCTTCATCAATATTTGTTACCAAGGCTATGCTTTTGTTCTTCTTAACATTTGTGTCATTCATTCACATCTCAAATGTTTGAAGGGAACCAATGAGTTCTTCAACTTTCATAGTGCATATGTCTTGAGCTTCTTCTATTGCTGTGACTTTCATGTCAAATCTTTTTGGCAAAGATCTGAGGATTTTTCTTACAAGTTTTTCATCAGTCATCTTTTCTCCCAAAGCTCCAGAAGTATTAGCTACTTCTAAGATATTCATGTAGAATTCATGAACTGTCTCATCTTCCTTCATTCTCAAGTTTTCAAACTTAGTGGTGAGAAGTTGAAGTCTTGACATCTTTACCTTTGATGTTCCTTCATGAGTTGTTTTGAGAGTATCCCACACATCTTTGGCTAGCTCACAGTGATGCACAAGTCTAAAGATGTTTCTATCAATGCCATTGAATAGAGCATTTAAGGCCTTGGAGTTGCCTAGTGCTGAATCTTCTTCTTCCTTACTCCATTCTTCTTCAGGTTTCAACACTCTTGATCCATCTTTGGTGTCTTGGATAGGATGTTCCCATCCAATGTTGACTGCTCTCCAGGCCCTGTTGTCAAGTGATCTTAAGAATGCAATCATTCTTGGTTTCCAGTAGTCATAATTAGATCCATCCAGAATAGGTGGTCTATTTACTGATCCTATATCTCTGTCCATGTTTCCAGAATTTGTATTCCCTAGATCTCACCCAGTATAAACAGGCAGGGTGCCTGCTCTGATGCCAATTGAAATTCTGTGATCAGGTATGAGATGTCCTAAGAGATGTCCCAACACTTGACAGATTTAACCAAAACTTAAATAGCAAGAAAAGTAAACAACACAGAAGTTTGTTAACCCAGTTCAGTGTATAACCACACTTACATCTGGAGGCTACCAAGCCAGGAGGAAATCCACTATAAGTAATATTAATTCTAGACTTAAACCACCCTGTTTAATCTATCACTTAATAACTACCCAATGCAATTTCTACCTAAGACACAACTTAGATAAGAGTACCCTACTCACTCCCCCTCAATCACACAGTGATCAAGTTTACAAGTTTAATAAAATTGAAGACATTCTTCAAACAATACAGCTTGATCTTACTTCACAGTTTCAATCAAGTTACAAATGCACTTATGCTTAAAAGCTCATCAAGTGGTACAAATAAAAACAACCTGCTATTAAAACACTAGACACCCTATTTGGTCTTCTGAAATTCGTACTCAATTCTATGAGTTTCTGTTAATTAAATAGGTATCTGTAATTTGGGCTTTCTGTAGAATGATCCAGCCCTAATGCGCATGCAGCTTCCACCTTGAATTTAGGGTTTGTTACTTCCTAGATTCTAGGTGATTTAGGCCTTCTGTTTTAATCTGAATCCTCAATATAAAACTCCCTACAGATGCGCCTTGTTCTGTTTTTATCCATCATTAATTAATTCCAGATAACTCTCCTTAAATATCTCTGATCAGTTAGTCAATAATTAATTCTGGTAGCAGGTTTGAGATGTCTCAACATCTGTTGGGACATCCTGAAAAACTGAACTTAAGTCATTAACACAATGTCCCAACATCTGATGAGACATCCTGAAATAAGTCCATATACTCTGTTTGATAATGTCCCAACATTTGATAGGACATTCTGAACTGAATTCAATATTTCTTGTTGGTCAAAAATTCTGCCAATTCAAGACATCTACAGTACTCGACTCTTAATTTTTTTCCAGCTAACGACTTGGCCCCTATGTGACTGCCGCAAGCTCCTTAATGTACTTCTTTGATTACCATTGAGACCCGAAACACATATTAACATGGGCGTCGTATGCCCCATTTTATATAGGATGTCACCAATAATTGCAAACCAGGTAGATATTCTTTTAATCCTCTGAGCCTCATTGTTGTCATCCGACAAGATATCTTGAGTCAAATAAACAATGATAGGTGTCATCCACCCCTGGCTATTACCCATCATGAATACTTCCTCTGTTTGAATATTGGGTGCCTCAATAGTTTCCTATATCATTGTCTAGTTTATGCCCGAGCCTTTAGAGCTGGCAAGACGGGCTAATAGGTTAGCCCGAGTATTATTTTCCTTTGGTATGTACACTATCTTAAACTCGACAAATGATTTAGTCAGAATTGATGCTTTCTGAAGATATTTTATCTAAGTTGAGTCTTTCGTTTGGAATTCACCCTTCATCTTCCTCACCATTAAATTAGAGTTCGTTTTTACCAAGAGTCGAGTTGTCCCTACTTCTTTGGCCAAACACACTCCCGCAATCAGAGCCTCATATTCTACCTGATTATTACTGGCCTGAAATTTAAAACACAAAGAATATTCCAATGTTAATTTTCTTGGGCCTTCTAGTAATATTCCAGATCCACCAAAAAGTCAGCCAAAGCCTGAGATTTAATGCTAGTCCTTGGAACAAAGTTAATGTCATATTCTGAGAGTTCTATCACCCATTTCACCATGCGCCCTGCTAAATCTAGCTTCCTTAAGATTTGTTTGACATGGTAAATTGGTCTTGACCGCAATGTGATGTCCTTGAAAGTAATGCCTTAGCTTCTGGGCGGTCACTACGACGACTAAGTTAGTCGTTCTATCTTTTTGTATTTGACTTCTACGCCTTTTAAAACTTTGTTGACAAAATAAATTGGTTGCTCCTTGCCACCATTTTCTTGAATTAATACTGAGCTAAGTGCTTTTTCTGTGACTAATAGATACAGAACTAAAGGCACGCTCTCCTAAGGCCGGGTCAGAATAGGGGGTGCTAATAAGAAGCATTTTACGGCCTGGAAAGCCTCTTCATAGGCTTCAATCCATTCAAAGGTCTTAGATTTCCTTATAGCAGTAAACAAGTGTATGGATTTATCTCCCACACATGATAGGAAGCGAGACAGTGATGCTAACTTGCTAGTTAGCTGTTGAACATTTTTCTAACTATTCAGGCTCCCCATGTTTATCACGGCCTGACATTTATATAGGTTCGCTTCTATTCCCCGGTTGGTGAGCATAAACCCGAGGAATTTCCCGGCTTGAACTCTAAAAGTGCACTTGTTTGGATTTGATCTCATATTATGCTCCCTTATCGCTGCAAGGGTTTCTTTTAAGTACTTCATATGTGAGCAGTTACCTGTTTTGATTACCATATCTTCCATGTATACCTCTAGATTTCTTTTGATTTGGTTAGCAAACATTTTATCCATCAGCCTCTGATAGGTAGCCTCTGCATTCTTGAGGCCAAATGGAATGACCTCGTAATAGTAGTTGTTTTGATGAGTCATGAAAGTGGTTTTTGGTGTATCAACAAGTTTCATACGAATTTGATTGTAACCTGAGTATGCATCCATGAAGCTAAGAAATCTAAACCCGAAAGTTGCATCAATGAGGTGATCTATGCTAGGAAGTGGATATGGGTCTTTAGGGCACTCTTTATTAAGGTCCATGAAGTCCACGGACATCCTCCACTTTTCTGACTTTTTTTTACCATAACTAGATTTGATAACCAAGTCGGATACTTGACCTTTCTAATGAACTCTGCTTGCAGCAATTTTCCCACCTCTTCCATGATCTCCTTTCTCTTCTCCTTGCCCCTTTCTATTTCTTTATGATCAATCTCCTAATGATGACACATAAAGTTTGGATATATTTCGGGCATGTCAGAGGGTTTCCATGCAAATAGGTCAACATTGTCTCTCAAAGCTTTCATTATTTATTCTTCTTCCTCAGGGTGTAAGTTGACACCAATGTGTGTGATTTGCAAGGGTAACTTCCTAATATGAACCTATTTTGTTTCCTCATTAGGGATTATGTTTTCTTCGATTGAATTATCATGTAGATCCATATCAACCATCTGAATATTAAAATTTTCCTTATGACATATTCCTACTACTAATTCCTTCTTTCTTAGCTCCATGCTGTCTTTATAACATTCTCTGGCCAATCTCTAGTCGCCTTTTATAACTCCTACCTGACCTCTGCCGAGTGGAAACTTCATATTCAAGTATAAAGTTGACAAGGCAGCTTCCAAATTGTTGAACGAAGGCCTCCCTATGATGATGTTATAGGGCGGTAGTGCATTGATGATAAAGTGCCTTACCAGAATCGTCTTGGCATTATCCGGGTCATCGAATGTAGTCAGTAAATAAATATATCCAAGCACCTGTACTTCTATCCTAGTGAACCCCATCAAGCTACCCTTGAAAGGCAACAGTTTGGCGGGATCCAACCCCATACCGATGAATATGTCGCAATACAAGATGTCTGCAGAACTACCAAGATCTATCAGCACTCCTCTCACAATCCATTCTCCAATTAACACTTTAATAACCATGGGGTCATTTTCATGTGCCATAATTCCCGTGGCTTCCCGTTTAGAAAATTTCACCTCATGAAGTTCAATATTTCCTTCTTTCTGTAATTGGTCAATGTTCATGACCCCTCTTGCATACTTTTTTCGGGAAGAATGTGTTTCTCCTCCGCCCGCGAATCCTCCAGCTATCGTATTTGTTGAATGAAGGATAACAGTTTTCGAATGCAATGGCACCTCCCTTCTTGCGTTAATATCCATAGGATGAAGATTGTCGTTGCTCCCGTTGAGCTATGAATTTTATAGGGGTGTCCTGGGACGAGTTTTACCAGGCCCCACGGTGGGCGCCAAATGTTCTGGCCAAATTTGTTTAGAACACCAAAGATGTTAGCCCACCCTTCTAGGCTAAAGGGAAGGCTACGCCGTACATTTTGTTTTGCAAGTTTTGGGATTTGAGAGCAGTGATATGAAGCAAGTCTCAAGAGAATAGTATCTTGCTTATCCCTTAGGTGAGAGCCCCTATATATAATCGTCTCCTGGAGGACAAATAATTAAGAGATGTCCCTCGGTCTCCTCATACTGCAGAGTCTTTAATTCATAACTCTTATAATCATTGCTTGCCATAAAGATTTGGTAACGACTTTTATTGATGCATCGGAGCCGTTACACCTCTTGGATTGCCTCGTGCGTTGTGCCCGTATGATAGGCTGCATGATCATACCTGGTGGGAATAGTGTCAGACCTTGAAAATATGACATATCTGGGTATTTACTCGACCCAAGTTATGACAATAAACCCGACCTTCCCCCGTTTTAGTAACTCCACTCATGTCTCAAAGTTTCGACTTCATAGCATGAACTTCCCCCGTTTTAGTAACTCCACTCATGTCTCAAAGTTTCGACTTCATAGCCCGACCCAACCGGAATGGAGATTCACTGGTCGTCGAGTGTGGAGTGGTCCTGTATGCCCAAAGTACACTGTGTAGTTCCTCGACCCAGTGTTTCTTGTGCTCGTCAAGTCTTCGCTTTAGACCTCTTAGGATTACCCTATTAGCGGCTTCCGCTTGCCCGTTAGTTTGGGGGTGCTCAACTGAAGCAAAGTGTTGTTTTGTTCCCACCGAAGCGACGGATTCCTGGAAATGTCTATCAGTGAATTGAGTCTCGTTATCTGTTACAATGGCGAGCGACACTCCAAACCGAGCGAGGATGCTCCTCTTAAAGAAGCGTAGTATGTTGAGTGCAGTAATCTTGGCTAAGGCCTCTGCCTCTATCCATTTGGTGAAATAATCGACGCCCACGATGAATGGCCCTAAGATGTCCATCCCCCATCATGCGAATGGCCATGGGGAAGATATCGATTTTAGCTCGGTAGGGGGCACCACGTGCACGTTCCCATGTCGTTGGCATTTGTCGCATCTTTTTACGTACTCTTTCGCGTCGTTCGGGAGTGTCGACCAATAATATCATGCCCGGAGGATTTTTCGGGCTAGCGATCGTCCGCCCGGATGTTGTGCGTTGATTCCTTCGTGGACTTACCTTAGTACATGTGGGATGTTTTCTTCCTCGACGCATCTGAGGATAGGTGTGGAGAAGCCTCGGGGATACATACGCCCACCGACCAAAGTATATGAGCACGACCTTCGATGCACGATACTGGCCGCTTTCGGGTCTGTTTGTAACTCGTCCTTGGTCAAGTAATTAAATACCGGGGTCGTCTAGTAGTTGGCGTCGCCCACGAGGTTAACGTCTAAGTGGGTCGAAGATTGTCTGATGCTTGGTCGGGGGAGTACTTCTTGTATGACAGACTTGTTGCTTTGTTTTCCTTTGGTGCTTGCCAGTTTGGAAAGGATATCAGCTCGGGTGTTATTTTCCCGCGGGACGTGTCTGACTTCTATGCTCGTGAATCGTTTCAGCTTGTTCTTGACATGGGCCAAATATTCAGCCATATTGTTGTTTTTGGCCTGGAAATCCCCTCGGACTTGGTTGGCGACCAATTGGGAATCTGTGCATATTACGATTTCTTCCGCCTCCAGGTCGCTCGTGAGTCGCTAACCGGCCAGGAAGGCCTCGTATTCTGCCTGGTTGTTAGATGTGGGGAAAGAGAAAGTCAAATATACTTCGATGATGTTTCCTTCCTTGTTTTCCAGAATTATCCCGGCTCCACTACCTGTCGGGTCGGACGCCCCATCTACGAAGATGGTCCATTTGGACGGGGATTTCGACTCTTGCTCGGTGAAAGTGAGTTTTGCCACAAAGTCGACTAGCTATTGAGCTTTGAGAGCTTGTCTCCCCTCAAACCTGATATCGAATTCAGACAATTCCAACGATCATTTTAACATTCGTCCGACCATGTCTAGCCTTGCGAGCAATTGCTTTATGGGTTGGTATGTTCTTACGATAATAGTGTGGGCTAAGAAATAATGTCGTAGTCTTCTAGCTGCAAAAAGGAGGGCCAACTCCACCTTTTCTATCTGGAGGTATCGAAGTTCAGGGCCGTGTAGCGCCTTGCTTGTAAAGTAAATAGGTTTCTGCCCCTCGGGCAGTTCGCGAATGAGGGTTGCGCTCACGACCTCGTTTGCCACAGCGAGATAGAGGTAAAGTGTCTCCCCTTCGTTGGGTCTAGATAGGACTGGGGGCTCAGACAATGCTTTTTTAAAATGGGATAAAGCCTGCTCGTATTCCTCCGTCTATTCAAAGGCAGCCTCCTTGCGAAGGAGTTTGTAAAATGGGAGGGCATGCTGAGCGAGTTTCGCCACAAACCGGGCGAGGGAGGCGAGAACCCCGTTTAACGATTGTATGGACTTTTTAGAGTTTGGGGTAGGTATTTCTATGAATGCTCGACATTTATCTAGGTTGGCTTCGATCCATCGCTCGGTTCAGTAGAACCCGATGAATTTACCTGCCCGAACTCCGAATGTACATTTTTCCAGGTTGAAACGCATCTTGCATTTTCAAGCTTGGTCGAACACCTTTCGTAGGTGGGAAGCATGATCCGTTTCTTCCTGGGATTTGATTATCATGTCGTCCATGTATACTTCGAGCATGTCCCCAATTTCAGCTCGGAAAATTTTGTTCATCATGCGCTGATAGGTCGCGCCTGCGTTTTTTAAACCAAAAGGCATAACGTTATAATAATAGTTTCCCGATTCGGTCATGAAGGCCGTGTATTTTTTGTCGGCCACAACCATAGGGATTTGATTATACCCTGAGTAGGCTTCCATAAAGGATAATAGTTTGAAACCGTCTGAATTGTCGACCAATTTGTTAATGTTGGGAAAAGGATAAGCGTCTTTCGGGCAAGCCCGATTAAGATCGGTATAGTCAACACACATTCTCCATTTTCCATTAGATTTTTTGACAAGTACAACATTTGAGAGTCAGGTTGTATACCTGGCCTCAGTTACAAAATTTGCCTCTAGAAGGTCTTTAACAGTTGACTCGGTTGCTTTGGTCTTTTCAGTCGACTGCTTCCTCCTACGCTGGGCGATAGCCTTATGTGCTGGATCGATGGAGAGATGATGGTAGGCCGTCTCGGGGTCGAGCCCTGGCATTTCCGTGGCGCTCCAAGCGAATAGGTCGGCGTTTCCCTTGAGGCATGCTTCCAATTGTCATTTCGCTAAGTCGGGCAAATGTGCCTCGATCTTGATGCACCAAGCTGGATCATCTCCCAAAGGAATTAGCTCGAACTCTCCGTCAAGAATTGGCCGGGACAGTGGATCAGACAGCCTCCGAACGCCCTTGGCTTCATCTGAAAACCTGCAATCCAGATCAATTGAGTCGAACTGGGGAAAAACTTTGGATGTTCGCGGAGCATCCGGAGGTGTTGGAGCAGATGGGTTCGGCTGGTATGATATCGAGCTGAGGCCTTTGGAGGTTGCTTCGAAGCATCGGCGAGCAGCTTCGACGTCACCGTGTAGTGTAGCGACCTTGCCCGAGGTAGTATAGTACTCCATCTTCAAATGAACAGTAGATGGAACATCAATCAGCTTAGCCAATGTTGGTCGCCCCAAGATACATTGATATAACGAAGGGCAGTCTACGATTAAGAACTAGACGCGAATAGATCTGGCGGTCTCGGATGCCCCGAAGGTTACGATGAGATCGACGTAGCCCCGTGGTCGGGAAACTGCTCCGTTGAAGCCTTGTAAATCTGATCCGACGTATGGAGTCAGGTGTGTTTCATTCAACTAGAGTGTTGAAAATAATTGGGAATACATGATGTCGCATGAGCTGCCTTGGTCTACCAGGATTCTTCTGACATCGAAATTTTCTATCCACGCACGAAAGAGTAACGGGATGCTGGCATTCGGTGCCCCTCCCAAGAGTTCCTCTATGTAAAAGGCAAGGGGTATCAAGCCCTCTCTTGGGGGGTCCAAGGTTGCGTTCTGAGCAGGGCCTTTCACGATCAATTGGTCAAATTTCCTCTTTCCGGACCCGGCCGTGATCTTGTTGAAACCTCCCCCTGAGATGACCATTGCGAAAGGAAAGGTTTCCCACGGTTTGTGGGAGGAAAAATACCCCGGGCTCTTGGTATGGTCGGGCAGGAAAAAGTCCTCCGGACGGTAGATACTTAGAGCAACTTGCATGTTCGCATCCGATGGTATGGGTACAACCTCTTCGACCTTCTGAGCCTCCTGCGCCTCTTGGCGAGGGGCGTCTCTTGATTTAGTAAATTGCTTGAGGTGCCCGTCTTTAATAAGTATCTCGATTGCATCTTTGAGGTGGATGAAATCTTCAGTATTATGACCGTGACTCTTGTGGAATCTACAGTATTTCGTCTTGTCTGTGCCCGGTTTACTAGGCAGCTGCTTCAGGAAGCATACTCCCGCTTGCCTGAACTCCGAATTGGCGCATTCAGACAAGATCTTTTCTCTAGAGACCAGGAGAGGGGTATATTCATGAAATCGATCGACGGGTCCTCTGTGCTCCCGCGGTTCACGGGAGCGATCTTCCTTTCTTTTGTCTCCTCCCCGACGAGATGTCGAGGGTTCATCGACTTTGGAGGGTTTTGCATCCTCACGACGCCAGACATCTCGGACGGAGCTAGCAGATTGCTTTTCCTCGTATTGGATGTAAGCTTGGGCTTTTAGCAAGAAAGCATCAAGGGTGGCCGGGGTCTCAATGCCAACCGCACGGTGGAAATCGGTCGACGGGCGCAGACCCCGCTCCAGCAAGTATTTCTTCATGTCGTCCGTGGTGGATACCTGGACAGCTTCTTTGTTGAACCTCTCGATATAGGTCCGCAGAGGCTCGTCCTTCCCTTGGATGATTTCTTCGAGCGATGCCTCTATTTTCGGGTGGCGTCTAGAAGCGGTGAAGTGTCTAGAAAACGTGCGTCCGAGCTATTTCTAGGAAGTGATGGACTCTGCCTCGAGGCTTTTGTACCACGTCATCGCACTTTTCCTCAGAGTCGTAGGAAAGAGGAGACATTTGATTGCCCCTCGGACCCCTTGGTAGTCGAGCAAGGCATCGATATTCTCGATATGCTCGTCAGGATCGGTGGTCCCATCATACGAGCCTAAGGGTGGAGGTTTCTCTAAACCCCGTGGAAGTTTAGTGGTCATGATTTCTGACGAAAGGGGGGCCCTGGTGTCCTCATCATCACTGGAATTGAATGAAGGAGACCGGGGCGCGTGCTTTTTGGTTCGCCGGGGTGATGTAGATCTTGATCTGCTCTTTATTGTCTTTCTTGGTGACCGAGATCGCCTTCTTGGAGGGGACGACCGAGGAGGAGATGAGCGAGACCGTTTTTTACTAGTGCATTCATCATTGCGTCCTTTCCTCTTCCTTTTAGGGGGAAGGACTACGTCTTCCTCGACGTCTCGCGGGGGATCGGGACGATCGACGGTTGTTGTCCTCGAGACGGGAAATCTTCTCACCGTGGGCGAGGAGCAACAAATTCATCTGGTTGAGAATCTCAGCCAACGCAACAAAGTCAGATCCTGAAGGTGTTGGAGGAAGGAGGTCCTCCGGGCGACTTTCTAAAGGTTGGTCGCGATCGGGGGAATGTGAAGTTGTCTTCCCGTATGGGCGGTCCTGCACGGTTTCTTCGTGCGGAGGATTATTAGCGTTGCTCTCACGTTGCGTGAGGAGCATACCGTCGTTCGACCGGTTATCTTGATTGTTGTCTCGAGCAGCCATGGATCTTGGTAAAAGACTTTAGTTCTTGAAGATCTTGAGAGAAAAGAACGGGGAAGTCAGCGGTTCCCACAAACGTCGCCACCTGATCGTACATGGATATCAAGATCCGATATGGCCGGCGTCGAGCGTTGTTGAAGGACGATTGATGAGGAGAGGAGGGGGGTGTATTTGCAAGGCACTCCGATGCTAAAGTAAGAGACTGAGCAAATAGTGTGCAAGTACGAGATTAAGGGTGAGAGAATTGAATACCTGACCCTCTCGTGTGAGAGAGGGTTTATATATTGTCCTTGGTGGATGGTTATTGGTTCAAACCGTTGGACGTGGATCGTGAAACCCATATGAATAGGTAACGGTCAGAACTAGCCGTTAGGGAACTTTATTTCGGTCGGTTAAACCTTGGGCGACACAGACCATCCTCCCGAGCGTGATGCTCGACGAAGAGCGTGTTGGGCCGCTAATTTGTTTGACCCAACTCTGGAAGTTGGGCCTGACCGGAACATATATATATATATATATATATATATATATATATATATATATATATATATATATATATATATATATATATATATATATATATATATATATATATATATATATATATTCTCAATTAACACCAAATCCCACACCCATTTATTATTATTAATTTAAAAATTAAGATATATTTATTTAAAACTAACACATAATATATATATATATATATATATATATATATATATATATATATATATATATATATATATATATATATATATATATATATATATATATATATATATATATATATATATATATATATATATATATATAACGTTAGTTGATTTATTGATTATTGACGTTGTACTATATAGGAGATTTTGATTCAATTCCCCGAAAATATAATTAAAAGGACATACCCTCAAATTAGATTAGTATCCAATAAATCAGATTCTTGGTGGTGGAAAAAAAATCCATAAATGGTAATTGGACAGCCCTATCATCGTATACACCCTTTATTTTTATTATTTTTTAATTTTTGTGTGTAGGTTTTGTAGAAAATAAGTAAATAGAATCGATAAGGGACCTCAAGTTTGAACAATCAAGAAAAAGCAACTATATAAGGTGTGTAGTAGTGGCATATATAGATTTGTTTTAAGTGGATATTGGTCATGTCAAATTGGGACATATCTTCTCAATTATTTTTCTTTTGTTTAGCAAATGAATGAATATATAATTTAATTAATTAATTAAAGGGAAAGAAGATTCTAAATTCCAGCTACATGTGCATTATTGAGAACATGTGGAAGAACGTGAGGAATCAGAACACAACCTCATTAGTATCTTAGTTTCTTTCCTTTTCAGTCCATGCATCTGTCCATGAAGATCACACTCCAAGTAGAAAGAGATAAAGATATGAGGAAGTGGGAGAATTTGTAACATATTCTTTCTCCTTTTTATATAAAAATATCAGTAATAATTATTAAAAACTTATACAGCTGAAAGATTTTGAATTCAGGAACAAACTGTTTAATTTAATAATGTCAATATTTATTAGTTGAATTAATACTTATCAATTGAATTATAATTTTTTAATAAGGAAGTTGAAGAAGTGAATGGTGCAATAAAAAAATATTTTGCTGCAAGATTCCAAAATTTGGATTATCAAGAATATTGGATTTAAAAGCCTACCAAGTCAAGACTGTGGGAGTTTAGAGGAAGAATTTTCAGAAGAATAAATAAAGGAAGCTATGTTTGAAGGAGAGGGAGATAAAAACCCTGGATCGATGAATTTAATTTGGAATATTTGAAAAAATGTTGGGATATTATAGGTGAGGAGGTTATTGGTTTCATATAAAAGTTTCAGGAAAAAAGAATAGGCTTCCAAAAACAGTGACATCAACCTTCTTTGCATTGGTACCTAAGTGTGAGAACTCCCAAAACATAGAAGAGTATAGGCCAATATGCTTGATTAGAGGTTTATTCAAGTAATTTCTAAGATCCTGGCAGCTTGAATAAAGAGTTATTGGGAAGTTGATTTTAAGCAATCAGATAGCTTTTATACTTGGTAGGCAAATCTTGGATGGTGTATTGGTAACACATGAAATAATAGATTTTGCAAGTAGAAATAAGAGGAATTGTCTGTTGTGTAAGGTGGATTTTGTTCAGACGTTTGATTGTGTTGATTGGAACTACCTGAGATTCATGTTAAGAAGAATGGGTTTTGGAGATAGATGAATGACATGGATGGAAGTTGGAGTCTTTACAAGCTATAAGTCAATTCTGGTGAATGGAAGTCCAACTGAGAAATTCCAAGTCAATAGAGATTTAAGATAAGGAGATTCAATGTCTCATTTCTTGTTCATTATAGCAGTTGAAGGACTAGATGGAATAGCTAGGCAAGCAATTAATGGTGGATTGTTCTCTGTTTTTAAGTTGAAGAATGAGGTGGAATATAACTTATTACAATTCGCAGATGACACTATTATGATTGGTGAGGGGACCTGGTCAAACATCTGGCCGATAAAAGTTATGTTAAGAGGGTTTGAAATGGCTTCAGGATTGAGAATTAATATGAGTAAGTAAAATTTACAGGATAGACTTCAGTCCAAATTTTTTGCAAGCTGCTTCATAATTTCTGACGTGCAAAGTATACAAAATTCCATTCAAATTTTCAGGATTAACAGCTGGTGGAAGCCAAAGAAGCTTGAGTTTTTGGGGGTTGTTGATCAATTTATTGAAAACAAGACTGGCTAATTGGAAGGGTTGGTTGATGTCAATGGACGGAAAAGTAACATATTTCTAAATTCAGTATTTTCAAACTTGCTAATTTACCATCTATCTTTCTATAAAATTCAAGTCAAGATATCTCTAGAAATTAAAAGTATCCAGAGAAAGTTCTTGTGGCAGGGTCTGGCGGACAAGAGGGGCATAACGTAGATTAGTTGGGAATCCATATGTAAGTATAGGGAATATGATGGTCTAGGGGTTAAAGATGTATGCAAATTCAATACAACTCTTCTTTCTAAATGGATATGGAGGTTTTTAAAGGAGGAGGGTTCTATTTAGGAAGGAATTTTGCAATAAAGATAAGGAAGATTAAGTAATAGGTTGTGGTTTAAAGAAGGGGCATGCCCAAAATTAAAAGAATCTATATGATGGAGATACCTTATGAAGTTATGTGATGAACCAAGAGGAATTTGAATCTGCTCACTTTTAGGTTGGGGGATGGAATGAGTATCCCTTTTTGGACAACAAGATGGTTGGGGCAAGGGGTACTAGCTGATCAATTTTCAAACGATTTCCAAGAAAGCTTAAGAAAAGGTGTTACTGTAAGTAACATGGGGGCATGTCTAGTGACGTATGGAATTGGAAAATTAACTATAATGAAGAGTTGATAAGTCTGGTTGTAAGAAATGAAATGGGAGAATTGCAAGAAGTCTTGCACGAAATCTTGCCAGGGAGGAATCAAACATATGAAGTTATTTGGCCTTATGATAAGAGTAAGGTATTTTTTGTAAGTTCATGTTATGGAAAACTTATGCAGGTCCAATATGTTGATGCCATAGATGTTAGTTTAAAACATGTGTTGAATGTCATATAGGGGTCAAGGGTTCCATCAAAGCTAAAACTATTTGGCTAAAGGCTAGTACAAGATAGGTTTCCCACAAAGAAGTAATTGATTAAGGGGTTGATAGTCATTTTTCCCCTTCCATATTGGCGTAATTTTTTTAAAAACTATAAGAAAAAGTTGCTTGAATTCCCCTAACATTTGCAGATTCACTCAATTTTGACATTCACCACATCCAGTCATCAAAAATGTTGAAGTGGCGGTTTTTCTTAATGATATGAAAAACGATGTGACTTTTTATTTTTATTTATTATTATTGTTAATGCCATGTTGACATTTTATTTTATATTAATTTTTGGTTTACGATGTGACTTTTTATTTTAATTTATTATTATTGTTAATGCCATGTTGACATTTTATTTTATATTAATTTTTGGTTTATTTTAAAAATATGTTGGATATTCAAAAATTTGTTGGTGGTGGAAGTAGAAATCTTGCCAGGGAGGAATCAAACATATGAAGTTATTTGGCCTTATGATAAGAGTAAGGTATTTTTTGTAAGTTCATGTTATGGAAAACTTATGCAGGTCCAATATGTTGATGCCATAGATGTTAGTTTAAAACATGTGTTGAATGTCATATAGGGGTCAAGGGTTCCATCAAAGCTAAAACTATTTGGCTAAAGGCTAGTACAAGATAGGTTTCCCACAAAGAAGTAATTGATTAAGGGGTTGATAGTCATTTTTCCCCTTCCATATAGGCGTGTTTTTTTAAAAACTATAAGAAAAAGTTGCTTGAATTCCCCTAAAATTTGATTCACTCAATTTTGACATTCACCACATTCAGTCATCAAAAATGTTGAAGTGGCGGTTTTTCTTAATGATATGAAAAACGATGTGACTTTTTATTTTTATTTATTATTATTGTTAATGCCATGTTGACATTTTATTTTATATTAATTTTTGGTTTACGATGTGACTTTTTATTTTAATTTATTATTATTGTTAATGCCATGTTGACATTTTATTTTATATTAATTTTTGGTTTATTTTAATTTTTGGTTTATTTTAAAAATATGTTGGTGGTGGAAGTAGAACTCATACCCATTCTTTTATACATTCAATACCTTACCACTAGACCATTTGCTTCTTCCTAATTTGTTATGCTTCTGAAATGTATATATTAATAGTTTGGTAATTAGCAATAAACTGTAGCAATTTTCAGTTTAATTGAGTAATTTAATTATTTTAATAATTTGTATGCTTTTAAACTGTAGCAAAAAATGTTAATAAAATGTACCAATAAATTATTAAATAAAGCATTCAAAAATTTTTTTTGTAAGCAAGTGATATATTAAAGTGAGTACAAATGATACTCCACCTGATTACAAAAAGGTCAAGAAAACAAACTCGCCTAACCAAAAGAAATTACAAAACAAAAACACTTAAGACAAGAAGAACAAGGGGTCCTTGTCAAAATCATATAAAATGCACTTGGAGTGAGTAATTTCTCCCATTAGAGACCACTTCCAAATAGAAATTTTGGTCTTCCAAACAATATCGAGAATGTTCCACGAAGAGTAACAAAAAAATGACATTGTTTCTAAATAACCAAATATCCCAACAAACCGCCAACCAAATGGTGTTTTCTCTTCCTTTCGACACGTTATGAGATTTACAAAAGGCAATCCAGGTTAAAAAGCTCTCCTTTAAATCCGGCGAGACCCTATCTGAAAATCCTAACCAAATTGAAATATCCTTCCAAACAAGTTTAGCAATCAAACAATGAAAAAGAACATGCTCTAAGGTTTCTGGCCAAGCAACACAAAAAGAGAATAAAGTGTCATTAACATTCGTCACAATACCTCTGCAGAAAAGAGAATCCATTGAGGGAATTCTATTTGAAAAACAATGCCAACGGGACATTAAAATAATTTAAAAAAATAGCCATGTCGTCAATCACATAATTCAAAAATAAAAACTATCCCGTTAGCTTTTTTATGGCTGGATGCAATAAAGGTTAAAATCGAGAGAACCTTCACATGTTAGGGGAATCCATGCAACTTTTTTTTACGGTGGGTTTTCAAAAAGCGCCTATATGGCAGGGGGATAATGACTAATAACCCTTGATTAACAGGGGTATTGTGCTGGAATTATAGGATTCCAATTGCATGTTTTGTCAGTAACATGTGCTTAAAGCGTGTGTTTAAGACTTTCACCTTGCTTAGACCACCTGTCCATGACTTAACCTTTGCTCAAGCCTACATCAAGAGACTTTAAATCTAAACTGAATTTTTAGAGAAGGAATAAATTTAAACAACACTTGATAGAAATCAGAGGTGTTTAAAAATAATACAACACACTATTACAAAATTTCTTAAGCTACATAAATAAGAACTCTCTTAGCAGTTTTGCTTTTGATCTCAGTGCGTGTATATCTCTATTGTAGTTGCAGCGTTATTTCTTAAGTTGATCTTCACAACTTCTACTCCTTTTATAACATAAGAAATATAGACATTTGAGTCTTCTTAACGGCTATAGTCCGACCAAATCTTCTAGTACATCTTCTTTTCCAATAAAGCAAGTGTTGGAACTTTCAGTTACTGAGTTGTCCACTGAGTAAATACAAGTACATCTTCTTAACGACTATAATCCAACCAAATCTTCTAGTACATCTTATTTTCTAGTACATCTTCTTTTCTATTTCAGAACTAGTTCATCGAGTAAATACAAGTATGCACATAGAAACAAGCTAGTTAAAAATCCTAATTTTTTTTCAAATACTTTGTTATCATAAAAAACTTTTGGAGGATACATGGTATGAACCAAACTTGTCTCAACAATCTCCCCCTTATTGTTGATGACAACTTTAAGTATTTAAAAAATAATCAGTAGTAGATTAGTTATTCAACAACTTTTAGGGTCTGAGGTTTGTAAGCTCCCCATGTGTCAAATAGTCTTATAGGACGAGGTTTGTAAGCTTCCCTTGAGTCTTATCTGGTAAGTCTAAAAGATGAGGTTTGTAAGATTCTCTCTTTATAGAATAATAAATCCACTTCAAGGGTGAGCTTTGTAAGCTCCCCCTAAATAGGATTACCAACC
Organism: Lathyrus aphaca; assembly: GCA_963966055.1. Taxonomy (NCBI): domain Eukaryota; kingdom Viridiplantae; phylum Streptophyta; class Magnoliopsida; order Fabales; family Fabaceae; genus Lathyrus; species Lathyrus aphaca. The sequence goes on from OZ014521.1 coordinate 541,214,147, forward strand.
TCATTTGGTTCCAAAGTTAATCAAGAAAATACTTAAACATTCTCCCTATTTGTCACCAACAAAACAAAATTACAAAGTAAATTTAAATGACTAACAATGGTTTATCATCATAAGAAAGTCATCGTGTCCCCTTTTCTCTAGGCCTTAGAGTGATCCCATAATTTTGGTACCACACATTTTCCTTAGGAGAAAGAGTAGAAGAACTCTTAGTAGGGCTTTTTTCTTTCATAGGTGATGTATAAATTATTTTCTAAGCTACAACAATAGATAAAATCAGACAATCATCTTGCTCATTCTGATGAACATGATCATTAGCCTGGAAATTTCACATAGGTTTTGAAAAGATGGATCCAGAAGACATAACAAAAATATTTATCCCATTTCTAAAATGAATAGCTAAAATAATATGTGAAGACTGTTTTTCCATCAATTCTTTGCCACGACACATAATGCTAAAAAGTATAAGCAAGTGTGCATAAACTGTTTGGACGGATTATGAGTTTGAATAAAAACAAGATAGAATTATTGTCAGACACTTGGCTTTATGAACCAAAATTGTTTAGCAATTTCTGAAGTAAGATTGACAAACATATCCTTGTAGTCCATGAGACTAAAAATATATTAGTATGACAAAACAATACTTCAAGCATCCCTCTTTTAAAAACTATTAAGTGTCCAGATAGAAATTATTATTTTATCAGAACTCAAAATAGTCCAATTGCTAATTCATAGCACATAGCAGAGAATTAACTTATTAATGTATAATTTTAAAGAAAAGCAATCAAGGAATAAAGAGATCTTATAAACTCTATTCAAGCCTATAGAAACAACATGAAGAACTATCAGATGTAACTCTGCAATCAGAATTCAAAGAATTCTCCAATATCCCATTCAGAGATCAAGCATTTATTCTTCTATAAAAACCATGTTAATATATTTCTTAATGAAATCAAATTGAGAGATGACCAAAGGTTTTGTAAATATGTCAGCCCACTGATGTTCAAAGTCAATGAACTGAATATTTATTAATCCCTTCTGAACATAGTCTCTTATGTAATGATATTTGATTTCAATATGCTTAGTAATGGAATGTTGAATTGGATTCTTTGTTAGACAGATAGCAGCAGTATTATCACACAAAAAATAGGAATATTATTTCCAAGAACGGATAGTCTTCAAGTTGATATTAGCAATTAGCGGTTGAAATTTATTTTGCTTCTGCTGTAGACAAGGCATTTGTTTCTTGTCTTCTGAAATAGTGATAGGATCTAATTCATTATCATTTATATCTTTTTCTTTAGGAACACAAATAATAAGTTGTTCCTCTGAATTTTGGATTCCTGTAGAATTATCAAATTGGGCCAACGACTCTGACTTATCATAGTTAGGTACTTTAACATCAAATTTAACGTGCATAGACTCTTCAACCACTTTGGTTTCCAAGTTGTACACTTTGTATTCTTTAGAGCGATCAGAGTATCCTAAGAAGATACCCTTCCGAGTTTTAGCATCAAGTTTCTTTAGGTAGACCTTGTTATTCAGAATGTAACAAGTACATCTGAATTGATGAAAATAAGACATACTAAGTCTTCTACCCTTAAATAACTCATATGATGTTTTATCCAGAATTGGTCTAATATAGATTCGATTATGAATATAACATGCGGTATTAAGAGCTTCTGCCTAAAAGTGTTTAGGAAGTTTGTTTTCATGAATCATTGTTCTTACCATTTTCTGCAAAGATCTGTTCTTTCTCTCAACAACCCCATTTTGATATGGAGTTCTAGGAGAAGATAACTCATGGACAATACCATGTCTTTCATAGAAGAGCTCAAATGGTTAATTTTCAAACTCATCTCCATGGTCACTTCTAACCCTTAGGATATTTAGTTCCATCTTAGATTGTACTTGAGTGCAGAAGATGCTAAACACTTCACATGTCTCATCTTTGGATCTAATAAATTTCTCCCAAGTCCATTTGCTAAAATCATAACCAAAACCAAACCATATTTCTTCTCGCTGATTAAAGCATAGCCAATATGACCAAATAAATCAATGTGAAGCGATTCCAAGGGTCTAAAGGAAGAGCCAATGTTTTTATTTGTAAAAGAAGTTTTCACAATCTTTTTAACCTGACATGCTCCACGAAGAGCATCTGAGTGAGAATCAATGTTTGGGATCCCTTTAACAAGGTTTAACTTGCAAAGTTTAGAGATTAATCTCCGGTTAGAATGACCTAACCTTTTGTCCATATCCATTTTTCACCACTCATTGTCACCGGGCAAACGGAATTTTGATCAGTTAACTCAGAAAGATTGATTTTATAAACATTCTCTTTCCTTTTTCCCTTTGAATATTATGGTTTTGTCAAAATTGATAACAAAATATAAGTCCTTGTTGAACACAACTTCACAATCAATGTCACACAATTGACTAATACTAAATAGATTATGTTTAAGACCATCAACCAGCCATACCTTATTGAATAGAGTTTGAGAGTTACCTATGGTGCCGGTTTTGATGATCCTTCCCTTCTAGCCTCCTCCAAATCCTACATTTCCTTCCTCTTTCAGATTCAGGGTTCGAAACATGCGCCTTTCTCCGGTCATATGTCATGAGCAGTCAGTGTCCAAGAACCAAGATTTACTTTCCATCCTTTCCTTTTAGCATATCTGCAACAAATACAATTTGAGATTTAGGTACCCATATACATATGGGTCCTTTCTGTTAGATTTAAAAGCTCTTCATATTTTGTCCTTTTGCCTTTTTATTTTCAAACCCAATAGTTTTTGTCCAATTGGAGTTATCCTTGGTTTTAGAATTATTCTTAGCCATTGAATCAGAAACATTTGATACTAATATATTAGATTCTGATATAGCAATATGTTTCAATTTTTTATCAATAGACTCAGTTAAATTCTTACCAGTTTGAGTACTTTAAGTGGGAACAAAATAGTTGTTCAACACTGTTTGAGAAAAACTGGAAGAACAAGTATTTTAAAGTACTCTTAATGAGTCATTAGGATTAGAGCATCCTTCCTCATATCCCAAACCTTCCATATCAAATTTTACAACTCCATAAATCATATAGGCAATTTTGGTACGACCAATTCCAGATGTGATGAAATTATGAAATCCTTGATCATGTTTACCAAGAGATGAACATACATTTTGAGAAGTATTTAATTCTTCTTCCAGAAGAGAATTATCCTTTTTCAAAATTTTAATATGACCAGCTTGATCCTTGCAAATATTTAAGAGATTGTTAGCACAAAAAATAAAGGTTGAGTAAAGATATACATCTTCATCATTTTTTATTCATATAGGATTCATTCATCAGATGAGTGTGCCATCAATACAAAATTTGTATATTCTTCTTTTTCTTCTTCCATTTCCTCCCATATTGCCATGAAATTCTTCTTGAACATATTTTTGAACTTGTCTTTCTGATATCTTTCTTTCTTTTGGATTTCTTTCAGAAGATCAAGACATTCGTTTATGAAGTGAGAAGGCTTGTTACAGTTGTAATAGATAATGTCTTCTTCTTTAAAATAGAGCATTTTGTTGCCCTTAGGAAATTTCTTGTTTCTTCTGGCCATTTGTTGAAAACTTCTGATGAAGCAAGCCATAGCTTCATCATCATATTGTCCATCAGATTCTTTTTCATATGTTTCATCAACTTTGTTGTTCTTGGAAGATCTTTTGGACTTGTCACCATCTTTTTCAAAAGCAGACTTTAGAGCAAGAGACTTAAATTTATTTGGAGTCTCTTCTCCATAAATTCCATTTCATGACTTTGAATATTGTTTATTAGACTTTCAAGAGACAACGTATTCAGGTCTTTGGCTTCCTGAATAGCTATTACTTTAGGTATAAATTTATGAGGGATACTTCTCAATATTTTTTTCGCATGGTCAGCTGTGGAGTAGCTCTTATTCATCACTTGAAGACCAGAGACTAGAACTTTAAATATGGAGAACATGGTTTCAATATCCTCATCATTCTTCATTTTGAATATCTCATACTTTTGTATCAACAAGCTAACTTTAGCTTCTTTAACTTATTAATTTTCTTGATAGGTGGAACACAGAGATTCAAAGATAGTCTTTGTATAAGACTTATCAATGATTTTCAAATACTTAGCATGTGGAAGTGCGTCAACCAGAACCCCTCTGACTCTATGATGTTTTCTATAAACTTTCTTTTGAGAAAGAGTCAGAGCTTTTCAGTCAGCAACCATACCAAATTTGTCTATAGCAATGTCAATTCCATCTTAAAAATATCTCATAGCTCATCATCGAGTCCAATGATACACATATACATCTTTCTTTTCCACCATTCAAACTCAATGAAGTCGCCATTGAATACATGAGGTTTAGCAGTATAATGATTTTTCTCAGAGCTATTATAATCATAAGGAAACCCCCTTGAGGTAAAGAGTTCAGTAACCCTAGGATCCATATTTTTCTAGTTGGATGTTTGACTGTACCATTTTTAGGTGATATGCACATACCTTGCACTGATGCTAATTGAAGGTGAGAAAAACACATAAGAAGGGGGATAAAATTGTGTTTGCCAAAGTGAATTTTACTTTTGAACCAGAGTTTAGATTCTAAGACAATATTCATAATCTAATATGCAGATGCAGCAGAAATAGAAACAGAAGTAAAGTAAAAATGCAAAGAACACATAATAGTTATCTTGGTTCCTCTTCCAACCGAGAGTACTCCATTCCTCTTGACAAGTAAGAGATTTTCCACTATAATCAACCAATTTACACTTGCATATACTCACTTGTATAAGACTTTTAATTTGCTTAGAGCTCGTGTCTAATACTTTAATCTACTCAACCAGCTCCTGATCGAGACTTTTTGCTCAAACTACTTGTCCAAGACTTTTCCCTTGCTCAGAGCTTGTGTCTAAAACTTTACCTTCTCAATCGGCTCCTAACCGAGACTTCCTGTGCTTAGAGCTCATGTCTAAGACTTTCACCTTACTTAGACCATTTGTCCAAGACTTAACCTTTGCTCAAGCTTACAACAAGAGACTTTAAATCTAAACTGACTGTTTAGAGAATGAATAACTTACAATAACACTTGATAGAAATCAGAGGTGTTTAAAAAAATACAACACACTATTATAGATTTTCTTAAGCTACAAAAATAAGAAATCTCTTAGAAATATTGCTTCTTATCTCAGTGCATGTATATCTCTATTATAGTTTCAGCATTAGTTTTTGAGTTGAGCTTCACATCTTTTACTCCTTTTATAGCAGAAGAAATATAGACGTTGGAGCCTTCTCAACGGCTATAATCAGACAAAATCTTCTAGTTCATCTTCTATTCCAATAAATCAAGTGACGGAACTTCCAGTCACTGAGTTGTCCACTGAACTTGGTCATTTTCCATAGGTTTAGTAAATGATTCTAGTTTAACATGACCTGCAGAAGATAATGTAAATAAATCTCGAGTCCTGAGTTAGCAAGACTGAGTTGACACTACTCAATATCAGAAATAGTAGTAGCACATAATTGATGTTGAAGTGTACTAGTTACTGCACTCTGGTCAAACACTTCCAAATAGACTGATTAGAGTTGAACCAAAGCCTTTTCTATGCGAGAACTAGTTCATCAAGTAAATACAATCTACAAATAGAAACAAGTTAGTTAGAAATCCTAATTATTTTTTCAAATACTTTGTTATCGTTAAAATATTTTGGAAGATTCATGGTATGAACCAAAATTGTCTCAATAAGATGAAGAAGACTTAGATCACTTAATGCTGCATTGCCCAAAGGTGAATCCAATTTGGCAAAAGATTCAAACTTGGATGGATGTGGAAATATCTGTTGAGCTGAACTGTTGTTGTCAATTTTTAAAGGTGATTGAAGTGATGAAAAGCAAGCTATCGAGTAATAGAGTTAGGGTGGTTTGGTTTATAGTTTGTTGGTTCATATGGAAACAACATAATGACATTATATTTAACAGAGCAATAAATGATACTGAAGAAATATGTATCAAAACAATGTGGTTCTCTTGGCGGTGGCTAAAAATTGGCGTAAAAGATAGAATAAAGTGTAACTTTTATGAATGGTTTAAAAATCCAATTCAATGTCTATCTCAAATTTGATGTAATTGGATTTCTAGTTTTGAAGTTCTTGTAAATTGGATTAGAGTTCCCTTAGTGCTCTTATCTTAATACAAGAGTTGCTTATATAAAAAAAACAATTTATAAAATATTCTAGTTCACTATTACAATTAAGTTAATTTATGAAAAATATTTAGAGAAGAAAATTTAGAAATGGGTTTCATTTTTGTAGATGTTTTAAATTGGCTATATTTTATGGTAAAACATGCTTTTGATTATGAATGTCATAGTTGATGTTAGTACATGTGATTTAAGCATTATGCAGGTGTGAAAGATATTTGTATGTAGTTGTTTTATCAGGATTTCAAGACTGATGTCATGAAATCTCTGACTGGGTATGAAGACCTAGATGAATCCTTATTTATTGTGTGCGTGCAGCTGTTATTGATTGTGTGTTTTGTTTGAGTATCAACTAGCACGGTTTGTTAGAAGGAAAGGATTCAACTTGGAGTTATTTTAGTAGAACATTTTATGTTGCTATTTTTGTTCCTTTATTTAAGAAAATATCGTATTTGATGTGTTCAAGTTCAGCAAGCCCATGCCCATGATTTAGATTCTATTTAAAGGTTGCATTACCCTAGTTTGAATGCGAAGATAGATAGAGAGAATAAAGATTGAAGTATTCAGCGTTTTCGTGTGTGTTTAGTTTTCTTGTGAGCCAAACAATTGTCATGTTGATGGTTGTTTTGGACTAGGTTTATTGAGCTGTAATTTATCCACTCAAAACTTTTAAGCAAGGGTGTTTATACTTGACTTAAGCTTTGAAGCAAGGTCAAGGATTCTTTCTTGAAGTGTGTCTTCACTTTTACTGAATTGTTTGTATGTTATCACTGTGGTGATTAAGAGGGAGTGAGAGGTGTCTCATATCTAGGAGTTCCTAGGTAGAACTAGCATTGGATAGTGATTAAGTGAGAAGATTGCAAACTGGGTTATTTGTTGTGGGTCTTTGAATTGATACTACTGATAGTGGAGTTCCTTCCTGGCTTGGTAGCCCCCAGAGTATGTGTGTTTGCACCGAACTGGGTTAACATTTCCCTGTGTTTTTTACTTCTGCATTTGTTTATTTACCTTGTTATTTTTAACCTTGTCAGATATTAGTGTCGTGACATCTTATTCGACATCGTATATTAGTAGCTAGAATTTCAATTGGTATCAGAGTAGGCACCCTCCTGTTTTTCTGGGTGAGATCTATGAGAAATTTTCTAGTACTATGGACAAGGATTGAGGATTTGGGAATAGACCATCTATTCTGGATGGATCTAACTATGGTTATTGGAAACCTCGCATGGTTGCTTTCTTAAAATCTCTGGACAAGAAGGCATGGAAAGCTGCAGATAAATGATGGGAACATCCTGTCATTATTGATAAAGATGGAAATATGACTTTAAAGCTTGAGGAGGATTGGAGCAAAGATGAGGATAATTTAGCACTATGGAATTCGAAAGCCTTGAATTCTTTGTTCAATGGCATTCATAAAAACATATTTAGATTGGTGCATCATTATGAATTGGCCAAAGAAGTTTGGGATATTATCAGAACCACTCATGAAGGAACTTACAAAGTCAAGATGTCAAGACTTCAAATTCTTACAACCAAATTTGAAAACCTGAGAATGAAAGAAGATGAGACTATTCATGACTTTCAAATGAATTTTCTTGATACTTTACAAGCTTTGGCCAGAATGGAAGAACGCCGTGAAGCTGTTGCTGCAATGAACAATGTTCTCGTGCAAGGATCTACCTCGCACACAATGTCTTCAGTTCCTATTCCAAATCCTTTGGTCTATGGTTTGCCTCCAGGCTTCACTCCTGCTGTTGAAGAAGTCACTTCTCAATGATACCTAGCTCTGGTGTTACTGTTGGTGTTATTCCTCAAGCTCAACCTGCCGTTACTCAGGTTCACATTCCTCATGCTGAAGAGGATCAACAAGTTGAGTACGAGATGCATACTTCTGTTCCAATCACAAACCCTCATCTTGTTCAAGAATTCGAAGCTATGGAGATATGTCGTGAGTTAGCTGAAAAACTCTGAATCATGGAAGGACACAATTCAACCTCTCTGAGTGCCTCAGACATGTGCTTAGTTCCAGATGTTTTGATCCCAGCTAAGTTCAGATTGCCGGAATTCGAGAAATACAAAGGCCTTAGTTGTCCTGAGCTCCATTTGAGGATTTATTGCAGGAAAATGGCCGCTCATGCCAAAGATGACAAGCTCATGATCCATTTCTTCCAAGACAGTCTGTCTGGAGCGTCTCTAGAATGGTACATGCATCTCGAACGCAACAATGTGTGTACTTCGCTTGATCTATCTGATGCATTCAAAACGCAATACAAGTACAACACCGACTTAGCTCCTAACTGTACTCAACTTCAGAGTATAACTCAAAAGGAGAACGAATCCTTCAAAGAGTACGCACAATGTTGGAGGGAACTAGCCGCCAGAGTGCATCCTCCATTGGTTGACCGTGAATTGATCTATATCTTCATTGGCACCTTACAAGGGAAATACTACGAGAAGCTGATCAGCAGCGTGTCTTCAGGTTTCTCAAACATGGTGATTGTTGGAGAAAGAATCGAAGAAGGTCTGAAAAGTGGAAAAATCCAAGGAGGTTCTAGCAGCCAAGCCAGTGTCAAGAAGCCTTTCAGCGGGTACAAAAAGGGCGAAACAAATTCCATTTCTACTGCAAGTGGGAAACCTTAACAGAGTGCGCCTACTTCAATCCCCTACTATCAGTACCCGTATGTTGCTGTTGCACAATATGCTCCTGTGTCATATCAACCAATTCCTCTAATGCCTTATCAGCCAGCTATTCAAGCTCTGTTTCCTCCTCAGATGGCTTATCAACCACGTCCATATCCTCTAATTGCTGCTGTGCAATTTGCGACTAATCCATACCAACAACCGGCTTATCCACCACAGCCTGGTCAACAACAGCAACGCGCTCCTCAACAGCGTCCACCATATCAACAAAGAGGATCTGACAGACATATTGATCCATTGCCTATGTCATACAGCGGAATCTTTAATGGACTGATGGAAAAGGGATCTCTTACTTTGAGGGATATGCCGCCACAAACTGGTACCGCCCGAGACTATGATACCAATGCTCGTTGTGAGTATCACAAAGGCGCTTCAAGCCATACAATCAAGAATTGCAAAGCTTTCAAGCACAAGGTTCAAGACCTGATCGATTCTAAGGATCTCACCTTCCCCCAAAAGAATCCGAATGTCCAGAACAATCCAATGTCGTCGCACGGTGCCAACAAGTGAAATCTTTTGAAGGGGTTATTGAAGATTGAGCTGAATAGTCTCCAACTTTGAGCAAGTCAAATCAAGAGAAGTTCAATTCCTGAAATCAAGGCAATCGTCGCCATTTATCATTTCCGCATTCTTGTTATTTTGTTGTTTGTTAAGTACTATTTGCTTTGAACATTATCGTTTGTACATGGTTTTGTTAATATTATGTTTATGCATGTTTTGAATCAGTCTATTCGCATTCGCTCATTATTTCTCATTTAACACAAAAAATCACAAAAATATTCCTTCACTTCACTTTAGCAAACATTTGAGGGAGGATGATGAAAATGAAATACCCATAACTGTTGTGGTATGCTTTCGGATAAAACCTCGTCAATGATGTACAAGCATTTTTCAAATCCCCAAACACTGGAGAGATAAGGAGTTAATCCCTAGTCAACCACTTCGAGCCTAAAAGTAGGAGTTTCTTTCGGATACAAACCCTTACGCTTAACCCGGGGCAGGGTAGTGTTCAGTTAACCTAACTACACCTTCAAATCGCAAGATGAGACATCCTGTCGGAGGACCATCAACAAATGACTTGGTAGTCACGACATTCAACAAAATACAACAAAAAAAGAAAAGAAAAAAAAAAGAAAACCGCTAAGTCGATCACCCAAAGGAAGACTTAGGCGGAAAAAAAATCAAAGAAAACCACTAAGTTGAGCACCCGAATGGAGACTTAGTCAACAAAAAAGAAGAACGAATCAAAAGAGGAGCTCAAATCCTCAGCAAAAACACAAAAAAGATCAATGACCACCAAATCAATAATCAAAGGGTTACCAACGTCCAACAAAATAAGATGATTGCTAATGCCAAGCAAATCTCAAAGCTTCGTTTTCACTCTTACAATGTCAAAACAAATGCATGTGTAGAGTTAACTGAATGTAGGACTAAAGAACATTACGAAGAAGGGGTGGGTACAAATCAAACTTTGAGCCTTATATCCTTTGTTTCTATAACCATTAACCAAACCACGTTACAGCCCTCGAAAGACCTAATTGAGGCACAGTTTATTCTGAAAGCATGCTACCAACAAGGTTGCGTAAATTGAATCCCATATATTTGCTAATCTTCAATCTCGATTGCACATTATTCTTGTTGCATCTTTCGCGCACTTTCTAAATCAAGCACCTCGTTTGGACTAACGGTCCATTCGTCACACTATCACAATCATTCAAATAAATTGACTTTTTTTTCAAAACTTACATGAATGTTACATTAAACACTACCATTTGTGTATGAACAATTTAATTACAAATCAGTGCTTGACATCAGTGCAATCCCGACAAGGGGAAATCAAAATAAGAACTTGAATCAATACTTCTTCAACAGCTCAATCAGGGGCAAATCGTCCTAAACAGCTCATTTAGGGGTAAATTATCTTCAAAAACTCAATTAGGGGCAGACGCCTACCAAATCCAGACACTGGAGCAGATCTTGTCTTGTTCATTCTCGAAGCTTCCCCACAAGAGTTCTTTCAAATACCCTACAGACAGGGGCAAACAAACAAGGAGCAAATCTTCCTATCTCTACTCCCCAAACTGAACAAGTAGGTCTTTCCAGATGTTGGCAACCATGCAAAGCAAAATCAATCTTTATGTGTCAACCAAGTCGCCCCGCTCATCAGCAAGTGACCGAACTTGGAGCATTCAGATTCATATTCTGACCATACACTGTCAAAGATCGAGCGTCGGAGAATCAAACCCTTCACCCACCCAAAGTCCAATCATTATTGGCAACTACCAGACCGAAGTCCACCAAGCTGGAACCTTTCATTCCAATTAGTCATAAGCATCATTATGCATCATTTACATCAATCATTTACAACATACGCATCATTTGTAAATCAACTTTTCATATTCCCAACATCTTCATTTTCAACTTATATCTCAGTGCATAAACATTTGCATCGTATTTTCATCATTATGGAATACCATTTAAGAATAAACAAGCATACATACATAAGTCAGGATCCAGGATCGATCGAAGATTCCGGGCTTCTCCTCAGCAAATTCCAGTGGCCGTCCCCCATTGGATAATTTTCTTCAACCTTTTGTTCCCCAAGCAATTTTACTCATTTTACTAGCATTTCTCAACCAGGTCGCCTATCATGCTTTGGTGGTAGTGATTTTAATTTTCTTTCACTTGGCATCCATATCGACCTAGTTCGAGTTTCAGGTCGCCTATCATCCTTTGGTGGTAGTGATTTTAATTTTTTGTCACTTGGCATCCATATCGACCTAGTTCGAGTGCCAGGTCGCCTATCATCCTTTGGTAGTAGTGATTTTAATTTTCTGTCACTTGGCATCCATATCGACCTAGTTCGAGTGCCGGGTTCGCCTATCATCCTTTGGTGGTAGTGATTTTAATTTTCTGTCACTTGGCATCCATATCGACCTAGTTCAAGTGCCGGGTTCGCCTATCATCCTTTGGTGGTAGTGATTTTAATTTTATGTCACTCAGTATCCATATCGACCTAGCATCGAGTACTGGGGTCGCATTATCATCCTTGCGGTGGTAAGCGATTATTTAATTTTCTGTCACTCAACATCCATATCGACCTAGTTCGAGTGTTGGGGTCGCATTATCATCCTTGTGGTGGTAAGCGATTATTTAATTTTCTGTCACTCGGCATCCATATCGACCTAGTTCAAGTGCTGAGATCGCCTTATCATCCTTGTGGTGGTAAGTGATTATTTAATTTTCTGTCACTTGGCATCCATATCGACCTAGTTCGAGTGTCAGGTTGCCTATCATCCTTTGGTGGTAATGATTTTAATTTTCTGTCACTTGACATTCATATCGACCTAGTTCGAGTGTCGGGTTCGCCTATCATCCTTTGGTGGTAGTGATTTTAATTTTCTGTCACTTGGAATCCATATCGACCTAGTTCGAGTGTCGGGTTCGCCTATCATCCTTTGGTGGTAGTGATTTTAATTTTCTGTCACTCAGCATCCATATCGACCTAGCATCGAGTGCTGGGGTCGCATTATCATCCTTGCGGAGGTAAGCAATTATTTAATTTTCTATCACTCAGCATCCATATCGACCTAGTTCGAGTGCTGGGGTCGCATTATCATCCTTGCGGTGGTAAACGATTATTTAATTTTCTGTCACTCGGCATCCATATCGACCTAGTTCGAGTGTTGAGATCGCCTAATCATTCTTGTGGTGGTAAGTGATTATTTATTTTTCTGTCACTCGGCATCCATATCGACCTAGTTTGAGTGTTGAGGTCGCCTTATCATCCTTTTGGTGATAGCGATTATTTTACTTTCAGTCAGCCTGTTTCTTTATGTCACCCATCTTGCAGTTTTCAATCATCAGCTTTTATCATTACTTATTTTCTATTGACAAATTCAGAGTCTGTTAGTATCTAATTGTCTTATACCTTGAAAGTTTGAACGCGAGCCAGTTCATCTTACTCGGTCTAAGCCAATTCGATTGGGGCAACTGTCATACCCCAAATTTGTCCCACCTTTACTACTTTTTTTTCCTGTTTATTAACCATTATTTCAAAATTAAAAAATATGTACCTTTTTATGTTTTGTCTAACCGCATATTAAAAAAAATCAAAAAATATGTCACTTCTTGTATCTTTTCCGAAAAATTCAAAAATATATTTATTCTTTTATTTTATTTCATCTTTTAGGGTCATTATTAAAAATTCTCAAAAAAAAATCCATTTACAATTCTTCTTTTCTTTTCTTTTATTTCTATCCGTAATTATTTTTTTATTATCATTACAAATTCTATACTAAAAAATCATTTGCTATTTCTCTTTATTTACATGCTTATCTCTTTTTATCTATTTTATTCTCATTCCATATTTCAAATTTAAATCCCCATTCCATTAGAAAAAATCATCATTTCATCCTTTTATTATTGCATTTACTATTTCCATTATTATTATTATTATTATTATCATTATTATATTATAGTTTTTAGTAATTCTTATTACTATTATTATTATACTTATTATTATTTTTATTTTTATTTCACTTTTTATTACTATGATTATTACTATTATTTATTGTTATTATTATTGTTGTTTCTTTTGTCAGTTTTTTTTATCTTTTTTATATTATCACACAACACAACTATTAATGGCAGCATAGACAAATCCTCATCTGGTCCCTGTAAACACCCCAAATTTGCCCTCACCCATTCACACCATGGCTTGTGATCTCTTCATATGCATAAACTCAATTATAGCATCTCATATCACATTTTTAATTTACTGCATTAGTTCAAAGTCATCTGCACCTAGGGTTTGTGATCTAAGCAATCCAAGAGCTTCTTGAGCCACTCCAAAGGCCATCAATCACTTCAAATGGGTCCATGTGTGTTCAAGTATCATATTATATCCTCTCAAAGTCAAGAATGTCAAAAAATCACAAGAACTGAGAATGGTATGGAAGCAGAGCCAAGTTTGACTACACAGTTGACCTAGAATTAGGGTTTTGGTTTCAAAGGCTATAACTCAAAAATTGTTTGGTCATTCTTGTTTCTATTGGTCTTTATATGGTATAGGGAGTATGCATATCAATTTTCATGAAGAAATTCCATGGGGAAGTCATTTGATCAAGAGTTGACTTTTCAAGCAAGTCAGTGCAAAATCAGGGCATCTGAGGCCCCCAATGACCCAACCAAAGGGTGTTCTTCATCATTTTGATTGTATATGATCTTTATTTGATCATAGAAGAGGTTGGAAGTTCACAAAATTGAAGAATTTCAAGTCATTTGCAAAGTTGACTTTTTGGGCAAGTTTGACTTTTAATGAAAATGTCATTTTAAGCAACTTTTTCTACCTTTACTTTTTGATTCAAAAAAGCTTCAAATGGAAAAACTTTGGTCATGAAAGTTGTAGAATGGATCACTCCCTTTTCAAAAAGTACAAGAACATGACCTAATTCATTTTGGATCAAAAGTTATGGTTTGTCAAAGTTGACAAAAATCACAAAATTTCAAAGTTTCCACCAAAGAGGCAAAGTTGCAAATTCACTTCTCAAGGCAAATTAAGTCATCAAATGCATTTCTAAACTTCACTACATGATCACACAAGTCCTAAAAGTCAGATTGCACCCGAAGAATCACATGTTTTATGGCTTATGGAGCAAGACTTTTTCATAAAGATCAAAGGCAAGGCAAGTTGCAAAACTCATCATAAGACATAACCCACTTGCTTGCTAGCCTGCTGAGCCACCCTAGGCATTTCCCCTCATCATGCTGCGCAGGACACACTCTTTATCCTTGGCTAGAAAGTAGCCCATACCTCTCTTACACCAACTTTGACATTTTGGCAAAAGGACCCATACCAATCAATAAAGCACACATCACTTCATCTGACCAATGGCAATTGTTTATACCAAGAAAAAGCAAGCCAAAGCAACTACAACACAAGCCTGAAACACTCCACAACTCAGCATTCTCATTTTCACCTTCATTTGCAAGAGCCTTCGAAAATCATCATACAGGCCACAAACACACAAGCAAACTTCACAAATCAACTCAACACATCTTCCTGGTCACAAAGCACCCATCATCATTGCCTTAAACTCCCAGAATCACAAATACGATTCTCACCTCACCTTGAGCAGAACTCCTGCCATCTCTCAAACCAGCCATTGCAAACTTCAAACAAACATTGCAAGCTTCTTAGGAGGATCAGTGGAGTAGATTTGAGCCAAAGAAACAGCCTGAAAGCTCTGGAATCGAAAGCTCCATCTCAGGTATCCCCCAAGAACTTTTTTTTCCAGAAATGGATTTTTAAGTTTCTAAGTTGTTCTTCATGATTTGCTGATCACTCTGATGTTCTTAGTTTTGAAAATGGTTGAGAAATAAGTATTTAATCTTGTTCTGAAACTTTTCTGACCTAAAAATGTTTGGCTTCGATTCGCATGATTAGTGAATGAGAAATGAGTTTTGATTAGGGGTTTTGATTCAGTGATGTGTGGGGATGATTTCTGGGCAATTGGTTTTCGTTTTCATGAAGTTTTGGAGATTTTAGAAGTTTTCAGGTGGGAGTCCCACCGGAGAAGACGACCGGAAGTCTTCTCCGGCCACCTGAAAATAATTAGGGCTAATCCCTGTAATTAATGACAGTTTGAATGTGGTGCGTTGGATAGGCTGACCAGGTTTGACCCGCG
Organism: Lathyrus aphaca; assembly: GCA_963966055.1. NCBI lineage: Eukaryota > Viridiplantae > Streptophyta > Magnoliopsida > Fabales > Fabaceae > Lathyrus > Lathyrus aphaca. The sequence continues at coordinate 541,229,742 of OZ014521.1, forward strand.
CGCATATGAGTGGTCCAGATTTCACATTAAAACCCTAATCACAATTATTTAAATTAATTAAGTCAGATTAGGTTAATTGGGGAAGTTTGAATCTCAGCCCTAGGATCACGCGCGAAGTCTTTCCCTCCTTCTCCAGTTTGAATGCAGGCCATTGGATGCGCTGACCTTTCTTTTAATTCATTTTTATTCTCATTTTATTTCATTTAATTTGTACATTTATTTTAAAATAGCAAAACAATTTTAAAAATTCTGAAATTTTTTGTACAAACTTTTATTTAGTTTCAGAAACCAAAAACATTTTTATTTTTATTTTTTGCATTCAAAAATATTTTTAAATCATTTAAAAGTTTATTTTTAATTAATTAATGAGAATTAATTAATTAAAAATACTTTTAGGTATTTAAAAATCACCAAAAAATTCATGAAACCTTCATAATCATTTAGAAACATTGCCCAACCCTCAAACCAAATTTCTTTTTTGATCTTGATGCATTTTGATAATTTTCCATGGAATTAATTCATTTTCAAAGCATTATTTTGATCCAAACTTCAAAAAATCATTTCTGCCTAACCATTGAGAGTTGGACTTTGATTCATCTTGCATTGCATTTTGTTTAGCATGTAGTTTGTGAGATTAAATTGGCATGATTTGATCTTTCATTTTCCATTTGTTTGGCATTTTTCTTGTTAAGGTACCTTAAAACCCTAGAAAACTTAGGAAATTCATAACTCTAATTAGGATAAGAGTTGGAACCCCTCCTTTGGGCAGTGAGTTTGTGTAGGGTTAGGGTTCCTTTGAATGCATTTTCAATTTTTTTATCTTGATGTTTGCTTCTGATTTTGGTTTTTGTTTGATGCATTGATCATAAACCCTAATTTGGGCTTCCATATGCATCCATCTTGCATTTGTTTGCATACCTTGACTTGCCATAGCATTTTGTGCATTCATTTGATTCATTTGACATCTTAAGACATATTGTAAACATGTTTGATCATTGCATCTTGCATTTGCCATGTTGTATGCCATTTGCACTTCATAACTTCTCATGTATGATCATGGTTCTTAACTTGCTTCATTTGCATCCATAAGTTTGTATGATCATCCCCATGCTTTGTTTCATGTTTGCATCATCTCATAGCATCATTAACATCATGTATGTGCTTCTGGTTTTGATTTACATCATTCCATTTCATTTCATTTTGCATTGCATTGCATTTCTTTCACTAACTTTTCAGGTGGTAAGTCACTTTGAGAAGTGAATTTGCCTTCACTTCTCACAACTTCTTTTCATTTCTTTTATGCATCCTTGCTGCATTTTGTTATGTGTTTGAGATTGAGCTTGCTCTTTCTTCTTCTCCTTACTTTCTTTCCTCAAGTGACTTGACTTCTTGAATGAAGCAAGTTGCTTTGCTTCTCTTTGCTCCATTCATCTGCTACCTGGTGGTTCCTCTGAAGACTTCTCTTGTAAACTTCACAAACCTTAGGAATAACCAAGCATGACAATAATTAGGTTTTGATTAGTTCCCCACTTAGTTTCACCTTTGTGTCTCATTGAGTCTTCTCTTCTCATCTCATAATCAGGGACTAAACCCTAAAGGCTTTAAGGCTTTGTGATTAAGCTTATGCCTGCATCCTTCTATTAGGATGGAGTGTATAACTTTAATCCTAAGTGTTAAACCCTTAATGTGTTTAACTCCTTTAATCAATTCACTTAATAATCATCAAGACATCACACTTGTAACTTGGGCCTTGCATTAGGGTTCTAATTCTTCCTTAATTGGTTAAGAAGGACTAACCCTAGTGTTAATGGACAAGTCCCCCTCAAGTTGTCTTACAAACCCTAAAAAATCACTTCATCATCATATCATTAAATAAAATCCACTTAATCAAAGGCTTTGTTTTGTCATGGGTTTAATCCCTAATCATGGATTAAGTTGAGGAGCTTTCCTCAGCTTAAACATTCTCATCTATTATCCTTCTATTAGGATGGTGTAATGAGCCTATTTAATCCCTGATTATGGCTTAATCTCATTACTTAACACTAAACAAAAACCACAAAAACATCTAAATAATCACAAGTAGGTTAATGATCTTAATCCTGCATCAAAAGTGATTAAGTGTGAGAAGCTGACTTCACACTTAAGGTATTCTCATTACCCCTAATCAGAGGGAAGATGTGATGAGTTTACTAATCCATTGGTTTAGGCTTAAGCTCATTAATTTATGACAAACTCCAAAAAGCAATAAAAGACTGAAAACTCAAAAACAAACAATAATCGTCTCCTCCGGGATTCTTTTCTCATCATCATCACTCATAAACGAGAACTTGCTTCCTCCGTCTAATGCAAGACAGTTTGCACCTGTGCCAGACAGATCATACACTTGAGCATAGGCTAGTAAGCAGTTCACGAGTCAATTCATCTTTCAGTCTCTTTGGGTCGAACTACGGTGTTCTGACTTCCTCATTGCACGAGAGGATACGTAGGCATAACTTAACAGTTATCGAACAAAAGTCTCTGTATATTCCCCCTCCTTCTAGCCTTATTCTTTAGCCTCATTATCATGAGCATTTCATCTTTGTTCTTACACTGACACTTCACTTATACACTCCACTTTTCTTTTACACTGACACCTGTACATCCTGTTCCAGCTCTTTTACACACAAATTGCACTGACACTACCCCTTTAAAACACAAATCTTTTAAGCGTGGATCCCGTCGATTACGGCGGACAATCTGGGTGCTAATACCTTCCCAGGTTGTAACCAACCCCCTTTCTCAGTCTCTCTGGTTCGCAACCGTCTTATCCATATTTTTCTAGGTCTATGCAGCATTACCTTTCCTTCGGGATAAAAATGCCTAGTTGGCGACTCTATTCATTCCCTGTGAGTTCACTCCTGTGTGTTCTCACATCCTCCTTTCGCCGACCATTCGCGTCTGTACCCTATTTGACCCGGCTTCATTTAGTGGGAGCGACAGCTTGGCGACCCTGCTGGGGACCCTTATACTGTAACCAGGGCTTCTGGTTCTTTTTGTGGGTTCCTCCTAGCGCTTGTTTGATTTGTGTTTACTGGGGTGTTATGTGCTATCTGTGCTTGTATTTGTATTTATTTTTGCTTTATGTACAGTTGTTTTATTGCTTTCTTTGTAGCTTTACATATATCATACTATCATACTGTGCTGGCTGGATCTGTTTTGTTGCTTTGGTGGGTGGGTGTTCCATTGAGAGTTGAGGTCATATACCTGGGACCTGAGTGACACCTAGGCTAGAGTGGTTCATGTTCTTTCCCATTCCATTTCGGTCTGGTGCGGGAATATGAAACACGGTTCAGATATGGGTTTCTTCTTGAGAACTCTGTGCTGCAGATTTCCTGTAGTGCTAGGGCTATCTGGGAAGCCTGCTAAGTCTGGATGACCTTTACTATTGACCTTCAGAAACTGAGGTGAATTAGAGGAGGATCTTTTATGGTTATTGTAAACACTGTACCTCCGGGTTAGAAGTGTTTACACTTCTCATAACTGATCCAAGTCTGAGGATCCTTGTTTTAGAACATCACTTGTGAGGGGGTTGGGCTGTTTACAGATTTGCAGGTACCTTTGACCTCAACATACCCTGTTACATTGTTAAGAGTACTCCATTTTGGAACAGTTCTTGTGATTTTTTTAACCCTGGACATGTGACTCTTTATTTGAGTCCCCCACCTTGGTTACCGGACTTATGAACCTCCATCTGGATTTCTCGAACACACCTGGACTTATATCAGAGCACTTGATCAGATCCAGCTCAGTCACAAACCCTTTGCATATCATTTTCATACATCATCATTGCATCATTTTAACATTTGTTTATTTGTTTTTCAGGGTATCCATCCTATATTTTGTCCTGGTTTTGACCCCTTCATCAGCATAGACCTATCTTCATCAGTACTTGCTTCAGCTATCAGCTACCTGCTTCAGTCACCTGCATCACCAATCTCAGCCTGTCAGTGGCCCATCTTCAGTGTTATTCTCAGCATCTGTCTCAGCTCTTCTTCAGCAACATGGCACCCAAGAAGAGTAACATCTCCTATCATTTCTTTGAGCCAGAGTTGGCTAGCATCAGGAAGATTCAGACCCTGATTACTCCAGACCATATACCACTATTCAGAGAACATTATGGAGGAATCCTTGATGTGGTTATGGATTTGGACCCTTCACAGAGAAGCTTGATTCATACTTGCTTGCAGTTCTATGATCCCCCTCTGAGGTGCTTCACCTTCCAGAATTTTCAGTTGGGACCCTTGTTGGAAGAGTATTCATCACTGATTGGTGTACCTATCAGGGGTGGAGTCCCCTTCAACCCTGAGATGGCTTTCCCTAGTAATGAAGAGGTGGCAAAAGCCTTGTATCTGGAACCAGTTCTGATTGGGAAGAATATGACTACTAAAGCAGGAATCTCTGGTCTACATCTGGATTTCTTGACCTCTCAGGCTACCCTGAAGGCTTCTTTGGGAGAGTGGAAGGCAGTCTGTGCTTTGTTGGCCCTTAGCATATATGGGGTCATACTTTTTGCAGATGAGCCTAAGTTTGTTAGCAAGAATGCAATCCATCTTTTCATCCTGAGGAACCCAGTGCCCACCTTACTGGGAGATTTCTACTACTCTGTTCACCAAAGGAATGAAAAGCAAAGGGGAAGATTAGTGAGATGTTGTGCTCCTTTATTCCATACTTGGCTGCTCAAACATTTGCCAAAGACTGATGCATTCTTGAACCCTCACCAGCAGAAAAATTGGGCTAGGAGGCTTGTTGCTTTAACCTCAGATGATATCAGGTGGTGCACTCAAAGCACCAAGGGCAGAGACATCATTACTAGTTGTGGGCAATTTCCCAATGTGCCTCTGATAGGAGTGAAGGGTTGCATCAACTACAACCCTCTGCTATTCAAAAGACAACTGGGCTATGCATTGATCCACCCCCCTAAAGCACAGGATCTGACTGAGACCCTTTATTGTGAGATCAAGCCTAATTTGACTATTGTCAGGCAAGCATCCTGGGCTTGGGACAATGTCCAGACTAAAGGGGTAACCATCCTTGGGAGATGCAACAATGTGGCCTCAGCTCAGTACTATGAGTGGTCTCATGCCAGGGCTCAAATTTCTGGGATGCCCTTCACCCTTGAAGATGTGCCTGGGCCCTCCACAGCACCACCTCCAGCAACTGTCAGCTTAGAGGAGTTTGAGAAATTGAAAAAGAGAAATGAGAATCTGACTCAGGCTCTACAGAAGACCCTCTGGGAGAGGAGTGATGGTCGCTTGGACATTGAAAGGTTAGAAAAGCTAAAGGTGGAGCATCTAGCCAGGATTGAAAAGTCAAAGGATTACATCAAGAAGTCAAGGGCTGGAGAGCAGATCTTGAAAAATGCCTGCAAAGAGGCCCAATTCCAGAGAGCTAGGACTGATTTGTATCTGAAGGAGAGTCAAGCTAGGTGGGTCAGGATCACCGAAGCTCGTACTCAGGAGGATAAAAGGACTCAGGACAAGATTGAGCAGTTGGAGGCTAGTGCAAAGGAGCAGCAGGAAGCCCTGGCAGCAGCCCAGAGAGAGATCTCAGAGTTGAAGATTAAAGCTGGTGTGAAGAGGTCAAAGGACCAGAATTGACACAAGAAGCTAACTGCAGCTGTTACTACAAGGAATCTCCTTATCAGGAACCTTACAGAGCGTCCAGCTGATCCTGTGACTGAAGCACTTCTCAAGGAAGTTCAGGAGGATGAGTTTGGTCTTGGTGTCTGACTTTTGCTTGTTGTTGCTTTCATTTCATGTACTTTTCTTTATGTTGTATTTTTGACCCCTCAGAGGGCATGTATTGTAAGAAACAAACTATGTATCATTTACTTTTTGTAATATATGTGTTGGTTTGTTTTATCTGAGTTCTTTCAAAGCAACATCACAAGCATCTTCCTCAAGGGTCTGGAAAGGTCAAAACCAAGTGCCAAGCCGGATACCTTGGAAACAAATAAGCATACTGCATTGCATACTAACCTTTTGTTTCGTTTTGTAGGTTTTTATTTTATTGTTACTAACTCTGTTGTGACTTCAGGAACTATTGCTCGACGTCGGGTGTTTCCACTCAACCGTCCACACAGATATCCAACCCGCAACAACCTTCCGGGTATACAAATGGACCAAGTACAGCAGGACCTTACGGAGGTCAGGACTCAAATGGTCAATGAGAGATTGGAAATGAGGAATCAAATGACACAATTTATGGAGGTGATGAATAATATGGCTCAAAGCCAAGAGAGATTAAGAGCACTGGTAGAGAGGCAGAATCAGGAAGACCCCCATCTAGGGACTGCTGGGACAAGCAACAATGAGAGAGTTCAACCCCATGTTAATCCTCCAGTCTATGGACCCCACCTTCATCCAGAGATCAACATCCCTGTTAATGTGCAAGGGAATGCCACTGCAGGTAGAGTGCTGCAAGAAGACCCCCAGGAAGATCAATTTACAGTGATGGGAGCTGGGGAGGAAGCCTATGACAGAAGGCTAGATGAGATTGCTGAGAAACTAAGATCCCTGGAGTCCCAGAATTCCTTGGGCTTTGATGTTATGGACATGGGTCTAGTGGACGGGGTCAGGATTCCCCACAAATTTAAACCTCCATGTTTTGAGAAATACAACGGAACTTCCTGTCCCCTGACCCATTTACAATCCTTTCTGGGGAGGCTGAAGGCATATACCATGGACGAAAAGCTATGGATGTTTTATTTTGAAGATAGCTTAACAGGAGCTTCAAGGGAATGGTACTCTCACCTGACCAGAGCAACCATTAGATGCTGGAAAGACTTGGCTGAGGCCTTTATCAGACAATATCAGTACAACTTGGATATGGCTCCCAACAGGACCCTCCTGATGGGGATGTCTCAATCATCCAGGGAAAGCTTCCGGGAGTACGCTCAGAGGTGGAGACAGCTCGCTGCTGCTGTCCAGCCACCCATGTCAGAGAGGGAGATGGCTGCTATGTTTATGAACACCCTCCAAGGGACATACATTGACAGGCTGGCTGCCTTTTCTTCCACTAGCTTTGCTGACGTGGTCATAGCCGGGGAAAGAATTGAAAGCCTATTAAAGATGGGTAAGATTTATGACAACGGTGCAAGCTCGTCCAGCAACCCAAGAAAGCCTTTTGTAGGCCCAAGAAGAACTAGTGAAACTAATGCTATCCATACCAGCAGGGGCAGGCCCCAATATGTTCATAGGTCTGTGGCAGCAGTCACCATTCCCGCTCCAATTCATCCTCAACCAGCTTATCAACCACAGCAACAAACTCAGTATCCTCCTCAGAGAAATTATAACAACAACAACACCAACAACAACAATCAGCAGAGACCATTTCAACAGAGACCTTCTCAGGCCAATAGGGTGATCGATCCGATCCCTATGCCCTATGCCACATTATTGCCACAACTCCTAAAACTCAACCTGGTTGAGCTAAGGACATTGGCACCTCCAGATCCTACCAGTCTGCCCAGAAATTATGACGCCAGCGCCAGATGTGCTTTTCACTCAAATGCACCTGGCCACAGTACAGAGAAGTGCAGAGCTTTGCACATGAAGGTGCAGGATTTAGTGGATTCCAAAGCTCTAAACTTTGCACCACCACCAAATGTTAACAAGAACCCTATGCCACACCACGGAGGACCCAGAATCAATGCAATTGAAGAAGATAAGCCATCTTACTTGATAACCAGTGTGGGTCAGATTCGGACACCCTTGGTAGAGATTAAAGCTCAACTCCTTGAATGTCAAATGTTCCCGGGATGTGAGCTAGGGTGTGCTTATTGCAACATTTCAGTGAATGGGTGTGATAACTTGAGGGATGGCATAGATGGTCTCATCCAGAGTGGCCTGCTTCAAATCACAACATCAATACCTACCAATCCAGCAATCTCCCTAACAACAGTTCCAGAATCTCCTACAACCACAACAACAATAGTTCCAAACAACTCTTCAATCTCATCAACAAATGCTTCATATGTTACTTCAACGGACCAGATATCAATAAGCATCCCTTCTACAACTTCAGCACCCCTTCATTCAGAGTCTCCTACAACAACAACACCCATCCAGTCAACAATGTCTCCTACAACATCAGCAGCAAGCAATGAGAATGTCTCAACAGTTACAATTTATTATGATCCTGCAAATGATTCTGCCTACAACTCACAGAATGCCACTCCTATCAGAGCACCGGTCACAATATACTATGATCCACAGACTATCATGGTCCCTTCTGCAGCTGCCATCAGTCCAGTCACTATCACAGTGCCTGGGCCAGTACCTTATGAAAGCAGTAATGCCATCCCTTGGCATTACGGCTCCGACCTATACTGCGAAGGACAGAAAATCACTCTCGAATCATCAACTTCTTCACCACAAATAGACAATGTGGGGGGAGGCGGAGGCTTCACTCGAAGCGGACGTCTCTTTGCCCAGCAAATTCCAAGACCCAATGCTGAAGCAGAAGCTGCTGCCAAGGCAAAAGGGAAGAGCATGATGCAAGAAGATCAAGTTGCTAAAGAAGCTCTGAAAACCCCTTTTGATCAAGAGGTTGATGAATTCATGAGAATCATCAAGAAAAGTGATTACAAGATAGTGGACCAGCTTCACCAGACGCCTTCCAAGATCTCCATTCTATCATTGCTTATGTGCTCCGAAGCTCATCGGAACGCGCTACTAAAAGTCTTGCACGCAGCTTATGTGCCAGAAGAGATCACCGTCAATCAGTTGGAAGCTGTGGTTGGAAATGTTAATGCTAGTAATGGACTAGGATTTACCAACACTGATTTGACTACGGAAGGCCGCAACCATAACAAGGATTTGCACATTACCATGGAGTGTAAGGGTGCAGTTCTTTCTCATGTGCTGGTAGACACAGGATCATCCCTCAATGTCTTACCTAAAAAAGCCCTTGTGAAGCTGGAGTATGAAGGATTGGCATTACGCCCCAGTAACTTAGTAGTGAGAGCCTTTGACGGTTCTAAGAGATCAGTTCTGGGAGAAATTGAGTTGCCTGTAACGATTGGCCCACAAACTTTCAAAATGACCTTCTACGTGATGGACATTCAGCCGGCCTACAGCTGTTTGTTGGGTAGACCATGGATTCATGCCGCTGGCGCAGTTACGTCTACCCTTCACCAGAAGTTAAAATTCGAGTGGGAGGGCCAAGTCGTTACTATCTGTGGGGAGGAAGATATTTTTGTTAGCCATCTGGCTACATACAAATACATTGAGATGGATGGGGAGATCCACGAAACGATGAGTCAGGGGTTTGAGACCCTGAATATTAATGAAACATCTGCTGTACTTGGGACTTCCATGACATCCTACCAACAAGCCAGGAAGGTTGTTGAAGAAGGGAATGCTCAAGGCTGGGGCAAACTGTTGCTTGTGGAGAAGAAAGAGGATAGATTTGGGTTGGGTTACAAACCAACTCAACAAGATCAAGCAGAGGCTGCTAAGAAGCCCAACTTTGTTAGTGGGGGGATGCTCATCCCTGATGCTGTCAACAACTTGGAAGATGAGTCGGAAGATGAACGCAACCTGGAAAGCTGGATTCGTCCAAGGATCCCGGGGAGCCGTATCTCAAACTGGTCTTCCCAGGAAATTATAAGGGTTACTCCTGCAGAGTAATTATTATTTCCTGTATATTTTAAGCATGCATCAAGTCTTGCATCTTGCCCAAGATGACAAGACTCATTTTGTAATCGGACCATCTGTAATTTTTGTGCAACAAGATTAATCAATGAAATATCAGACATCTTTTTCAAATGAGTCTTTTTCTTTTCTGCTCACTGTTTTTCCATTTTTCTTTTTGTACAAAAATAAATGGCAATGTTTTCAAAATGACAACTTTATTTCACTTTTCTAAACAAGATTAAAATCAATCACTAAAATGAACAAACTGAACCCTTGCAGAGAGTGCCTTCCAGACCGCACCGACAACAACACGGCTATGACTTCGTATGACTTTGACAATCCGATCAATCAAGCTGATGAAGGGGTTGAAGAAGATTACGAGCTTCCTGAAGAGCTAGCCAGATTGTTGAGACAAGAGGAGAAGGTTATCACTCCTCATCAGGAGGAGGTCGAAACGATCAATCTTGGTACAGATGAAGATGTGAAAGAAGTTAAAATCGGGGCCTGCTTACAAGACTCGGTGAAGAAACAACTGATTGACCTGCTTCAGGAATATGTGGATGTGTTTGCTTGGTCTTATCAGGATATGCCGGGGTTGGACACCGATATTGTTATGCACAAGCTGCCTTTGAGAGAAGATTGCCCACCGGTTAAACAGAAACTGCGCCGTACTCGCCCAGACATGGCAATGAAAATCAAAGAAGAGGTACAAAAGCAGTGGGACGTCGGGTTCCTTGCTGTAACTAGCTATCCACTGTGGGTTGCTAATATAGTACCTGTGCTTAAGAAAGACGGCAAAGTGAGGATGTGTGTTGACTACCGGGACCTGAACAGAGCCAGCCCAAAAGATGATTTCCCATTACCTCACATTGATGTATTGGTTGATAACACGGCTCAATTCTCGGTATTCTCCTTCATGGACGGATTTTCAGGATACAATCAGATTAAGATGTCACCTGAAGACATGGAGAAGACAACCTTCATCACACCCTGGGGCACGTTCTGTTACAAGGTGATGCCATTCGGACTAAAGAATGCAGGTGCAACATATCAACGGGCTATGGTAACATTATTCCACGATATGATCCATAAAGAAATCGAGTGTTATGTGGATGACATGATTGCCAAGTCCCTTACAGAAGAAGACCACCTGGTAAACCTATTGAAACTATTCAAGCGTCTGAGGAAGTACCAACTGAAGCTGAACCCCAACAAGTGCACATTCGGGGTGCGATCTGGTAAGCTGCTGGGTTTTATCGTAAGCGAGAAAGGGATTGAAGTGGACCCTGATAAAGTCAAAGCCATTCAAGAGATGCCTGCACCGAAGTCTGAAAAAGAAGTTCGAGGTTTCCTAGGTAGATTGAACTACATCTCAAGGTTCATATCTCACCTTACAGCAACCTGTGAACCCTTGTTCAAGCTGTTAAGAAAAGAACAGACGGTCAGGTGGAACGAAGACTGCCAGAGGGCTTTTGACAAGATTAAAGAATACTTGCAAGAACCTCCAATCCTTATGCCTCCAGTTGAAGGAAGACCTCTGATAATGTACTTGACAGTATTAGAAGAGTCGATGGGGTGCGTGCTGGGCCAGCATGACGAGTCTGGTCGAAAAGAGTATGCAATATACTACCTGAGCAAAAAGTTTACCGACTGTGAACAACGTTATTCACTGCTCGAGAAAACTTGCTGTGCTTTAGCGTGGGCTGCTCGCCGACTGAGACAGTATATGTTGACCCACACTACCTTGTTGATCTCAAAAATGGACCAAGTTAAGTACATTTTCGAGAAGCCAGCTCTTACCGGACGGGTTGCAAGATGGCAAATGATCCTCACGGAATATGACATTCAGTACACATCTCAGAAAGCCATCAAGGGCAGTGTATTGTCTGAATATCTTGCTGAGCAACCTATTGACGACTACCAGCCTATGAGATTTGACTTCCCTGATGAAGACATCATGTTCATAAAAGCGAAAGACCATGAAGAGCCTATTCACACTGAAGGGCCTGACCCGGAGGAAGAATGGACTATGATGTTTGATGAGGCTGTTAATATGAATGGTCGTGGTGTTGGTGCAGTACTCATTACACCTAAGGGAGTTCACATGCCTTTCTCGGCAAAACTCACTTTCAAATGCACTAACAACGAAGCTGAATACGAAGCTTGCATTATGGGTCTTGAGGATCAAGACATTGACTGTATTCGGAGATTCAGCTCTGGTAGTTAATCAAACCAACGGCAAATGGTACACCCACCAGGATCATCTGATACCTTACAGGGATTATACAAGGAGGTTATTGACGTTCTTCACAACGGTCAAGCTTGAGTATATCCCTCAGGACGAGAATCAGTTTGCAGATGCCCTGGCTACCATTTCATCAATGATCAAAGTCCAGGCTTCCAACTTTGTGCCTCGGATTTCAGTGTCCAGACTCGACAGACCAGCATATGTATTTGCAGCAGACGCCGTAAAAGATGATAAGCCTTGGTTCCATGACATTAAGTGCTTCTTGGAGGATCAAACATACCCACCTGGGGCATCTTCCAATGATAAGAAGACTTTGAGAAGGCTTGCTGGTAGTTTCTTTCTGAACACTGATGGTTCCCTATACAAGAGAAACTTTGATATGGTACTCCTCAGATGCGTTGATAGGACAGAAGCAGACTTGTTGATGCACGAGGTACACGAAGGATCCTTTGGTACCCATGCGGGAGGGCATGCCATGGCTAAAAAGTTGCTAAGATCCGGTTATTATTGGATCACAATGGATGCCGACTGTTGTGCCTATGCCAGAAAATGCCATAAATGCCAGATTTATGCGGATAAGGTGCATGTGCCTCCCAATCCTTTGAACGTGATGTCTTCACCCTGGCCCTTTGCTATGTGGGGCATTGACATGATTGGCAAGATTGAACCGACTGCTTCAAATGGCCACAGATTCATCCTGGTCGCCATTGACTACTTCACCAAGTGGGTCGAGGCATCTTCTTATGCCAACGTTACAAGGCAAGTGGTAGCCCGATTTCTGAAGAGAGATATCATCTGTCGATATGGAGTTCCCGAGCGAATCATTACTAATAATGGTTCCAATTTAAACAACAAAATGATGGCAGAGCTGTGCCGGGACTTCAAGATCCAACACCACAATTCTTCTCCTTACAGGCCAAAGATGAACGGCGCTGTTGAGGCAGCTAATAAGAATATCAAGAAGATTGTGCAGAAGATGGTAGTCACCTACAAAGACTGGCATGAGATGCTACCATTTTCCTTGTATGGGTACCGCACATCAATCAGAACATCCACTGGGGCAACACCGTATCAGCTTGTGTATGGTATGGAAGCAGTTCTACCTGTTGAAGTTGAACTACCCTCCCTACGGGTACTGATGGATGTTAAGCTGAACGAAGCAGAATGGGTTCGATCCCGGTACGAACAACTGAGTCTGATTGAAGAGAAAAGATTGGCTGCAGTCTGTCATGGGCAGCTATATCAGAAAAGAATGAAGAAAGCCTTCGATCAGAAAGTTAGGCTCCGGGAGTACCAAGTAGGAGATCTTGTGCTGAAAAGAATCCTCCCTCCTCATACAGACCACAGGGGCAAATGGACTCCAAACTATGAAGGACCATTTGTAGTCAAGAAAGTTTTCTCCGGTGGAGCACTCATGCTCAGTACTATGGATGGTGAAGATTTCCCGTCCCCTGTGAATTCAGATGCAGTTAAAAAATACTTCGCATAAAAATGACCCGCTGGACATAAAAACAGAATGTAAGTCCAGGCAAAAATAGGGCATCCCGGCGAATCAAAAACAAAATAAAAGACTCGGGCAAAAATAAGGGAAAATAAACAAAAATGTACACCCGCTGAGTTGAAAAGCCACATTGGACAACTCAGGCAAAAATGGGTATCACGATGGATTGAAAACCCGAAAGGGCGATCCATGCAAAATAAGGGAATAAGCGAACAACTGCACTCTGAATTCGTCTGTATCACCTACAACCTGGTAAGCTTCGAAAGGATCAAGCTTCTTTCAGAATCAGCCTTCTTCAGAAAGCAAGACGAGAAGAACGTCAAAAGTCATACGAGTCATAGCAAAAGAGGAAGCTCCCTAAAGCGTCGTCAACATTGCCAGCATTTTTGTTTCTCAATTTGTAACAAATCTCCTCATTTCAGGAGATATGTTTCTTTGACTGTATTTCGCCAATTCAGGGCACATGAATTAATAAAAATAGATTTTTCAGTCACGCAATGTCTCGTACATTTTTGTTTGCAAAGAATGTCTGATGTCTCTAAAATATTGATTGCATGAATACAGATGCTTATCTTTAAAAATAAAAATACGTGCTTGCAGGAAATATACTTATTCCCGGGAGTGTCCGACTCCTATGACGGAATCCAGTAAAGGATACCTCGGGATTACTTGTGTGTCTCTTGTCTTTGCAGGATTGCAGGTATCCAAAGCGCAGCATGGGGCATGTAAGCTTCATCCCAGCAAGATGGCAAATCAACACTCACTCAGTCTTAGCACTCAAGGTGTTTTCTCCCCAGCTGAGTTGCCACTTGTTGCTTCTCCCAGCCGAGTTGCCAATCGTTCCTCCTCATCCAAATACAAAAAGCCTGGGAACCATCTCCCCACAGAGTTTCAGCCTCTATCCAGAAGAGCAACGCACGAAGGAATCACAACGGAGTGACGAAAGCTTCTACAAACCCCAGCTGGGTCCCTCATTACCAAGAATAGGTCTATCAGTAACCTGTTTCCCCAAGCAGAATCATCTCATCAGATCTACCAATGATCTCATCCCCAGCTGGGATGTTCACTTCAAACAGATCGACCAGAGATCTTCACAGCAACGGGATCCGAATCCCGGATCTGTTCCCCTTTGCATAATCATAGCATTCGCATCATATTCACCAAACAAAGCGTAGCATTCCGTCTTAATACGGAGCATTACGGCAAAAATCAAACATGTTGCATAATCATAAGTCATGGCCTGAATCAAACACTTGTGAATAATGGCAACCCATCAACAATATACGGAATACTCCCCGGATTCCCCAGCAGGGAGCTAAAGCAGTTGCCTCACATTCACAATACGAATACACACTCCTTGTGGCACCCGTCCGTGTCATCATTCCCTAGTAAAGTCGCCCGAGCTTTTCTTTACAAACAAACATCAGTATACACTCCTTGTGGCACCCGTCCGTGTCATATCCCCAGCAGAAAGCCAAAGTATCCCCTTTGCACTCACAGATACAGGTATATATATAACTTTCTTGACACCCGTCCGTGTCACTTTTCCCAGCATATTCTCTCAAACACTTTGTATACCATATACTTGTTTATACTATACTCCTCTCCTTTTGACACTCGTCCGTGTCACTTCCCCGGAAGATTGAACACTCATTTATACACCACTCATACTCATTTTACTTATACAGATACTCGTCCGTATCTCGTATACGCCATTTATATCCCCGCAGATTCAACACTAGTCCGTGTTCTTTGTTAACCCGTTGGTACTCGTCCGTATCATCATCTCAGAACATGCGTCAAACGTTTGTTTCTACCTGATACTCGTCTGTATCATAGTCTTAAGGATGCTTGTCCGCATCTTTAATCCATACGCTGTGTCAAAAACTCTTGTCTTCTTGAATATAGACACTCGTCTGTGTCTACTATTCCCCAGAAGAGTCCCTTCAGATTCAACACTCGTCCGTGTTCCTTGTTAACCAGTTGATACTCGTCCGTATCATCATCTCTGAACACGTGTCGGTATTTGTTTCTACCTGATACTCGTCTGTATCATAGTCTTAAGGATGCTCGTCCGCATCTTTAATCTATACACAATACCAAACACTTATACCTTTTATTTCTTGGATGTAAACACTCGTCCGTGTTTACTACTCCCCAGTAAAGTGAATTTTCTTCTTATCTGACATTCGTCCTATGTCATGATAAACCCTGAGAGCAGCCGTACCTTTCTAGGTGGTCGTCCTCCACTTCTTGATGGTCGTCCTCCATCATGCTCATCCGATGGCCGTCCCCATCGTTGACCTTTTATCCGACATTCGTCCTATGTCGTGATATTTTAGCAGCCGTCCCCTGCTAGGTGATCGTCCTTCACCTTTTGATGATCGTCCTTCATCATTTTATCCAATGGCCGTCCCCATTGTTGATTTTTGGTTATCTGACATTCGTCCTATGTCATGATAAACCTTGAGAGCAGCCGTCCCCTGCTAGGTGGTCGTCCTCCACCTCTTGATGGTCGTCCTCCATCATGCTCGTCCGATGGCCGTCCCCATCGTTGACCTTTTATCCGGCATTCGTCCTATGTCGCGATATTTTCGGCAGCCGTACCCTGCCAGGTGGTCGTCCTCCACCTTAGATGACCGTCCCTCATCTTAACCCCAACAGAGCAGCCGTCCCCTGCTAGGTGATCGTCCTTCACCTTTGATGACCGTACCTCATCATCTGTTTATTTCATTTATTCTTTAACCCGATGGCCGTCCCCATCGTGGTCCCTTTTCTTTTTAGCCCGATGACCGTCCCCATCGTTGGTTACCTTACTTTATGAACTTGATGGCCGCCCCCGTCATTTTTCATTAATCCCCAGAGAATTTTACAGCTTTTCTTGATGGTCGTCCCCATCATAACCCCTTTTATCCCCAGCATGTCGGCCGTCCCCGTCATTGCTTTATTTCCCGCACTTTTCCCAGCATGTCGGTCGTCCCCGTCATTGCTCTTTACCCAGCAGTCGTCCTCTGCTCGACGGTCGTCCTCCGTCGCCTATACTTTACAATATACTTTATTTTCCTTTACAATCTATATCCCTTTTCTTCTTCAATCTGTGAGTGCAAATTTTGGACTGTCTTTGGTATTCAACCACAAGTTATCTTGTTTGCCTGTTAAGCCGTCGCTTACATCCTGCACAGCTAACTCATGTTTGAATAGGGGCAGCTGTAAACACCCCAAATTTGCCCTCACCCATTCACACCATGGCTTGTGATCTCTTCATATGCATAAACTCAATTATAGCATCTCATATCACATTTTTAATTTACTGCATTAGTTCAAAGTCATCTGCACCTAGGGTTTGTGATCTAAGTGTCGCTCCCGGGATTTCCATCCTGGTACAAACGCGAAAGTGGCGCGGAAAAAGGTAGAGTCGCCAGCCATGCATTTTTATCCCGAATAGAGGGAATGGTAATGCTGCATAAACCAGAAGAAAAAAAGAGGAAGGACACAGGTCCTGCGAACCAAAGAGACTGAGTTCGGGAGTCGGTTACGACCTGGGAAGGTATTAGCACCCAGATCGTCCGCCGTACCCGACGGGATCCACGCTTGCAAAGAATACTGTTTCAAAGGGTGAGGGTATGAAAACTGCAGCAAAAGAAAAGAAAATGAACTGGAAAAGAAAAATGAGAAAGGAAATGAATAAGAAAAGAAAAGGAAAAATGTAGGGAAAATAAAGATTGTGCTCGAACGGGCCCTACCCCGCTGCCTACGTACCTCATCAGGATAATGAGGATCAGAGACGCCGTAGTTCCCCTAACTAGGGGTAGAAAAGAAATTGCTTGTGGATTAAGGCTTGAACTGCCTATGCCATTGCTCAGGTGTTGCAGGCTCGGACGACGAGTGCGTAACCGTCTTGCAAAATGACAAGTAGGAGCAAGTTCGCGTACGGAGCGAAGGAGATGAGAAAAGAATTCCCGAAGGAAAGACGTTTATTGTTTGTTTGGTGTTTTTTAGAAGCTTTTATGAGTGAAAGTTTGCATAGGTAAGTGTACCCAAGTCTTACTCAATGGGATGTGTACATCTCACATCATCCCGAAATGGAATGCGCAAGAGGCACACCTATCTATGGAGGAAATCCCCAAAGCTAGTCCCACAAGTGAAGGCTCAAGCACACTAACCTATTATCATTATTAAGTGTTTTTGTGGTTTTGATTAAGAAGTGTTTTTTAGCTTTTCTTTGTGAGGTACTCATGTTAAGACCTATCCACCACGAGTGATGACTCACACCTCGCCCCGAAATGGAACGCATGTGAGCATCTCATAGCAAAGTCTCATGTCACATGAAAGTACTCAACCTTTATTAAATGAATTAGAATTAAGTTTGAAGATGAGAAGAGAGAGCACCAAAGGATCTTAAAGGAAAAATTCTAAAGGGGGACTAAAATAATCCTAAGTATTCACATGCATGGAAGTCCTAAAGGTTAGTGAGGTTTCTATCCTAATGAAGGAAAAAAGAAGAAGATAGAAGAAGGGATGAGAAAGGCCTAAGCCCAACAACAAAGGGTTAGTAACATAAACATAAGAGGAAGATGAGAATTGGAGATGTGGAACTCAATTCCCACATCTCTCGCTTACCATAGCCCCTGCAAGGTTAGTATGCACAAAAAAATCCAGCAAAGTGACCAACACAATCATGGAATTAGTCATGCTCAAAGGTTCTTGTGAACAAGAATCAAACATCATGCCAAACATTGCAAGTACACGACTTACGCGTCGAAAACATGAAAGCATACATCAACCAGCAAGCAAATCACCCTAAAATCTCATGTTTAATGATCATGCAATGATCCATGGCAATTAGAACAAGCAAAGGGATCAAACAAGCTCAAAACAACACTAAAAAGTCATTCTGCTTCAGTGTTAACCGGTTAACCAAATGCGTTAACCGGTTAACCAGCTCAAACCTGCACAAAATACGCACAAAACAGGGGCGTTAACCGGTTAACCATATACGTTAACCGGTTAACACTGATAAAACAGCAACAAATCCTGCAGAAAACAGCATCTCAAAACAGCTTATTCAAATAAGCTTGCACCAGACCAGCAATCAATTACACATGGAAAAATTAGATCAATTCACATTAATCCATATCATTAAGCTCATGAACAATAACATTCGGATCCGGATACAAATCAACCAATCAAATCAAACAATACAAGCAAATACACAAGCACATGGTGGATCTAAAGCACAAGCATGCAAATAAGCTAAAAACAGAGCTAGATCTGAAATTAACCAACCTACAAAGCTGAGGTATGCTTTGGTAATTGTTGATTGAGCTGAAAACGGTAGATCTCGCGCAAAACTTTAAAGATCCGATGCTAAGCTCCACACTCCATGCAAAATAAATGCAAGAACAAGCCCTTGATGCAGAATTTTGGATCCAAAAGCACTTCTAGATCTCAAACCAGATCTGAATCTCCAATAAAACCAGCAAAAAGATGCAAAGAAGCTATGAATGGAGGTTTAGTTCCAAGATCTACACACCTCAAGGCAAGGTTGTGTGATCTTCAAAGAGGAACTTTGAGTGATTTGGAAAATTGGGAGAGAAAAGTGAGAGAATTGTGAGTGAGAGGAATGAAAATTCAGAAATGAGAGTGAAAAAATGAGAGGGAGCCCTTTTGGTTTGGAGGGAAATGGAATAAATATGATTTAGGTTTGGGGCCCAAAATTTTGGTTTGGGATCCAAAAATATGGCTTGGCATTAGCTTAGAAAGTGATTTGGATTTAGGGTTGGAATGAGGCTTGGATAAATGCTCTAGATCCTTCTCTCAAATTCAAATTTAATTCAAATGAATAAAAATCAGAAAATTGGAAAATGGAGCCAAAACACACATGTTGAAATTGCTGCTGGGAATTCAAATTTCGCAGCCGTTAACCGGTTAACCATATGCGTTAACCGGTTAACGCATGGAAAATTTGAATTTCCCTCCCTTTGGTGGGAAACCTCAAAAATAGACCTGCACCAACCGTTTCAAGCAAATTTTGATCCATCTTCTCTTTCTAGGGCTCTGAACATGATACCAGGCTTGTGCAAAATGATCCTGTGAGATTCTTGCTAGATCACCATGCTCTTGATTTTGACTTGCAGGTTCGGATTTTCCCAGATGACCGATCATATGCCTTATGCTGGAACATGCGAGTGTTATGCCTCATTTTTCTATGCTAAATGATAAGGATATGGTATGCTCATGATGATTATGATATGATAACGATGCTAAACAAGAAGAGGGCAAATTTGGGGTGTTACAGCTGCCCCTATTCAATCAACTGTTAATCTGAAAAGGATGAGAGCAGCGGCTATCAGACATTCGAGATAAACTGTGATTGAATACCAAGAAGACCTGAAATTTGCACTCTGACGAAGAATGCAACACTGGGAAATAAACCCAACCAGATGACGCTCTGGGGATAAGAAGGAGAGAAAAAACAGACGAGCTTCTTCCAAGTTGAAACTGATATCTGAAATACTATCATGCTGACAGACGAGTCTTCGCATGACCTGTGACGCCAGGTACAGAGAGCGGACGAGCCCTTAAGGATCTTCAAAGTAACCTGAGATGGACGAATCTCCTTCACTAATCCTTACGCAGATAAGTGGAATAAGACGGACGAGTCTTCTTCGGATAACCCTTACGCAGGCTCCGGGAATGCATATAAGTCTGTGGGATAGACATGCAATCAAGGTAGACGAACCTTCCTCATATATTATCCGCGGATATATGGTATAAGACAGACGAGTCTTCTGAGCAAACCTGTTACGCCAGGTGCAGCAACCATAATTGGTGCTTGAGACAGACGAGCCTCCTTCGGATTTACCTGTTACGCCAGGACCGGTAACCATTTCGACATTTAATTCCCACTGTCAGGATTTTAAACCTCTTCAATACAGACGAGTATTGGATGATCGTCAAGAGAACACAGACGAGTGCCAAATCAAAGATACAGACGAGTATCGGACGATGATCTGAGAAACACAGACGAGTGCTTCAGGCGATGATACAGACGAGTATCAGCCACTGGTATAGACGAATACCAGAAATTCAAACACAGACGAGCATTTGAAGTAGTCACAGAGATATCAGGGTAAACAGCAAATCTTCACATTCAGGTGCAAGCTAGCACAGACGAGTGCTGAGGATGATACAGACGAGTATCCAGGCAAAGCAGACGAGCTTCAGAACACAAACGACTTCTGGGGGATAAAAGCAGACGAGCTTCAAACACACACAGACGAGTGCTGGACAGTTGCAGACGAGCAACAACAGAGAATACATATCAAGGCACAGACGAGTGCAGCGAAGGATCCAATACTAAACACAGACGAGTGTTGGAAGGTTGCAGACGAGCAACAGCAAATATCATCTCAGAACACAGACGAGTGTTGAGGAGTTGCGGACGAGCAACAACGGAGGCATCATGACACAGACGAGTGTTGGAAATTGCAGACGAGCAATAATAAGGTAATCACTTCAAAACACAGACGAATGCCGAAAATTGCAGACGAGCAAACAGCAACACAGAGCTAACACAGACGAGTGTTGAAAGATGCAGTCGAGCAGCCATAAAGCAGTGATATGTCCTCGCTGGGGAAACTTGCTTAGGGATAACACATACGCGTGTTGAAGATTGCAGACGAGCAACAAACGAATGCCTGATCGGCAACAAGAGATACGACTCTGCAAGGGAAGACAAGTCAAGAGGTCTGGATACCCACTCCGACTAAGGTGATGAATACCTGGCCGCATCACCACATGAACCAACCATAGGGCAACTTTGCTGGGAAATATTTCACGGACGGAGGTGAAAATCAAATATGAACTCTGTGGGGGGACAGATCATCTTCAGACTTGGCTGGGGAAGCTTCCTGGGCAAATACTCTGGCTGGGGAGAGCATCCGATGATTCAAGACTCTGAGGGGATATCAGGCCCTCAATCACGCCTACTGGGAAGGACTCTTGCTGATGATAAAATACTGTTAATTCCACCTCTGATGATGACATGCTCTCAGGTACTTGCTAGGCACACTCCGCTGGGGAAGAATGGACTACTACTTCACTTGGGAAGAAGAACCTGCTTGGGCTGCTGCCAAGACTTAGTTGGAGGAAAATATCTATTTAGACAAGTCAGGCTTTCAGCTACCTGCTGGAGAAGAAAAATCTCTGCTTGGGGAGATACTCTACTGGGGGAGAGTAAATTGCTTGATGTGACGCCATCCTGCAACCTGCAACAACAGAAAACACACGTGTGTCCCGGGGATTTGCATGGCGTGATCTGTTCATCCATTATCACCCGACACTCAAAGAGGGTTACAGTTTCCCTGCATGTCAGTTTTCTTTTCAAGATTATCACCATGTTTAGATGCAATGCTATTTTTGCCAAAAATTCAGGACATTTTGCAAACAAAAATAAACACACACAGCTTTTTGACTGAATATTATTTTTATTGAATGGCCTCTAAATAGGCAAAGATTTACATCAGGAAGCAACCACCTGGAAAGAGGTAGCCACTATAAAAATTGAGAAAAGAAACTATCCTAATGGCAATGTACACGGCATTCCAAGGAGTTCCATTTCTGCTATGACCTGCATGTCTTCAAGACTCTCCATTCTGCTTTGGCTTTCTGAGAAGACAAGGGGACTGTTTCCTATCTTTCCGATATTGTCAAACCGTACGAAACGATGACGTGGTTCAGATAACTTGGATCACAGTTGTTCGCTTATTCCCTTATTTTGCGTGGATCGCCCTCTCGGGTTTTCAATCCACCGGGATACCCTTTTTTGCCTGAGCTGTCCAATGTGGCTTTTCAACTCAGCGGGTGTACATTTTTTTTTGTTTATTTTCCCTAATTTTTGCCCGAGCTTTTTATTCTGTTTTTAGCTCGCCGGGATGCCCTTTTCTTGCCTGGACTTACATTCTGTTTTTTGTGTCCAGCGGGTCTCTTTATGCGAAGTATTTTTTAACTGCGTCCGAGTTAACAGGGGATGGGAAGTCTTCTCCATCCATAGTGGTGAGCATCAGTGCCCCTCCTGAGAATACTTTCTTCACTATGAATGGTCCTTCGTAGTTTGGGGTCCACTTGCCCCTGTTATCTGAACCTGGAGGAACGATCCTCTTCAATACAAGCTCTCCCACTCGATACTCTCGAGTACGTACTCGTTGATCGAATGCCCGCTTCATTCTCCTCTGATAAAGCTGACCATGACAGATAGCCGCTAATCTCTTTTCCTCAATTAGACATAGCTGGTTGTAACGAGCACGCACCCATTCAGCCTCATCCAGTTTGACGTCCATCATCACACGCAGTGAAGGAATCTCTACTTCAACAGGCAGGACTGCTTCCATGCCATACACTAGAGAGAAGGGAGTTGCCCCTGTTGACGTCCTGACCGACGTTCGGTACCCATGCAAAGCAAACGGTAACATCTCATGCCAATCCTTGTAGGTGACAACCATTTTCTGCACAATCTTCTTGATATTCTTGTTAGCTGCCTCTACCGCACCATTCATCTTTGGTCGGTAAGGAGAAGAATTGTGATGCTGTATTTTGAAGTCCCGACATAA
Source organism: Lathyrus aphaca (assembly GCA_963966055.1). Classification (NCBI taxonomy): domain Eukaryota; kingdom Viridiplantae; phylum Streptophyta; class Magnoliopsida; order Fabales; family Fabaceae; genus Lathyrus; species Lathyrus aphaca. Next base: position 541,252,779 of record OZ014521.1, read on the forward strand.
GTCTGCCATCATCTTGTTGTTGAGATTAGAACCATTATCAGTAATGATCCTTTCGGGCACTCCATATCTGCATATGATATCTCTTTTCAGAAATCTTGCCACCACTTGACGAGTGACATTGGCATAAGACGCTGCTTCTACCCACTTGGTAAAGTAATCAATCGCGACCAGGATGAAGCGATGACCATTCGAAGCAGTTGGATCGATCTTCCCGATCATGTCAATGCCCCACATAGAGAAAGGCCAAGGAGATGACATGATGTTGAGCGGGTTAGGAGGAACATGCACTTTATCTGCATATATTTGGCACTTGTGGCATTTACGAGCGAATGAACAACAGTCTGCATCCATTGTCATCCAGTAATACCCTGATCTCAGCAGTTTCTTTGCCATAGCATGCCCTCCTGCATGGGTACCAAAAGATCCTTCATGGACTTCCTGCATCAACAGGCTTGCTTCGTGTCTATCCACGCATCTGAGCAAGACCATGTCGAAATTCCTCTTGTACAAAACCCCGTCTGTGTTCAAGAAGAAACTAGCAGCAAGTCGTCTCAAGGTCTTCTTGTCTTTGGAAGATGCCCCTGTTGGGTATTCTTGCTTCTCCAGGAACAACTTGATATCAAAATACCAAGGTTTCTCGTCAGACACGGCGTCTACAGAGAAAGCATAAGCCGGAGAGTCAAGCCTGGAGATGTCAATTCTGGGCACAAAGTTCCAACATAGGACTTTAATTGACGAAGAGAGAGTGGCCAAAGCATCGGCAAATTGATTTTCGTCCCGTGGTATGTATTTGAGCTCAACTGTCGTGAAGAATGTCAACAGTTTTCTAGCATAATCCCTGTACGGAACTAGATGCTCTTGATGTGTATACCACTTGCCGGTAATTTGGTTAATGACGAGGGCTGAATCTCCGAATATGTCGAGGTTCTTAATCCGAAGATCAATTGCCTCCTCTATTCCCATTATACACGCCTCGTATTCCGCTTCATTGTTGGTGCAGCCAAAAGTAATTTTGGCAGCGAAGGGTAAATGAACACCTTCAGGAGTAATGAGTACGGCACCAACTCCACGACCATTGATATTGACAGCCCCATCAAACATCAACTTCCATTTGGATTCAGGGTCAGGCCCCTCCTCCGGAAGTGGTTCCTCATAATCGTTTGTTTTGAGGCACATGATGTCCTCATCAGGGAAATCAAATCTCATCGGCTGATAGTCATCCTCAAGAGGTTGCTGAGCAAGGTATTCCGACAATACACTTCCTTTGATGGCTTTCTGAGAAGTGTACTGGATGTTGTATTCAGTTAAAATCATCTGCCATCTAGCAACCCTTCCGGTCAATGCTGGTTTCTCAAAGATGTACTTGACAGGATCCATCTTGGAAATGAGAAGTGTAGTATGGGTCAACATGTACTGCCTCAGTCGGCGAGCAGCCCATACCAAAGCGCAGCAAGTTTTCTCGAGCAGTGAGTATCGGGATTCACAGTCGGTAAACTTTTTGCTAAGGTAATAAATGGCGTACTCTTTTCGACCAGACTCGTCATGTTGGCCAAGCACACACCCCATCGACCCTTCTAGCACGGTCAAGTACATGATTAACGGTCTCCCCTCCACTGGAGGCATCAGAATTGGAGGCTCCTGCAAATATTCCTTTATTTTGTCGAAAGCCCTTTGGCAATCATCATTCCACCTGACTGTTTGCTCTTTTCTTAGCAGTTTGAATATCGGTTCGCACGTGGCAGTTAGGTGAGATATGAACCGAGAAATGTAGTTCAATCTACCTAAGAACCCGCGCACTTCTTTTTCTGTCTTTGGTGCAGGCATATCTTGAATAGCTTTCACTTTAGCAGGATCTACCTCAATTCCTCTTTGACTTACAATGAAACCCAGCAACTTTCCAGAACGCACTCCGAAAGTGCACTTGTTCGGATTCAACCTCAACTTGTACTTGATCAATCTGTCAAACAACTTCTTTAGGTTAACCAAATGCTCCTCTTCGTCCTTGGACTTTGCAATCATATCATCCACATAACATTCGATCTCCTTGTGGATCATGTCATGGAACAACGTGACCATTGCCCGTTGATAAGTTGCCCCTGCGTTCTTCAGACCGAAAGGCATGACCTTATAGCAGAACGTTCCCCACGGGGTAATGAACGTTGTCTTCTCCATGTCTTCCGGCGCCATTTTTATCTGATTATAACCGGAGAATCCATCCATGAAGGAGAATACTGAGAATTGAGCAGTACTGTCGACCAACACGTCAATGTGTGGCAACGGAAAATCATCCTTTGGGCTTGCTCTGTTCAAATCTCGATAGTCAACGCACATCCGGACCTTGCCGTCCTTCTTAGGCACTGGTACAATGTTAGCTACCCAAGGTGGGTAACTAGTCACGGCAAGGAACCCGGCATCCCACTGTTTCTGCACCTCCTCTTTAATCTTCATCGCCATATCCGGGCGAGTTCTTCTCAATTTTTGCTTTACAGGAGGACAGTCTTCTCTCAGGGGTAGCTTATGCATCACGATGTCGGTATCCAACCCTGGCATATCTTGATATGACCAAGCAAAGATATCCACATACTCTCTCAGCATACTGATCAGCTCTTGTTTGACGTCGGCCTGCAGATTGGCTCCTATCTTGATTTCTTTCTTTGCATCTTCACTGCCAATGTTGATGGTCTCAATCTCCTCTTGATGAGGCTGAATAACTCGTTCCTCTTGTTTCAACAATCTGACCAACTCTTCAGGGAGGTCACAGTCTTCCTCAACCCCTTCATCAGCTTGGTAGACTGGATTATCAAAGTCATGCATAGTCATAGCAGGAACGTTATCCGTGGAATCCGGATGATCAATACTGCACAAATGATGTGCTTATTCAGAATCTGCTTATTTTGAAAAGAGACGCTAACACAAAGCAAAAAATGAAAAAACACATTGCCATTTTTATATTGTTTTTTGTGAAAAAGTTTAAAAACAAAGAAAGAGAGCACAATTTGTCTGAAAATGTCCTTTTATTTCATGGCAAAAATAACGATGCAATGCAAAACATGGTGGCCCAGTACAATGGATCCAAACATCTTGGGCAGAATGCTGGATTTGACAATGCAGTATGCTAATAAAAGGAAACAAAACAATTACTTTGAGAGCCAGGTGACTTGAACAATGTCCTCAGCAGACCAATTTCCTAGCTCCTCGCCGGGTGCACACGGGCGGATCCAATTGTTGTCCCAGTCTCTGTCACTATCCCCGTCTTGGCTTGCCATACAGATTTGATCGCGGTCGAGCGACCCAGCACTTGTGAATGAGATAGCTTTACCACTCTGAATAGACCCCCCAGGTTGATACCCTAAGCCGAATTTATCACCCTTCTTTTCCACCTCCAGTAGCTTGCCCCAGCCCTGGGCATTGCCTGATTGGACGGCCTCTTTTGCTTCCCGGTAGGAATGAATTGACGTGCCTTCGTTGTTTTTCTTCACCGGAGTCAGGATACTGACATCTGCCTCAAAAGCTTGGCACAAAGTCTCGTGAATTTCCCCGTCCATTTCTACATATTTAAATGTCGACAAATGGCTGACGAATATATCTTCTTCCCCGCAAACTGTGGTGACCTGGCCATCCACCACATATTTAAGCTTCTGGTGCAGAGTTGAGGTGACAGCTCCAGCTGCGTGTATCCACGGTCTGCCCAACAAGCAACTATACGCAGGCTGGATATCCATGACATAGAAGACGCTCTTGAAGACTTGAGAGCCTATCTTGACAGGCAACTCAACCTCTCCGAAAACGGATCTTCTTGAACCATCGAAAGCTTTAACCACTAGATCACTCGGCGTCAGAATAACCCCATCAATGTTAAGCTTCATCAACGCCTTCTTCGGGAGCACATTCAAGGAAGAGCCTGTGTCCACAAGAACATGAGACAAAACAGCGCCCTTGCATTCCATCGTGATATGCAGTGCTTTATTGTGATTCCTTCCCTCCGAAGTAAGGTCTCGGTCAGTGAAGCCTAAACCATGGCTGGCATTAACACTTCCAACAACAGCTTCGAGTTGATTAACAGTGATTTCTTGAGGAACATAGGCCATTTGAAGTACTTTCAGCAAGGCTTCTCGGTGCGCGGGAGAGCACATCAACAGTGACAAAATAGAAATCTTTGAAGGCGTTTGATTCAGTTGGTCAACCACCTTGTAGTCACTCCTTTTGATGATCTTCATAAACTCCTCTACCTCCTTTTCAAACGTCCTCTGCCCAGCCACAGGAGTAGTTGACTCGTCATTCGCAATCTGCTTCCCTTTGTCTTTGGACGAAGCTTCGGCCTCAGGATCCTTTCTCAGTGCAGGGGGAGCAAACAAACGACCACTTCGAGTAAAACCTCCAACACCTCCCACATTTTCAATGGTCAAGTCAGCAACAGGTCTACTTTCCATCTTCTGTCCCACCACATAGACATCGGAACCATAATGCCACGGAATGGCTCTATCATCATTATACGGCATTGGCCCAGGTACAGTTATAGTCACAGGACTAATCTGAGGAGCGTAAACGGTAACAGGCTCTTGTCGAACGGGCATGTCAGCCTCATTGTAGAAGATAGTAATGGTTGACACATCATCAGCCTTTTCATTACTAATCTTGCTAAATTGTAGGGACCCAACATCAATCAACTCTTGCAAACCCGTCTTCAATTTCTCGCAGCCATTCATTACACTTATACAGTCTTCACAATCGAGAGAACAACCAGGAAATACTTGACCTTTCAACAGTCTCTCTTTCACCACCTTCAACGGCGTCTTGACTTCATCAATTCTCAGTACCAAACTCAACTTGTCATCACGCTCAACAGCATTAACTCTTGCCCCTCCATGATTAGGTATAGGGTTCGAGTTGATATTCGGTGGTGGCGCAAAGTTGATTGCCTTTGAATCCACGAGATCTTGAACTTTGTGATGTAGCGCCCTGCACTTCTCGGTTGAGTGCCCGGGTGCCCCTGAATGAAAAGCGCATCGCGCGTTGACGTCATAACCAGCTGGAAGCTCTCCAGGAGGTGGTGGTGCCAAAGTCCTTAATTGAATAAGGTTCAAGTCTAGTAGTCTCGGCAACAAGGCAGCATATGTCATCGGAATAGCTTCAATCACCCTGTTAGCAGGACGAGTCTGCCTCGGCTGATAAGGTCTTTGCTGGTAGTTGGCTCTGGGTTGTTGTTGTTGTTGTGGTGGAGGTGGCATCTGTTGTACGGGAGCTGCAGGAATAGTGACAGCAGCCACATGTTCATAAGGTCTTCTGTAACCACGGCCCTGGCTTCGGCCGAATACAGCATTGGTCTCTCCTTCTCGCCTTCTTGGAGGTCCGCTAAAAGCTTTCCTCGCTCCATTTGAGCTACTAGCACCTGGGTCTTGTATCTTCCCCATTTTCAACAGCGTTTCGACCCTTTCTCCCGCAATGACAATATCGTTGAACTTTGTAGCAGAACTTGATGCCAATCTCTCAAGAAATACCCCCTGGAGGGTACCCATAAACATATCGGCCATCTCATTCTCTAACAAGGGTGGCTGCACCCTAGCAGCTAGCTGACGCCACCTCTGGGCGTATTCTTTAAAGCCTTCTTTTGCTGTCTGAGCCATATGTTGCAACTGGGTGCGATTCGGAGCCATATCCATGTTGTACTGGTACTGCTTCACGAAGGCCTCAGCGAGATCCTTCCAGCTCTTAACATTGACCCTGCTGAGCTTCATGTACCACTCAAGGGAAGCTCCCACCAAGCTGTCCTGAAAGTAATACATCCACAGTTTTTCATCGTCTGTATGCGCGGCAATTCTCCCGACATACGATTGCAGATGGGTCTTTGGGCAAGCAGTGCCGTTATACTTCTCGAAAGTAGGAACCTTGAATTTGTACGGGATTCTGACTCCCGGAACCAAACCCAAGTCTGTTATATCGAATCCCAAAGAACTCTGGGACTGAATAGCCTTGATTTGCTCGGCCATCTCTTCGAATCTCTTATTCATTTCGACCCCTTGACCCTCGGTCTCATCAAGTAAAGTGAACTGGTCCTCCTGGTGGTCCACATGAATGTTATGCATCCCGTCATTGACTACGGTCGCCCCTGGTTGTATAACATGAGGTCCACCCTGACGTGCGCCCGCACCGGTATGATTACCAACATTTGCAGCAGCAGCAGCGTTTCTGTTCTGATTCTCAACCAACTCTCGCAGTCGTTCTTGATTCTGCCCCATGCCGGTCATTAACGTCATGAAATTATCCATTCTCTGTCTTAGGTCTGCCAAATCTGCCTGCATTTGATCCATGGCTCTCTCTCTGTTAACCTTGGTTGGGTACCTGTGTACTGTTGGCTGCCCCCGAGCTTTTCGAGGAGCTATAGTGCCTGAAACACAAAATACGTTAGTAACCGAGACACTACCTGCAAAACAACAAACAGGTTATATGGATGCAATGCAGTTGTTTATGTTTCCAAACACAAGTCACTTATGCCCCGGCTCCGGTATTTAGCAAAGAAAACCAGATGGGTACTGATCCTCGACTTTCAGAAACCTTTGCGGGAAACCACATTCAAACCATAATAGCAAGCAAACCAAGAAATAGTGAGAAACATCTTAACATAGATCAGCCCATTAGGCACAATAAAAACAGAATACCTCATAGAGTACGAGTTCTTACAGAGTATAAACAAACAACTAGGACTCCTACAACATGCCCGTAGGTAATCCAAATACAAAGAAAACAAACTAAGAAGCATAACCGCCGCCTGAGGATCCTGAAACTCCATCATCAGACCTGACCTTCTTGACTCCTGCCATCAACTTGAGGTCTTCAATCTCTTTGAGTGCTTCTTCGAGGGCTTGTTGACTGTCTGCAAGCTGTTGGGTCTTCTCTCTGCGAATCTTGTGGGCCTGCTCCACCTCTTCTTTCTTGTAAGCCATCTGAGTCTCAAAGAACTCCTCTTTTTCCTTATATTGCTTCAACTCTTGCTCTCTTTGTCCCTTCAACCAGACAATAGACTGACGAGCATCTCTAAGGGTCTTTGACTTCTTCTTGCGCTCAACTTCTCTTTGGGCTTCCATCATCCCCAACCTGCGGAAATGCGCTTCTTTTCCTGCAAAGTCTTTCTCCTTAGCCTCCAAAGTCGTCTGTATCTTCAGCAACTTCTCCTCAGCTTCCTTCTTGGCCCTGTTAGCTCGGTAATACAAGCTTACCATCTCGGTATTTTTAACTCTAACTGCATGTAACTGGGCTTCTAACTTCTCGAATTCCTCTAAAGGCACAGTATCAATGGACTCAGCAACTGGTGCTGAAAATGGTAACAAAACTCTTCTGGCTCTGTCTTTCAACCAAGCTTCGTACCCTGGGAACGTCTGATTGTTGCACTTCCCGAAACTAGCTATTCCTTCTCCTTTGATGCTTTTCCAAGCCCCCGCAACCTTCCTCACTAAGGGCATATTATCTTTCACGGAAAAGTAGAAAATGGGGGTCAACTTCAAATCTTCAGGCACATCTCTCAAAGCGTATCCTAATTGTCTTCTTAACAAGATTGGATTGTAATTAATCCCTCCAGTTATTCCCAACAAAGGCACACTATGATAACTTCCGCAGCTGGTAATGAAACGTGCACCTTGCAGCCTCTGAGTGAACCACCTAACATCCTTGGCAAGCAACTTTTCCAGCTTCTGAGCCCATATCAGACTATGGTCACTAAACACTCCCGTACTAGGCAAATGCCTCATGAACCACATGTGAAATAATGGAGCACAGCAACGAACCAAACCTCCCCTCTTCTTTTCAGTCTTGTAATGAACCGAGTAATACAAATCCCCGAGTAAGGTAGGCACAGGATTCTTCAGCAAAAAGAGATGTATGGCGTTTATATCTATGAACTTCTCCACATCAGCAAACAAAATGGTGCCATAGATAGAAAGAGCCAAGATAGCACAGACCGCATCCCATTCTTCTTCAACAGCCAATTCTTCCGCCTTCTTTACCAGAACCTCCAAAGAAAACCCAGACACACCTCCTTTGATAATGGTCAAAGACTTCACAGTAGAAGGACTCAAATAAAGAGCCTTAGCAATAGCCTCCGGTGCTGGTCTACTCATCTCAGAGTTGAAAGGAACCTGATCTTGAACTGGCACACCCAGGATCAAAGCATACTCCTCCAGCATAGGGCCCAACTGGAAATCAGGAAAGGTGAAGCAACGGAGCTGAGGATCATAATACTGAAGCAATGTATGAATGGCACTCCTCTCTGAAGGATTTAGCTCTATCACCACATCAAGAATACTCCCATAAGCTTTTCTGAATCTCTCTACCTGGTTGGGCGTAATCAGCTTTACCATCTTCTTCAGCAAACCAATCTTGACATCAAAGAACTTGAAGTGAATATTCTGCTTGCGAGGATCTTCCATCTTTGAAGAGAATACCGGAACCGGAAGCAGAAATATGAACCTGTGAATGAAAACAAAACAATGATTAATGATGCAATGATGCAATGCAGATGCAAATGCAAAGACATATGGTCATCTGAGACTGTCTGGAATCTGGCCACTGACAAGATCCCTCTGACAAACCAAAAGTTCACTGAGTCACCCTCTCTGATAACCACAACCCTCTGAAGAAAATCTCAGGACCATAGTATCACGAATACCAGAACCAGAAAACCAGAACTCCGGAACCAAAGTAACTGCATCATAACATGAACTGCACTGATAACAAGGGTATGATGAGGTCAAGTGTTCCTGCAAACCTGTAAACCCATCCCAAATCTCACGGGTGTGCTCCGGGTCAAACATCACGGACTCTCAAAGCCGAATAGCAATAATACTTTCACCATTTCCGAGAAGTGGCTCATGACCAAGTCAGGGAATCGGTTAGGCATTATATACTACGCAGGGAGGCCTCAGCTGAGTCCGGGAAAAACAAGCATCCCTTACAGGTTCCCAGCTTCAAGCGCTGAAATCGAGAAACAATAGTACATTCAGCCCGTAGGATACAGTACTAATGCCATACGACCAGATGCTTTGACTGAGTTCCTATAAGAGAACCAGGCCATCCTATGCGAGTTCCCAATGGACCCTCGGGTGCGAATGGGTTTGCCACAAAATGTGGTCTGCCACTGTCACCACTGGAGAGGGTTGTTTCCACAAAGGTTCTCAATGATCGGTCCCCAGATGCACATAACCATCAAGGTCCTATCCCGAAGTGGAGGAAATCCCCACACAAGATATTTCCAAGACAGTCGCAATCTGGGCGTGAAACACATCGCCACTCATCATGCCACATGCGAGTACAATATGTCCACTCTAATCCTAGGGTGCACTCAAGCCGGGTACTTGGCTTATCTCTCAGAAACAGTATCACCCATCCCACCAAACAGAAAACCAGTCCAGACAGTCCAGTATGATATAAATGATGCGGAAAATAAATACTGAAGACTGTAAATAAAGCTGTAAATAAAGCTGTAAATAAACAACAATACAGTACAACAAGCCACATCAAACAAGCATCACCCAATGAAACAACAACACACAAGCGCTAGGAGAGACTCACAGGGGAACCAGAGATTCTGGGTTCGCTGTCCCCAGCAGAGTCGCCAGCTGTCGCTCCCGGGATTTCCATCCTGGTACAAACGCGAAAGTGGCGCGGAAAAAGGTAGAGTCGCCAGCCATGCATTTTTATCCCGAATAGAGGGAATGGTAATGCTGCACAAACCAGAAGAAAAAAAGAGGAAGGACACAGGTCCTGCGAACCAAAGAGACTGAGTTCGGGAGTCGGTTACGACCTGGGAAGGTATTAGCACCCAGATCGTCCGCCGTACCCGACGGGATCCACGCTTGCAAAGAATACTGTTTCAAAGGGTGAGGGTATGAAAACTGCAGCAAAAGAAAAGAAAATGAACTGGAAAAGAAAAATGAGAAAGGAAATGAATAAGAAAAGAAAAGGAAAAATGTAGGGAAAATAAAGATTGTGCTCGAACGGGCCCTACCCCGCTGCCTACGTACCTCATCAGGATAATGAGGATCAGAGACGCCGTAGTTCCCCTAACTAGGGGTAGAAAAGAAATTGCTTGTGGATTAAGGCTTGAACTGCCTATGCCATTGCTCAGGTGTTGCAGGCTCGGACGACGAGTGCGTAACCGTCTTGCAAAATGACAAGTAGGAGCAAGTTCGCGTACGGAGCGAAGGAGATGAGAAAAGAATTCCCGAAGGAAAGACGTTTATTGTTTGTTTGGTGTTTTTTAGAAGCTTTTATGAGTGAAAGTTTGCATAGGTAAGTGTACCCAAGTCTTACTCAATGGGATGTGTACATCTCACATCATCCCGAAATGGAATGCGCAAGAGGCACACCTATCTATGGAGGAAATCCCCAAAGCTAGTCCCACAAGTGAAGGCTCAAGCACACTAACCTATTATCATTATTAAGTGTTTTTGTGGTTTTGATTAAGAAGTGTTTTTTAGCTTTTCTTTGTGAGGTACTCATGTTAAGACCTATCCACCACGAGTGATGACTCACACCTCGCCCCGAAATGGAACGCATGTGAGCATCTCATAGCAAAGTCTCATGTCACATGAAAGTACTCAACCTTTATTAAATGAATTAGAATTAAGTTTGAAGATGAGAAGAGAGAGCACCAAAGGATCTTAAAGGAAAAATTCTAAAGGGGGACTAAAATAATCCTAAGTATTCACATGCATGGAAGTCCTAAAGGTTAGTGAGGTTTCTATCCTAATGAAGGAAAAAAGAAGAAGATAGAAGAAGGGATGAGAAAGGCCTAAGCCCAACAACAAAGGGTTAGTAACATAAACATAAGAGGAAGATGAGAATTGGAGATGTGGAACTCAATTCCCACATCTCTCGCTTACCATAGCCCCTGCAAGGTTAGTATGCACAAAAAAATCCAGCAAAGTGACCAACACAATCATGGAATTAGTCATGCTCAAAGGTTCTTGTGAACAAGAATCAAACATCATGCCAAACATTGCAAGTACACGACTTACGCGTCGAAAACATGAAAGCATACATCAACCAGCAAGCAAATCACCCTAAAATCTCATGTTTAATGATCATGCAATGATCCATGGCAATTAGAACAAGCAAAGGGATCAAACAAGCTCAAAACAACACTAAAAAGTCATTCTGCTTCAGTGTTAACCGGTTAACCAAATGCGTTAACCGGTTAACCAGCTCAAACCTGCACAAAATACGCACAAAACAGGGGCGTTAACCGGTTAACCATATACGTTAACCGGTTAACACTGATAAAACAGCAACAAATCCTGCAGAAAACAGCATCTCAAAACAGCTTATTCAAATAAGCTTGCACCAGACCAGCAATCAATTACACATGGAAAAATTAGATCAATTCACATTAATCCATATCATTAAGCTCATGAACAATAACATTCGGATCCGGATACAAATCAACCAATCAAATCAAACAATACAAGCAAATACACAAGCACATGGTGGATCTAAAGCACAAGCATGCAAATAAGCTAAAAACAGAGCTAGATCTGAAATTAACCAACCTACAAAGCTGAGGTATGCTTTGGTAATTGTTGATTGAGCTGAAAACGGTAGTTCTCGCGCAAAACTTTAAAGATCCGATGCTAAGCTCCACACTCCATGCAAAATAAATGCAAGAACAAGCCCTTGATGCAGAATTTTGGATCCAAAAGCACTTCTAGATCTCAAACCAGATCTGAATCTCCAATAAAACCAGCAAAAAGATGCAAAGAAGCTATGAATGGAGGTTTAGTTCCAAGATCTACACACCTCAAGGCAAGGTTGTGTGATCTTCAAAGAGGAACTTTGAGTGATTTGGAAAATTGGGAGAGAAAAGTGAGAGAATTGTGAGTGAGAGGAATGAAAATTCAGAAATGAGAGTGAAAAAATGAGAGGGAGCCCTTTTGGTTTGGAGGGAAATGGAATAAATATGATTTAGGTTTGGGGCCCAAAATTTTGGTTTGGGATCCAAAAATATGGCTTGGCATTAGCTTAGAAAGTGATTTGGATTTAGGGTTGGAATGAGGCTTGGATAAATGCTCTAGATCCTTCTCTCAAATTCAAATTTAATTCAAATGAATAAAAATCAGAAAATTGGAAAATGGAGCCAAAACACACATGTTGAAATTGCTGCTGGGAATTCAAATTTCGCAGCCGTTAACCGGTTAACCATATGCGTTAACCGGTTAACGCATGGAAAATTTGAATTTCCCTCCCTTTGGTGGGAAACCTCAAAAATAGACCTGCACCAACCGTTTCAAGCAAATTTTGATCCATCTTCTCTTTCTAGGGCTCTGAACATGATACCAGGCTTGTGCAAAATGATCCTGTGAGATTCTTGCTAGATCACCATGCTCTTGATTTTGACTTGCAGGTTCGGATTTTCCCAGATGACCGATCATATGCCTTATGCTGGAACATGCGAGTGTTATGCCTCATTTTTCTATGCTAAATGATAAGGATATGGTATGCTCATGATGATTATGATATGATAACGATGCTAAACAAGAAGAGGGCAAATTTGGGGTGTTACACTAAGCAATCCAAGAGCTTCTTGAGCCACTCCAAAGGCCATCAATCACTTCAAAGGGGTCCATGTGTGTTCAAGTATCATATTATATCCTCTCAAAGTCAAGAATGTCAAAAAATCACAAGAACTAAGAATGGTATGGAAGCAGAGCCAAGTTTGACTGCACAGTTGACCTAGAATTAGGGTTTTGGTTTCAAAGGCTATAACTCCAAATTTTTTGGTCATTCTTGTTTCTATTGGTCTCTATATGGTATAGGGAGTATGCATATCAATTTTCATGAAGAAATTCCATGGGGAAGTCATCTGATCAAGAGTTGACTTTTCAAGCAAGTCAGTGCAAAATCAGGGCATCTGAGGCCCCCAATGACCCAACCAAAGGGTGTTCTTCATCATTTTGATTGTATATGATCTTTATTTGATCATAGAAGAGGTTGGAAGTTCACAAAATTGAAGAATTTCAAGTCATTTGCAAAGTTGACTTTTTGGGCAAGTTTGACTTTTAATGAAAATGTCATTTTAGGCAACTTTTTCAACCTTTACTTTTTGATTCAAAAAAGCTTCAAATGGAAAAACTTTGGTCATGAAAGTTGTAGAATGGATCATTCCCTTTTCAAAAAGTACAAGAACATGACCTAATTCATTTTGGATCAAAAGTTATGGTTTGTCAAAGTTGACAAAAATCACAAAATTTCAAAGTTTCCACCAAAGAGGCAAAGTTGCAAATTCACTTCTCAAGGCAAATTAAGTCATCAAATGCATTTCTAAACTTCACTACATGATCACACAAGTCCTAAAAGTCAGATTGCACCCAAAGAATCACATGTTTTATGGCTTATGGAGCAAGACTTTTTCATAAAGATCAAAGGCAAGGCAAGTTGCAAAACTCATCATAAGACACAACCCACTTGCTTGCTAGCCTGCTGAGCCACCCTAGGCATTTCCCCTCATCATGCTGCACAGGACACACTCTTTGTCCTTGGCTAGAAAGTAGCCCATACCTCTCTTACACCAACTTTGACATTTTGGCAAAAGGACCCATACCAATCAATAAAGCACACATCACTTCATCTGACCAATGGCAATTGTTTATACCAAGAAAAAGCAAGCCAAAGCAACTACAACACAAGCCTGAAACACTCCACAACTCAGCATTCTCATTTTCACCTTCATTTGCAAGAGCCTTCGAAACTCATCATACAGGCCACAAACACACAAGCAAACTTCACAAATCAACTCAACACATCTTCCTGGTCACAAAGCACCCATCATCATTGCCTTAAACTCCCAGAATCACAAATACGATTCTCACCTCACCTTGAGCAGAACTCCTGCCATCTCTCAAACCAGCCATTGCAAACTTCAAACAAACATTGCAAGCTTCTTAGGAGGATCAGTGGAGTAGATTTGAGCCAAAGAAACAACCTGAAAGCTCTGGAATCGAAAGCTCCATCTCAGGTATCCCCCAAGAACTTTTTTTTTTCAGAAATGGATTTTTAAGTTTCTAAGTTGTTCTTCATGATTTGCTGATCACTCTGATGTTCTTAGTTTTGAAAATGGTTGAGAAATAAGTATTTAATCTTGTTCTGAAACTTTTTTGACCTAAAAATGTTTGGCTTCGATTCGCATGATTAGTGAATGAGAAATGAGTTTTGATTAGGGGTTTTGATTCAGTGATGTGTGGGGATGATTTCTGGGCAATTGGTTTTCGTTTTCATGAAGTTTTGGAGATTTTAGAAGTTTTCAGGTGGGAGTCCCACCGGAGAAGACGACCAGAAGTCTTCTCCGGCCACCTGAAAATAATTAGGGCTAATCCCTGTAATTAATGACAGTTTGAATGTGGTGCGTTGGATAGGCTGACCAGGTTTGACCCGCGCGCATATGAGTGGTCCAGATTTCACATTAAAACCCTAATCACAATTATTTAAATTAATTAAGTCAGATTAGGTTAATTGGGGAAGTTTGAATCTCAGCCCTAGGATCACGCGCGAAGTCTTTCCCTCCTTCTCCAGTTTGAATGCAGGCCATTGGATGCGCTGACCTTTCTTTTAATTCATTTTTATTCTCATTTTATTTCATTTAATTTGTACATTTATTTTAAAATAGCAAAACAATTTTAAAAATTCTGAAATTTTTTGTACAAACTTTTATTTAGTTTCAGAAACCAAAAACATTTTTATTTTTATTTTTTGCATTCAAAAATATTTTTAAATCATTTAAAAGTTTATTTTTAATTAATTAATGAGAATTAATTAATTAAAAATACTTTTAGGTATTTAAAAATCACCAAAAAATTCATGAAACCTTCATAATCATTTAGAAACATTGTCCAACCCTCAAACCAAATTTCTTTTTTGATCTTGATGCATTTTGATAATTTTCCATGGAATTAATTCATTTTCAAAGCATTATTTTGATCCAAACTTCAAAAAATCATTTCTGCCTAACCATTGAGAGTTGGACTTTGATTCTTCTTGCATTGCATTTTGTTTAGCATGTAGTTTGTGAGATTAAATTGGCATGATTTGATCTTTCATTTTCCATTTGTTTGGTATTTTTCTTGTTAAGGTACCTTAAAACCCTAGAAAACTTAGGAAATTCATAACTCTAATTAGGATAAGAGTTGGAACCCCTCCTTTGGGCAGTGAGTTTGTGTAGGGTTAGGGTTCCTTTGAATGCATTTTCAATTTTTTTATCTTGATGTTTGCTTCTGATTTTGGTTTTTGTTTGATGCATTGATTATAAACCCTAATTTGGGCTTCCATATGCATCCATCTTGCATTTGTTTGCATACCTTGACTTGCCATAGCATTTTGTGCATTAATTTGATTCATTTGACATCTTAAGACATATTGTAAACATGTTTGATCATTGCATCTTGCATTTTCCATGTTGTATGCCATTTGCACTTCATAACTTCTCATGTATGATCATGGTTCTTAACTTGCTTCATTTGCATCCATAAGTTTGTATGATCATCCCCATGCTTTGTTTCATGTTTGCATCATCTCATAGCATCATTAACATCATGTATGTGCTTCTGGTTTTGATTTACATCATGCCATTTCATTTCATTTTGCATTGCATTGCATTTCTTTCACTAACTTTTCAGGTGGTAAGTCACTTTGAGAAGTGAATTTGCCTTCACTTCTCACAACTTCTTTTCATTTCTTTTATGCATCCTTGATGCATTTTGTTATGTGTTTGAGATTGAGCTTGCTCTTTCTTCTTCTCCTTACTTTCTTTCCTCAAGTGACTTGACTTCTTGAATGAAGCAAGTTGCTTTGCTTCTCTTTGCTCCATTCATCTGCTACCTGGTGGTTCCTCTGAAGACTTCTCTTGTAAACTTCACAAACCTTAGGAATAACCAAGCATGACAATAATTAGGTTTTGATTAGTTCCCCACTTAGTTTCACCTTTGTGTCTCATTGAGTCTTCTCTTCTCATCTCATAATCAGGGACTAAACCCTAAAGGCTTTAAGGCTTTGTGATTAAGCTTATGCCTGCATCCTTCTATTAGGATGGAGTGTATAACTTTAATCCTAAGTGTTAAACCCTTAATGTGTTTAACTCCTTTAATCAATTCACTTAATAATCATCAAGACATCACACTTGTAACTTGGGCCTTGCATTAGGGTTCTAATTCTTCCTTAATTGGTTAAGAAGGAATAACCCTAGTGTTAATGGACAAGTCCCCCTCAAGTTGTCTTACAAACCCTAAAAAATCACTTCATCATCATATCATTAAATAAAATCCACTTAATCAAAGGCTTTGTTTTGTCATGGTGTAAACACCCCAAATTTGCCCTCACCCATTCACACCATGGCTTGTGATCATCTCATATGCATAAACACAATCATATCATCTCACATCTCATTTTTGATTCACTGCATAGCTTCTAAGGCATCTGCACCTAGGGTTTGTGATCTGAGCAACCTCAAGGCATCTTGAGCCATTCCAAAGGCCACCAATCATCTCAAAGGGGTCCATGTGTGTTCATATGTCATATTCCATCTCTTCAAAGTCAAAAATGCAGAGGAATCACAAGGACTAGGGTTTGAGTGGATGCAGAGCCAGGTTTAACTGCACAGTTGACTGAAAATTAGGGTTTTGGTTTCAGAGGCCATAACTCCAAATTTTTTGGTCATTCTTGTTTCCATTGCTCTTTATATGGTATAGGGAGTATGCATACCAATTTTCATGAAGAAATTCCATGGGGAAGTCATCTGATCAAAGGTTGACTTTTCAGACAAGTCAGTGTAAAATCAGGGCATCTGAGGCCCCCAATGACCCAACCAATGGGTGATCTCCATCATTTTGAGTGTATATAATCTTTATTTGATCATGGAAGAAGTTTGAAGTTCATAGAAATCAAGAATTTAGGGTTTTTGCAAATGTTGACTTTTTGGGCATAGTTGACTTTTCAAGAATGCATCATTTTAGGTCATTTTTCAAGCCATGATTCTTGATCCAAAAATGCTTCAAATGAAAAAACTTTGGTCATGAAAGTTGTAGATCTCATCTTTCCCTTTTCAAAAAGTACAAGAACATGATCAAACTCTTTTTGGATCAAAAGTTATGGTGTGACAAAGTTGGCAAAAATCATTGATTTTCAAGGCATGCCCTAAATGAGAATTTTGCAAAATCATGGACCAAGGCCAATTGCAACCTCTAATTCATTCCAAACCAGCACACAAACATTCTATGAGCCTTAAAAATCAGAATTGGACCAAGTTTCCCCATGGTTTGGTTTGTGTAACAAGAATTTCTCACATGTGAACCAAAGTACAACAACTTGCAAAACTACTCATCATGCTTCCTACAACTTGTGACCTTGGATGCTGACCTTGCTAGCTCACTCACCATCCCATGCTGCGCAGCCCCTAGGCTTTGTACCAAGCTAGCACTTCACCATACCTCTCTTACACATTATTTGACTTTTTGCAAAAGGTAACTTACCAATCAATAAAGGGCATGTCTTGTCAACTGACCATTGAGAGAGAGTTATGTGGACAATTTGCAAGCTAAACATAACACAAAGCAAGGCTGAAGCTCTCACATTCATCACATACACAAAAACACACCAAGCTGCATTTTGCTTCGAATCCCTCTGCCCAGCCACAAAACATCCCAACCATTTCCATACTTGAAATCACCATGATCCATTGAGTAGAAAGCACCAAGAGCCAGGCTTGATCTGAGCAAGAATACCCCATTGCCATTCTTCACCTTAGCCTGCATTTTCCATCGAATCTCCTTCCACAAACCTCAAACACAAGAACAAACTCCACCAACAATCTCCACTCACCACACTGACTAGAAACCACCCTTTGTTTTGGCCTGAAACACCCTATATCTCAAATACGATTTTCATCCTCCCTTGGTCAGAGCTGCTGCAAACTCACTCAGGAGGTTGTTTAAACTCCAACTAAGCATCCAAAGCTTCAAAGGTGGACCATTGGGACCAGATTGAGCCAAAGAATCATCCAAAGAGCTCCTGAATCAAGAGCTTCATCTCAGGTGACACCATGAACTTTTTTCCCAGAACTCATTTCTCTTGTTAAAATCTTGTTGTGCATGTTACACTGATCATTGGGATCTCTTTACTTTTGAAAATAAGCCAGAAATGAGCATGTAGTGGTCTTCTGAAAGTTTGACCTAGAATTTTATCTGCTTCGATTCTTGTTTGTGTGTGAGTTTAAACATGATTTGATGATGGATTCGTGCTTAGGATAGTTGGTAGATGGATTCTGGAGACTTAGGGCTTCTGATTTGGCCTAGGGAGAGAGATTGATTCTGGGGATGGCCGGAGAAGACGACCGGAACACTGTTCCGGTCGCCTGATTGTAATTAACGGCAGGGTTAGGGTTTTAAGCATTAATTAAGAAATTTGAATCTGGGCCGTGAGATGTGGCGCGCAGTCAATTCCCGCCCTGGTCACTTTGAATCTCCACCATAGGATCAGCATACTTTCACTTATTTCATTTAAAATTCATTTATTTTCTTTTATTTTTCTTTTGTCTTGCATATTTAATTTAAAATACCAAAAAATACATAAAAATTATGAAACTTTTTCCTCTGAGTTTTAATAATTTTTATGACACAAAAATATTTTTATTTTATTTTTCATCATTAAAAAAGTATTTTTAAATATTTAAGAGATTTTTTTTAATTGATTAATGGAAATTAATTAATTAAAAATACTTCTAGGTATTTAAAAATTACCAAAAAATTCATGAAATGTTCTAAGACATTTAGAAACATTGTCCAACCTTCAAACCAAATTTCTTTTTTGATCTTGATGCACTTTAAGAATTTTTCATTGAATTAAATCATATTTTGTGCATTATTTTGATCACAAGTTCAAAAATTCATTTCTGCCTATTGGAGAAGGTTGAGACATTGATTCTTCTTGCATTGTTTTATGTTTAGCATGTAGTTTCTAAGATAAAATGGCCATGATTTGATCTTGCATTTTCCAATTGTTTGGCATTTCTTTTGTTTAGGAGCCCTAAAATCCCTAATAACTTAGAAAATTCATATCTTGAGTTTGGTTAAGAGTTGAGAGTTCCCCTTTGGGCAGTGGTTTAGTATAGGTTTAGGGTTTCTTTTTGTGGCATTTTCCATTTTTTATCTTAGGGTTTGCTTCTGTTTTTGGTTTTTGTTTGATGTTTGATTCATAAACCCTAATTTGGGCCTTCTCTTGCATCCTTCTTGCATCTCCTTGCATAACATGACTTGTCTTTGCATTTTGTGCATTCTTGTGATTCATTTGACATCTTAAGACATGTAGGAAGCATGTTTGATCATTACATTACATATTTGCCATGTCATTTGCCTTGTATGCTTCATAACATTTCATGCTTGTTCATGCTCCTTAACTTGCATCATTTGCATTCATATTCTTGTATGAACATCTCCATGTCTTGCCTCATGTTTGCAGCACTTCATAACATCATAATCATCATCAACATGCTTCTGGTTTTGCTTTGCATCATACCATTTCATCTCATCTTGCATTGCATTGCATTTCTTTCTAACATTTCAGGTGGTAAGTAAACTTGAGAAGTGGATTTGCCTTCACTTCTCATAACTTTTCTTTTCATCTATCTTGCATCCATTGCTGCATTTCTATTTGTGTATGAGTTTGAGCTTGCTCATTCTTCTTCTTCCTACTTTCTTTCTTCAAGTGACTTGACTTCTTGAATGAAGCAAGTCACTTTGCTTCTCTTGATCTTGTTCATCTGCTTCCTGGTGGCTCCTTTGAAGATTCTTCTTGCAAACCTCACAAACTTTAGGGACAACCAAGCATGACAATGAATTAGGGTTTTGATTAGTCTCCCCTCATAGTTTTTACCTTTGTGTCTCTCTTTGAGTCTTCTCTCCTCATCTCATAATCAGGGACTAAACCCTAAAGGCTTTAAGACTTTGTGATTAAGCTTATGCCTGCATCCTTCTCTTAGGATGGAGTGTATAACTTTAATCCTAAGTCTTGAACCCTTAAGGTGTTTAAATCTCTTAATCAATCCATCTAATAATTATCAAGACACCACACTTGTAACTTGGGCCTTGCATTAGGGTTCTAATTCTTCCTTAAGTGGTTAAGAAGGACTAACCCTAGTGTTAATGGACAAGTCCCCCTCAAGTTGTCTTACAAACCATAAAAATCACTTCATCATCATACCATTAAATAAAATCCACTTAATCAAAGGCTTGTTTTGTCATGGGTTTAATCCCTAATCATGGATTAAGTTGAGGAGTCTTCCTCAACTTAAACATCCTCATCTATCATCCTTCTTTTAGGATGGTGTAATGGGTCTGTTTAATCCATGATTATGGCTTAACCTCATTACTTAACACTAAACAAAAATCAACAAAAACATCTAAATAATCACAAGTAGGTTAATGATCTTAATCCTATATCAAAGGTGATTAAGTGTGAGAATCTGACTTCACACTTAAGGTATTCTCATTACCCCTAATCAGAGGGAAGATGTGATGAGTTTACTAAATCCATTGGTTTAGGCTTAAGCTCATTATCTTATGACAAACTCCAAAAAGCAATAAAAGACTGAAAACACAAAAACAAATGATAATCGTCTCCTCCGGGATTCTTTTCTCATCTCATTCACTCACAAACGAGAACTTGCTTCTTCCGTCTAATGCAAGACAGTTAGCACCTGAGCCAGACAGGTCATACACTTGAGCATAGACAAGTAAGCAGTTCACAAGTCAATTCACCTTTCAGTCTCTTTGGGTCGAACTACGGTGTTCTGACTTCCTCATTGCACGAGAGGATACGTAGGCATAACTTAACAGTTATCGAACAAAAGTCTCTGTATATTCCCCCTCCTTTCAGCTTCATTCTTTAGCCTCATGATCTTGAGCATACTCTTTTCCTTACACTGACACTTTCATACTTCATATCACTCATGCACTATACACTGACACCTGTACATTCTTTTCCAGCTATTTTACACACAAATTGCACTGACACTACCCCTTTAAAGCACAAATCTTTTAAGCGTGGATCCCGTCGAGTACGGCGGACAATCTGGGTGCTAATACCTTCCCAGATTGTAACCAACCCCCTTTCTCAGTCTCTCTGGTTCGCAACCGTCTTATCCATCTTTTTTCTAGGTCTATGCAGCATTGCCTTTCCTCCGGGATAAAAATGCCTAGCTGGCGACTCTATTCATTCTCCAGTGAGTTCACGGCTGTGTGTTCTCATTGTCCCTTTCGCCGACCGTTCGCGTCTGTACCCTATCTGACTTAGCCTCATTTAGCGGGAGCGACAGCTTGGCGACTCTGCTGGGGACCATTATACTGCAACCAGGGCTTCTGGTTCTTTTCGTGGGTTCCTCCTAGCGCTTGTTTGATTTGTGTTTACTGGGGTGTTATGTGCTTGTTTGTGCTTGTATTTATTTTTGTTTAATGCTTTATGTACAGTTACTTTACTGCTTTCTTTATTTATTTATATCATACTGTCATTGCTGCTGGCTGGATCTGTTTGTTTGCTTTGGTGGGTGGGTGTTTCATTGAGAGTTAAGGTCCTATACCTGGGACCTGAGTGACACCTAGGCTAGAGTGAATCATATTCTTTCCCATTCCATTTCGGTCTGGTGCGGGAATATGAAACACGGTTCAGATATGGGTTTCTTCTTGAGAACTCTGTGTTGCAGATTTCCTGCAATGCTAGGGCTATCTGGGAAGCCTGCTAAGTCTGGATGACCTTTTAGTATTGACCTTCAGAAACTGAGGTGAATTAGAGGAGGAATTGTTATGGTTATTGTAAACACTGTACCTCCGGGTTAGAAGTGTTTACACTTCTCATAACTGATCCAAGTCTGAGGATCCTTGTTCTAGATCATCACCTGTGAGGGGGTTGGGCTGTTTACAGGTTTGCAGGTACCTTGACCTCAGAATACCCTGTTACTTTGACTTTGTTAAGAATACTCCATGTTGGATAGTTCTTGTGATTCTAAAACCTTGGACTTGTGGCTCTTTATTTGAGTCCCCCACCCTGGTTACTGGATTTTTAGACCTCCACCTGGAATTCTTGAACACACATGGATCTATATCAGGGCATTTTGATCAGATTCAGCTCAGTCACAAACCCTTGCATATCATTTGCATACATACCCATTGCATCATCTTAACATTTGCTTATTTGCGTTTCAGGGTATCCATTTTCATCTGGTTTTGGTTTTGACCCCATCTGCAGTTTTGACCTATCTCCACCAGCACTTGTTTCAGCTTGTCAGTCATATACTTCAGTAACTTGCACCAGCCAATCAGTGGCTCATCCCTTCAGCATCTTCATCAGCACTCTACTCAGTCTTCAGCATCATGGCTCCAAAGAAAAGCAACATCACTTATCATTTCTTCCAACCAGACTTATCAGACATCAGGAGGATCCAAACCCTGATCACTCCGGATCACATCCCTTTGTTCAGGGAGCATTATGGGGATATACTTGACTTGGTTATGGATTTGGACCCATCTCAAAGGAGCCTGATCCATACCTACATTCAGTTTTATGACCCCCCATTGAGGTGTTTCACCTTTCAAGACTTTCAGTTGGGGCCTCTTTTAGAAGAATACTCATCTTTGATTGGTTTGCCTATCAAGAGGGAAATCCCTTTCAACCCTGAAATGGTCTTTCCCAGCAATGAAGAGATAGCAAAAGCTTTGCACCTGGAACCTACTTTGATTGAGCAACATATGACCTCTAAAGCTGGGATCCCTGGTTTTCACCTTGACTTCCTGATTTCTCAAGCTAGTCTGAAGGCCTCCTTGGGGGATTGGAAAGCTGTTTGTGCTTTGTTGGCCTTAAGTGTATATGGAATGGTGTTGTTTGCAGATGAGCCTCGATTCATTAGCAAGAATGCAATCCATTTGTTCATCCTGAAGAACCCAGTGCCAACTTTACTGGGTGATCTCTATTACTCAGTACATCAGAGAAATGAGAGGCAGAGGGGAAGGCTAGTGAGGTGTTGTGCTCCATTATTCCATGCTTGGCTTCTCAGGCATCTACCCAGGACAGATGCATTTCTAAACCCTCATCAGCAAAGCAACTGGGCTAAGAGACTCACTGTCCTAACTTCGGCAGATATCAGATGGTGTACTCAAAGCACCAAGGGCAGAGATATCATCACAAGCTGTGGGCACTTTCCCAATGTGCCCTTAATAGGAGTTAAGGGAAGTATTAATTACAATCCTCTGCTGTTCAGGAGGCAATTGGGCTATGCACTGGTCCACACTCCTAGGGAACAAGACTTGGTTGAGACCCTCTACTGTGAGAACAAGATTAGTTTGGCTGTTGTTAGGCAGGCTGCCTGGGCCTGGGATCATGTCCAAACCAAGGGAATCACCACTCTGGGGAAGTGCAATAATGTGGCATCAGTCCAATATTATGAGTGGTCCCATGCCAGGGCCCAATTCTCTGGAATGCCCTTCACCATAGAAGACATGCCTGAGTCATCTTCAGCACCACCCCCTGCCACTATCAGTCTGGAGGAGTTTGAAAGCTTGAAGGAAAGAAATGAGAAGTTAACCCAGGCTTTGCAGAAGACCCTCCGGGAGAGGAGTGAAGGTGTGAGGGAGATTGAAAGGTTGGAGAAGTTGAGAGTGGAACACCTGACTAAGATTGAGAAGTCTGGAGATTATATCAACAAGTCTAAGGCTGGTGAGCAGATTCTGAAGAATGCTTGTAAAGAAGCCCAGTTCCAAAGAGCAAGAACAGACTTGTATTTGAAGGAAAGTCAGGCCAGGTGGGTCCGGATCACTGAGGCCCGTACTCTAGAAGACAAGAGAGTTCAAGACAAGGTGGAACAGATGGAAAAAGCCCTGGCAGCAGCCCAGAAGGAAATATCAGAGCTAGAAATTAGAGCTGGAGTGAAGAGGTCTAAGGACCAAAGTCAGAACAAGAAGTTGACTGCAGCTGTTGCAACAAGAAACCTTCTCATCAGAAATCTCACGGAGCGTCCGGCTGATCCTGTGACCGAAGCACTTCTCAAGGAAGTTCGTGAGGATGAGTTTGGCCTTGGAGTTTGATCATTTGCTTGTTGTTGTACTTTTGTTTTTTGTGATGTATTTTGACCCCTTTAAGGGTTTATGTTGTAAAATGAACAAGTTGTATTATATTTGTGTTAGTTTCCATCTGGGTTACTTCAAAAGCAACTTCAACAGCATCATCTTCAAGGGTCTGGAAGGGTCAAAACTGAATGCCAAACCGGATACCTTGAGAACAAATAAGCATAACTGCATTGCATGCTAACCCTTTTGTTTGTTTTGTAGGTTTTTGTTTTGTTGTTGCTAACCTCTGTTGTGATGCTCAGGAATTATTGCTCGCCGCCGGGTATTTCCCCTCAACAGGCCACACAGGTACCCAACTAGAAACAACCTTCCGGGAATTCAGATGGATCAGATGCAGCAAGACCTTACAGAGGTCAGAAACCAGATGGCCAACGAAAGGTTGGAGATGAGAACTCAGATAACACAGTTCATGGAAGTAATGAACAATTTAGCTCAAAGCCAGGAGAGGCTCAGAGCTTTGGTAGAAGGGAGGAATCAGGAGGAGCCCCATGTGGGGACTGCCGGCACAAGTAACAATGAAAGGGTGCAACCACATGTTAACCCCCCTGTGTTTGGCCCACATCTCCATCCTGAAGTTAATATTCCTGCAAACATTCAAGGAACAGCCACTGCAGCCAGAGTACTTCAAGAAGATCCTCAGGAGGACCAATTTACAGTAATGGGTGCTGGAGAGGAAACTTATGACAGGCGATTGGAGGAAATAGCTGAGAAGTTGAGATCGCTGGAGTCTCAAAATTCTTTGGGGTTCGACGTCATGGACATGGGTTTGGTAGAAGGGGTCAGGATCCCCCACAAGTTCAAGCCTCCATGCTTTGAAAAGTATAATGGGACTTCCTGTCCCCGAACTCATCTGCAATCTTTTCTTGGAAGATTAAAAGCTTATACCATGGATGAGAAGTTGTGGATGTTCTACTTCGAAGATAGCTTGACTGGAGCATCAAGGGAATGGTATTCCCACTTGACAAGGGCAACTGTAAGATGCTGGAAGGACCTGGCAGAGGCCTTCATCCGACAGTATCAATACAACTTAGATATGGCACCCAATAGGACTCTCCTAATGGGCATGTCACAGTCGTCAAGGGAGAGTTTCCGAGAATATGCCCAGAGATGGAGGCAATTGGCTGCTGCTGTTCAACCACCAATGTCTGAGAGAGAAATGGCTGATATGTTCATGAACACTCTTCAGGGAACCTATATTGATAGGCTAGCTGCCTTCTCCTCCACTAGCTTCGCAGATGTTGTCATAGCTGGGGAGAGAATTGAAAGCTTGTTAAAAATGGGTAAGATCTCCGATAATGGTGCCAGCTCGTCCAGTAGTACAAGAAAGCCTTTCGCAGGCCCGAGAAGAACTGGCGAGACCAATGCCATTCACACCAACAGGGGTAGGGCCCAATATGTTCAAAGGTCAATAGCAGCAGTCACTATCCCTGCTCCAGCTCATCCACAGCCAGTCTATCAACCTCCTCAACAAAACTTCCAACAACAACCCCAGTACCAGCAAAATCAATATCCTCCAAGGAACTACAACAACAACAACAACAACAATCAGCAGAGGCCATTCCAACAAAGGCCATCCCAAGCTAACCGAGTGATCGACCCGATCCCAATGCCGTATGCTGCCTTGCTGCCACAGCTTCTGAAACTCAACCTAGTTGAGCTAAGAACGTTGGCACCTCTGGATCCCGACAGTCTACCAAGAAACTATGACTCCAATGCTAGGTGTGCTTTTCATTCGAACGCACCTGGTCACAGTACAGAAAAATGCAGGGCTCTGCATATGAAGGTACAAGACTTGGTAGACTCCAAGGCTCTGAATTTTGCACCTTCGCCCAATGTCAATAAAAACCCAATGCCAAACCATGGTGGTCCTCGAATTAACGCTATTGGAGAAGACCCACCGTCTTATTTAATAACTAGTGTGGATCAGATCCGGACGCCATTGGTGGAAATCAAGGCTCAACTCCGTGAAAACCAAATATTTCCGGGGTGTGAACTAGGGTGTCCCTACTGCAATATTTCATGGAACGGGTGCGAGGACCTGAGGAATGGCATTGACAGCCTTATTCAGAGTGGCCTGCTACAGATCACTACATCATTTCCGGCAAATCCGGCAACTTCATCAACAACGGTTTCAGACCCTCCTACAACTGCAGCAACTATTGTTCCCGATAATTCATCAGCAACATCAACAAGTGCTTCGCCTGTCCTTCCGAATGATCAGTTTTCAACAGTTTCTCCTGCTACAACTTCAGCTTCATTCCATTTCGAATCTCCATCAACAACAACATTAGTCCTTCCAACAGAACCTCCTACAACACCAGCAATCAATCATGAAGATGTCTCTACTGTTACCATATTCTACGATCCTGAAAATAATTCCGCCTACCATTCAGAAGGTGCTGCTCCCGCCAGAGCACCAGTTACAATCTTTTATGATCCACAGACAATTACAGTCCCTTCAGCAGCAGCAATCAGTCCAGTCACTGTCACGGTGCCTGGACCAGTACCATATGAGAGCAATAGGGCCATCCCTTGGCACTATGGCTCTGACGTGTACTGCGAAGGAAAAAGAATCACTCTTGAAACATCAACACCTGCACCACAAGTAGATAATGTGGGGGGAGGCGGAGGCTTCACCCGAAGCGGACGTCTTTTCGCTCCACCAATTCAAAGACCTACTGCCGAAGCAGAAGCTGCTGCCAAGGCAAAGGGAAAGAGCCCGGTGCAGGAAGATCAAGCTGCCAAAGAAGCCTTGAAAACACCGTTCGATCAAGAAGTTGATGAGTTTATGAGAATCATCAAAAAGAGTGACTACAAAATTGTGGATCAACTTCACCAGACGCCATCCAAAATCTCTATCCTCTCACTGCTTATGTGCTCCGAAGCCCATCGGAATGCACTACTCAAGGTCTTGCACGCAGCTTACGTGCCTGAAGAGATTACTGTCAACCAGTTGGAAACCGTGGTTGGAAATGTTACTGCTAGCAATGGGCTAGGGTTCACCAATGCTGACCTGACAGTGGATGGCCGCAACCACAACAAAGCCTTGCACATAACCTTGGAATGCAAAGGAGCTGTCCTTTCTCATGTGCTGGTAGATACAGGTTCATCCCTGAATGTCTTACCAAAGAAGGCTCTGGTGAAGTTAGAATATGATGGATTGGCATTGAGACCCAGCAACCTGGTGGTGCGAGCCTTTGATGGTTCGAAGAGATCGGTTCTGGGAGAGATTGAGCTGCCTGTGACAATTGGCCCACAGACTTTTAAAACTATCTTTTATGTGATGGACATTCAGCCCGCCTACAGCTGTTTGTTGGGTAGACCCTGGATTCACGCCGCCGGCGCAATAACGTCTACCCTTCACCAAAAGTTAAAATTTGAGTGGGAAGGCCAAGTTGTCACAATCTGTGGGGAAGAGGATATTTTCGTCAGCCACCTGGCAACCTATAAGTACATTGGAATGGATGGAGAGATCCATGAAACAATGAGCCAAGGTTTTGAAGCTTTGAATGTGCATGAGGCATCTGCTGTATCTGGTACTCCAATGTCATCATACCAACAAGCCCGGAAGGTTGTTGAGGAAGGAACTGCCCTAGGCTGGGGCAAAGTTTTAGCTGTGGAGGAGAAGAAGGACAAATTTGGGTTGGGTTACAGACCAACTCAACATCAAGCAAAGGCTGCTGCAGAGCCAGGTTTTGTCAGTGGGGGAATGCTTACCCCCGATGCTATCAACTGTCTGGAAGACGAGCTGGAAGAGGAGCGCAATCTGGAGGATTGGATTCGTCCAAAGATCCCGGGGAGCAGTGTCTCGAACTGGTCTTCCCAGGAAATTATAAGAGTTACTCATGCAGAGTAATTATTATTTCCTGCATTTTTATAGCATGCATCAAAGTCTTGCATCTTGCCCAAGATGACAAGACTCATTTTGTAATCAGGGCCATCTGTACTTTTGTGCAAACAAGATCAATTAATGAAATATCAGACGTCTTTTTGCAAACAAGTCTTTTTTTTCTGCTCACTGTTTTTTCCATTTTTCTTTTTGTACAAAAATAAATGGCGGTGTTTTCAAAATGATAACTTCATTTCACTTTTTTTCTAAAGCAAGATTAAAATCAATCACTAAAATGAACAAACTGAACCTTTGCAGAGAGTGCCTTCCAGACAGCACCGACAACAGCACGGCTATGACTTCGTATGACTTTGACAATCCTATCAATCAAGCTGATGAAGGGGTTGATGAAGAGTATGAGCTTCCTGAAGAGCTAGCCAGGTTGTTGAGACAAGAGGAAAAGGTTATTACTCCTCACCAGGAGGAGATTGAAGTGATTAATCTTGGTACAGAGGAAGACGTGAAAGAAGTCAAAATCGGGGCCTGCCTACAAGACTCAGTGAAGAGACAGCTGATAGATCTGCTTCAAGAGTATGTTGATGTGTTTGCTTGGTCGTATCAAGATATGCCAGGGTTGGATACCGACATTGTTGTGCACAAGCTGCCTTTGAGGGAAGAATGCCCACCAGTCAAACAGAAGTTGCGCCGAACTCGCCCAGACATGGCTATGAAAATCAAAGAAGAGGTACAAAAGCAATGGGACGCCGGGTTCCTTGCTGTGACTAGCTATCCGCCGTGGGTTGCTAACATAGTACCTGTGCCTAAGAAGGATGGCAAAGTAAGAATGTGTGTTGACTACCGGGATCTGAACAGAGCCAGCCCGAAAGATGACTTCCCATTACCTCACATTGACGTATTGGTGGATAACACGGCTCAGTTCTCGGTATTCTCCTTCATGGATGGATTTTCGGGATATAATCAAATCAAGATGTCACCTGAAGACATGGAGAAGACAACATTCATCACACCTTGGGGCACGTTCTGTTACAAAGTGATGCCATTCGGGCTGAAGAACGCGGGTGCCACATATCAACGGGCTATGGTGACATTGTTCCACGATATGATCCATAAAGAAATAGAATGTTATGTGGATGATATGATCGCCAAGTCCCTAACTGAAGAAGACCATCTGGTGAATCTGCTCAAGTTGTTCAAGCGTCTGAGGAAGTACCAACTGAAGTTGAACCCCAACAAATGTACATTCGGGGTGCGATCCGGTAAGTTGCTGGGCTTTATTGTAAGCGAGAAAGGGATTGAGGTTGACCCTGATAAAGTCAAAGCTATTCAAGAAATGTCTGCGCCTAAAACAGAGAAAGAAGTTCGAGGGTTCTTAGGTCGATTGAACTACATTTCACGGTTCATATCTCACCTTACAGCAACCTGTGAACCCTTGTTCAAGCTGTTAAGAAAGGAACAAACGGTCAGGTGGAACGGAGATTGCCAGAAGGCTTTTGACAAGATCAAGGAGTATTTACAAGAACCTCCAATCCTCATGCCGCCAGTTGAAGGAAGACCTCTGATTATGTACTTGACAGTATTAGAAGAGTCAATGGGGTGTGTACTAGGTCAGCATGACGAGTCTGGTCGAAAAGAGTATGCAATATACTACCTAAGCAAAAAGTTTACCGACTGTGAACAGCGTTATTCACTGCTCGAGAAAACTTGCTGTGCTTTAGCGTGGGCTGCTCGCCGACTGAGACAGTATATGTTAACCCACACTACCTTATTGATCTCAAAAATGGATCCAGTTAAGTACATTTTCGAGAAGCCAGCTCTTACCGGACGGGTTGCAAGATGGCAGATGATTCTCACAGAATACGACATACAGTACACATCTCAGAAAGCCATCAAGGGCAGTGTGCTATCTGAATATCTTGCTGAGCAACCCATTGATGACTACCAGCCTATGAGGTTTGACTTCCCTGATGAGGACATCATGTTCATTAAAGCAAAAGATCACGAAGAGCCTATTCATACCGAAGGGCCTGACCCGGAGGAAGAATGGACTATGATGTTTGATGGGGCTGTTAACATGAATGGTCGCGGTGTTGGTGCAGTACTCATTACACCCAAAGGAGTTCACATGCCTTTCTCGGCAAAACTCACTTTCAACTGCACTAACAACGAAGCTGAGTACGAAGCTTGCATTATGGGTCTTGAGGAAGCCATTGACCTCAGGATCAAAACATTGACCGTATTCGGAGATTCAGCTTTGGTAGTCAATCAAACCAACGGGAAATGGTACACCCACCAAGATCATCTGTTACCTTACAGGGATTATACAAGGAGGTTACTGACTTTCTTCACAACAGTCAAACTTGAGTATATCCCTCGGGACGAGAATCAGTTTGCAGATGCCTTGGCTACCATTTCGTCCATGATCAAAGTTCAAGCTGCTAACTTTGTACCTCAGATATCAGTGTCGAGACTTGATAGACCAGCATATGTATTCGCAGCGGATGTTGTAAAAGATGATAAGCCTTGGTTCCATGACATTAAGTGCTTCTTGGAGGATCAAACATACCCGCCTGGGACATCTTCCAATGATAAGAAGACTTTGAGAAGGCTTGCTGGTAGTTTCTTCCTGAACACTGATGGATCTTTATACAAAAGAAACTTTGACATGGTACTCCTCAGATGTGTTGACAAGACAGAAGCAGATTTGTTGATGCATGAAATGCACGAAGGATCTTTTGGTACCCATGCTGGAGGGCATGCCATGGCTAAAAAATTGTTAAGATCAGGCTATTACTGGATCACAATGGATGCAGACTGTTGTGCTTATGCCAGAAAATGTCACAAATGCCAGATCTATGCAGATAAAGTGCATGTGCCTCCTAATCCTTTGAACATCATGTCTTCACCCTGGCCCTTTGCCATGTGGGGCATTGATATGATTGGCAAGATTGAGCCAACTGCTTCGAACGGCCACAGATTCATCTTGGTTGCTATTGATTATTTCACCAAGTGGGTTGAAGCAGCCTCATATGCAAATGTTACAAGACAAGTGGTAACCCGATTTCTGAAGAGAGATATCATCTGTCGGTATGGAGTGCCCGAGCGAATCATTACTGATAATGGTTCTAACTTGAACAACAAAATGATGGCAGAGCTATGCCGGGACTTCAAGATCCAACATCACAATTCTTCTCCTTACAGGCCAAAGATGAATGGCGCTGTTGAGGCAGCGAATAAGAATATTAAGAAGATTGTGCAGAAGATGGTAATCACATACAAAGACTGGCATGAAATGCTACCGTTTGCCTTGCATGGGTACCGCACGTCAATCAGGACATCCACTGGGGCAACACCGTATCAGCTTGTATATGGTATGGAAGCAGTCCTACCTGTTGAAGTTGAACTACCCTCGTTACGGGTATTAATGGATGTTAAACTGAGTGAAGCAGAATGGGTTCGGTCCCGATTCGAACAACTGAGTCTGATTGAAGAGAAAAGATTGGCTGCAATTTGCCACGGGCAGTTGTACCAGAAGAGAATGAAGAAAGCCTTCGATCAGAAAGTCAGACACCGAGAGTACCAAGTAGGGGGTCTTGTGCTGAAGAGAATCCTCCCTCCTCATACAGACCACAGGGGCAAATGGACTCCAAATTATGAAGGACCATTCGTTGTAAAGAAAGTTTTCTCTGGTGGAGCGCTGATGCTCAGCACCATGGATGGTGAAGATTTCCCGTCCCCTGTGAATTCAGATGCAGTTAAAAAATACTTCGCATAAAATGACCCGCTGGACATAAAAACAGAATGTAAGTCCAGGCAAAAATAGGGCATCCCGGCAAGTCAAAAACAGAATAAAAGACTCGGGCAAAAATAAGGGAAATAAACAAAATTGTACACCCGCTGAGTTGAAAAGCCGCATTGGACAGCTCAGGCAAAAATGGGTATCCCGATGGATTGAAAACCCGAAAGGGCGATCCATGCAAAATAAGGGAATAAGCGAACAACTGCATTCTGAGTTCGTCTGTATCACTTACTACTTGGAAAGCTCCGACGAAATCAAGCTTCAATCAGAATCAACTTTCTTCAGAAAGCAAGACGAGAAGAACGTCATTGTCATACGAGTCATAGCAGAAGAGGAAGCTCCTCAAAGCGTCGTCAACACTGCCAGCATTTTGTTTCTCAATTTGTAACAATCTCCTCATTTCAGGGGATTTGTTTCTTTGACTGTATCTTGCCAATTCAGGGCACATGAATTAATAAAAATCATATTTTTCAGTCATGTTTCGTTTTGTACATTTTTATTTACAAAGGATGTCTGATGTCTCTAAAAAACTAGTTGCATAAGTACAGATGTTTTTCTCTAAAAATAATAAAAAAAACACATGCTTACAGGGAATATACTTACTCTCAAAAGTGCTTAACTCCTATGACGGAATCCAGTAAAGGATACCTCGGGACCTTTTGTGCGTCTCCTTATCTTTGCAGGATTGCAGGTATCCAGAACGCAACCTGGGGCATGCAAGTTACGTCTCAGCAAGCTGGTAAATCATTATCAATTCGGTCTATCTTCCACGTGGCACTGGAAGGGGCCCATTTCCCCAGCGACGTTGCCAAATCAACATACACTCAATCTCGGCATCCGAAATGCTCTATCCCCAGCTGAGTTGCCACTTGTTGCTCTCCCCAGCTGAGTTGCCTCTCATAATTCCCCAGCCGAGCTGCCATTTCATCCTCAGCTGAGTACGGGAGTCAGATAATCATTTCCCCACAGAATCTTCAGCCTCTATCCAGAAGAGCAGCGCATAGAAGATCACAACAGAGTGAAGAAAGCTTCTACAAACCCCAGCTGGGTCCCGTGTTATAAGGATATGTCAATCGGTGACCTATATCCCCAAACAGATACATCATTGGATCTACCAATGATCTCATCCCCAGCTGGGAGGTCCATTCCCAACAGATCGGCCAGAGATCTTCGCAGTGACGGGATCCGAATCCCAGTGTGGTATCTTTGCATAATCATAGCATTCGCATCATAATATCCCCTCAGAGCGTAGCATTCCGTCTAATACGGAGCATTACGGCAAAAAATCAAACGCATAGCATAATCATAAGCCATGTTATGAATTAGCACTTGTGAATAACAAACCGTTCATCATCATTATACAAAAATCCCCACCAGGGTCCCAGCAAAAGCAGTTGCCTCACAAATCGCAAACACCAGTATATATTTCCTTTTTGACACCCGTCCGTGTCATCACTTCCCCAAACAGGTTGCCTGAATACACTTTACAAACAAAATCACCCGTATTACAGATACTTCATGACACCCGTCCGTGTCATATTACCAGCAGAAAGCCAAAGACATCCTCTTTGCACTCACATACACCTATATATACATTTTCTTGACACTCGTCCGTGTCATATCCCCAGCGCAGTCGCCTAGACTTTGTATATCAGATATTTGTTCATATTACTATGCTTTTTCTTCTTTTTGACACTCGTCTGTGTCTCCTTCCCCAGCAGTCAAAACACTCATCTTATATACAATACTCATTACTCATTGGTACACTTATACAGATACTCGTCCGTATCTTGTATACATCATTTGTATCTCCACAGATTCAACAGTAGTCCTTGTTCTTTGTTAACCAGTTGGTACTCGTCCGTACCATCATCTCAGAACATCGCGTCTAGTGTTTGTTTCTACATGATACTCGTCCGTATCATAGTCTTAAGGATGCTCGTCCGCATCTTTAGTCCATACACTGTGTCAAACACTTGTGTCTTCTTGAATATAGATACTCGTCTGCGTCTGTTTTTCCCCAGAAGAATTCTCTCAGATTCAACACTCGTCCGTGTTCCTTGTTAACCCGTTGATACTCGTCCGTATCATCATCTCTGAACATGTGTCAGTTTGTTTCTACGTGATACTCGTCCGTATCATAGTCTTAAGGATGCTCGTCCGCATCTTTAATCTATACACAATACCAAACACTTATACCTTTCTTTTCTTGGTTGTGAACGCTCGTCCGTGTTCACTATATCCCCAGTAGATCACCAACAAAGTATTTTCTTTTATCTGACACTCGTCCTGTGTCATGATAACCCTGAGAGCAGCCGTACCCTGCTGAGTGGTCGTCCTCCACTTCTTGATGGTCGTCCTCCATCATGCTCATCCGATGGCCGTCCCCATCGTTGATTTTTAGCAGCCGTCCCCTGCTAGGTGGTCGTCCTCCACCTTTTGATGATCGTCCTTCATCATTTTATCCAATGGCCGTCCCCATTGTTGATTTTGGTTATCTGGCATTCGTCCTATGTCATGAGAAACCTCGAGAGCAGCCGTACCCTGCTGAGTGGTCGTCCTCCACTTCTTGATGGTCGTCCTCCATCATGCTCGTCCGATGGCCGTCCCCATCGTTGACCTTTTCTATCCGATGGCCGTCCCCATCGTTGATATTTTCGGCAGCCGTACCCTGCCAGGTGGTCGTCCTCCACCTTTGATGGCCGTCCCCATCATATTTCTTTTATCCCCAACAGAGCAGCCGTCCCCTGCTAGGTGATCGTCCTTCACCTTTGATGGCCGTACCCCATCATCTGTTTATTTCATTTATTCTTTAACCCGATGGCCGTCCCCGTCGTGGCCCCTTTTCCTTTTAACCCGATGGCCGTCCCCATCGTCG
Organism: Lathyrus aphaca; assembly: GCA_963966055.1. Classification (NCBI taxonomy): domain Eukaryota; kingdom Viridiplantae; phylum Streptophyta; class Magnoliopsida; order Fabales; family Fabaceae; genus Lathyrus; species Lathyrus aphaca. The sequence goes on from OZ014521.1 coordinate 541,287,446, forward strand.
GTTACTTTGCTTTATGAACTTGATGGTCGTCCCCGTCATGTTTCATTAACCCCCAGAGAATTTTACAGCTCTATCTTGATGGCCGTCCCCATCATGATTTTATTTCCCCAGCTAGTCGGCCGTCCCCGTCTTGGCTTTACTTTTTATCCCCAGCATGTCGGCCGTCCCCGTCATTGCTTTATTTTCTGCACTTTCCCCCAGCATGTCGGCCGTCCCCGTCATTGCTATTTACCCAGCAGTCGTCCTCTGCTCGACGGTCGTCCTCCGTCGCCCACACTTTACAGTATACTTTACTTGCTTTTACAATCTATATCCCTTTTCTTCTCCTTTCCGTGAGTGCAAATTTTGGACTGTCTTTGGTATTCAACCACAAGTTATCTTGTTTGGCCTGTTAAGCCGTTGCTTACAACCTGCACAGCTAACTCATGTTTGAATAGGGGCAGCTGTAAACACCCCAAATTTGCCCTCACCCATTCACACCATGGCTTGTGATCATCTCATATGCATAAACACAATCATATCATCTCACATCTCATTTTTGATTCACTGCATAGCTTCTAAGGCATCTGCACCTAGGGTTTGTGATCTGAGCAACCTCAAGGCATCTTGAGCCATTCCAAAGGCCACCAATCATCTCAAAGGGGTCCATGTGTGTTCATATGTCATATTCCATCTCTTCAAAGTCAAAAATGCAGAGGAATCACAAGGACTAGGGTTTGAGTGGATGCAGAGCCAGGTTTAACTGCACAGTTGACTGAAAATTAGGGTTTTGGTTTCAGAGGCCATAACTCCAAATTTTTTGGTCATTCTTGTTTCCATTGCTCTTTATATGGTATAGGGAGTATGCATACCAATTTTCATGAAGAAATTCCATGGGGAAGTCATCTGATCAAAGGTTGACTTTTCAGACAAGTCAGTGTAAAATCAGGGCATCTGAGGCCCCCAATGACCCAACCAATGGGTGATCTCCATCATTTTGAGTGTATATAATCTTTATTTGATCATGGAAGAAGTTTGAAGTTCATAGAAATCAAGAATTTAGGGTTTTTGCAAATGTTGACTTTTTGGGCATAGTTGACTTTTCAAGAATGCATCATTTTAGGTCATTTTTCAAGCCATGATTCTTGATCCAAAAATGCTTCAAATGAAAAAACTTTGGTCATGAAAGTTGTAGATCTCATCTTTCCCTTTTCAAAAAGTACAAGAACATGATCAAACTCTTTTTGGATCAAAAGTTATGGTGTGACAAAGTTGGCAAAAATCATTGATTTTCAAGGCATGCCCTAAATGAGAATTTTGCAAAATCATGGACCAAGGCCAATTGCAACCTCTAATTCATTCCAAACCAGCACACAAACATTCTATGAGCCTTAAAAATCAGAATTGGACCAAGTTTCCCCATGGTTTGGTTTGTGTAACAAGAATTTCTCACATGTGAACCAAAGTACAACAACTTGCAAAACTACTCATCATGCTTCCTACAACTTGTGACCTTGGATGCTGACCTTGCTAGCTCACTCACCATCCCATGCTGCGCAGCCCCTAGGCTTTGTACCAAGCTAGCACTTCACCATACCTCTCTTACACATTATTTGACTTTTTGCAAAAGGTAACTTACCAATCAATAAAGGGCATGTCTTGTCAACTGACCAATGAGAGAGAGTTATGTGGACAATTTGCAAGCTAAACATAACACAAAGCAAGGCTGAAGCTCTCACATTCATCACATACACAAAAACACACCAAGCTGCATTTTGCTTCGAATCCCTCTGCCCAGCCACAAAACATCCCAACCATTTCCATACTTGAAATCACCATGATCCATTGAGTAGAAAGCACCAAGAGCCAGGCTTGATCTGAGCAAGAATACCCCATTGCCATTCTTCACCTTAGCCTGCATTTTCCATCGAATCTCCTTCCACAAACCTCAAACACAAGAACAAACTCCACCAACAATCTCCACTCACCACACTGACTAGAAACCACCCTTTGTTTTGGCCTGAAACACCCTATATCTCAAATACGATTTTCATCCTCCCTTGGTCAGAGCTGCTGCAAACTCACTCAGGAGGTTGTTTAAACTCCAACTAAGCATCCAAAGCTTCAAAGGTGGACCATTGGGACCAGATTGAGCCAAAGAATCATCCAAAGAGCTCCTGAATCAAGAGCTTCATCTCAGGTGACACCATGAACTTTTTTCCCAGAACTCATTTCTCTTGTTAAAATCTTGTTGTGCATGTTACACTGATCATTGGGATCTCTTTACTTTTGAAAATAAGCCAGAAATGAGCATGTAGTGGTCTTCTGAAAGTTTGACCTAGAATTTTATCTGCTTCGATTCTTGTTTGTGTGTGAGTTTAAACATGATTTGATGATGGATTCGTGCTTAGGATAGTTGGTAGATGGATTCTGGAGACTTAGGGCTTCTGATTTGGCCTAGGGAGAGAGATTGATTCTGGGGATGGCCGGAGAAGACGACCGGAACACTGTTCCGGTCGCCTGATTGTAATTAACGGCAGGGTTAGGGTTTTAAGCATTAATTAAGAAATTTGAATCTGGGCCGTGAGATGTGGCGCGCAGTCAATTCCCGCCCTGGTCACTTTGAATCTCCACCATAGGATCAGCATACTTTCACTTATTTCATTTAAAATTCATTTATTTTCTTTTATTTTTCTTTTGTCTTGCATATTTAATTTAAAATACCAAAAAATACATAAAAATTATGAAACTTTTTCCTCTGAGTTTTAATAATTTTTATGACACAAAAATATTTTTATTTTATTTTTCATCATTAAAAAAGTATTTTTAAATATTTAAGAGATTTTTTTTAATTGATTAATGGAAATTAATTAATTAAAAATACTTCTAGGTATTTAAAAATTACCAAAAAATTCATGAAATGTTCTAAGACATTTAGAAACATTGTCCAACCTTCAAACCAAATTTCTTTTTTGATCTTGATGCACTTTAAGAATTTTTCATTGAATTAAATCATATTTTGTGCATTATTTTGATCACAAGTTCAAAAATTCATTTCTGCCTATTGGAGAAGGTTGAGACATTGATTCTTCTTGCATTGTTTTATGTTTAGCATGTAGTTTCTAAGATAAAATGGCCATGATTTGATCTTGCATTTTCCAATTGTTTGGCATTTCTTTTGTTTAGGAGCCCTAAAATCCCTAATAACTTAGAAAATTCATATCTTGAGTTTGGTTAAGAGTTGAGAGTTCCCCTTTGGGCAGTGGTTTAGTATAGGTTTAGGGTTTCTTTTTGTGGCATTTTCCATTTTTTATCTTAGGGTTTGCTTCTGTTTTTGGTTTTTGTTTGATGTTTGATTCATAAACCCTAATTTGGGCCTTCTCTTGCATCCTTCTTGCATCTCCTTGCATAACATGACTTGTCTTTGCATTTTGTGCATTCTTGTGATTCATTTGACATCTTAAGACATGTAGGAAGCATGTTTGATCATTACATTACATATTTGCCATGTCATTTGCCTTGTATGCTTCATAACATTTCATGCTTGTTCATGCTCCTTAACTTGCATCATTTGCATTCATATTCTTGTATGAACATCTCCATGTCTTGCCTCATGTTTGCAGCACTTCATAACATCATAATCATCATCAACATGCTTCTGGTTTTGCTTTGCATCATACCATTTCATCTCATCTTGCATTGCATTGCATTTCTTTCTAACATTTCAGGTGGTAAGTAAACTTGAGAAGTGGATTTGCCTTCACTTCTCATAACTTTTCTTTTCATCTATCTTGCATCCATTGCTGCATTTCTATTTGTGTATGAGTTTGAGCTTGCTCATTCTTCTTCTTCCTACTTTCTTTCTTCAAGTGACTTGACTTCTTGAATGAAGCAAGTCACTTTGCTTCTCTTGATCTTGTTCATCTGCTTCCTGGTGGCTCCTTTGAAGATTCTTCTTGCAAACCTCACAAACTTTAGGGACAACCAAGCATGACAATGAATTAGGGTTTTGATTAGTCTCCCCTCATAGTTTTTACCTTTGTGTCTCTCTTTGAGTCTTCTCTCCTCATCTCATAATCAGGGACTAAACCCTAAAGGCTTTAAGACTTTGTGATTAAGCTTATGCCTGCATCCTTCTCTTAGGATGGAGTGTATAACTTTAATCCTAAGTCTTGAACCCTTAAGGTGTTTAAATCTCTTAATCAATCCATCTAATAATTATCAAGACACCACACTTGTAACTTGGGCCTTGCATTAGGGTTCTAATTCTTCCTTAAGTGGTTAAGAAGGACTAACCCTAGTGTTAATGGACAAGTCCCCCTCAAGTTGTCTTACAAACCATAAAAATCACTTCATCATCATACCATTAAATAAAATCCACTTAATCAAAGGCTTGTTTTGTCATGGGTTTAATCCCTAATCATGGATTAAGTTGAGGAGTCTTCCTCAACTTAAACATCCTCATCTATCATCCTTCTTTTAGGATGGTGTAATGGGTCTGTTTAATCCATGATTATGGCTTAACCTCATTACTTAACACTAAACAAAAATCAACAAAAACATCTAAATAATCACAAGTAGGTTAATGATCTTAATCCTATATCAAAGGTGATTAAGTGTGAGAATCTGACTTCACACTTAAGGTATTCTCATTACCCCTAATCAGAGGGAAGATGTGATGAGTTTACTAAATCCATTGGTTTAGGCTTAAGCTCATTATCTTATGACAAACTCCAAAAAGCAATAAAAGACTGAAAACACAAAAACAAATGATAATCGTCTCCTCCGGGATTCTTTTCTCATCTCATTCACTCACAAACGAGAACTTGCTTCTTCCGTCTAATGCAAGACAGTTAGCACCTGAGCCAGACAGGTCATACACTTGAGCATAGACAAGTAAGCAGTTCACAAGTCAATTCACCTTTCAGTCTCTTTGGGTCGAACTACGGTGTTCTGACTTCCTCATTGCACGAGAGGATACGTAGGCATAACTTAACAGTTATCGAACAAAAGTCTCTGTATATTCCCCCTCCTTTCAGCTTCATTCTTTAGCCTCATGATCTTGAGCATACTCTTTTCCTTACACTGACACTTTCATACTTCATATCACTCATGCACTATACACTGACACCTGTACATTCTTTTCCAGCTATTTTACACACAAATTGCACTGACACTACCCCTTTAAAGCACAAATCTTTTAAGCGTGGATCCCGTCGAGTACGGCGGACAATCTGGGTGCTAATACCTTCCCAGATTGTAACCAACCCCCTTTCTCAGTCTCTCTGGTTCGCAACCGTCTTATCCATCTTTTTTCTAGGTCTATGCAGCATTGCCTTTCCTCCGGGATAAAAATGCCTAGCTGGCGACTCTATTCATTCTCCAGTGAGTTCACGGCTGTGTGTTCTCATTGTCCCTTTCGCCGACCGTTCGCGTCTGTACCCTATCTGACTTAGCCTCATTTAGCGGGAGCGACACATGGGTTTAATCCCTAATCATGGATTAAGTTGAGGAGCTTTCCTCAGCTTAAACATTCTCATCTATTATCCTTCTATTAGGATGGTGTAATGAGCCTGTTTAATCCCTGATTATGGCTTAATCTCATTACTTAACACTAAACAAAAACCACAAAAACATCTAAATAATCACAAGTAGGTTAATGATCTTAATCCTGCATCAAAGGTGATTAAGTGTGAGAAGCTGACTTCACACTTAAGGTATTCTCATTACCCCTAATCAGAGGGAAGATGTGATGAGTTTACTAATCCATTGGTTTAGGCTTAAGCTCATTAATTTATGACAAACTCCAAAAAGCAATAAAAGACTGAAAACTCAAAAACAAACAATAATCGTCTCCTCCGGGATTCTTTTCTCATCATCATCACTCATAAACGAGAACTTGCTTCCTCCGTCTAATGCAAGACAGTTTGCACCTGTGCCAGACAGATCATACACTTGAGCATAGGCTAGCAAGCAGTTCACGAGTCAATTCATCTTTCAGTCTCTTTGGGTCGAACTACGGTGTTCTGACTTCCTCATTGCACGAGAGGATACGTAGGCATAACTTAACAGTTATCGAACAAAAGTCTCTGTATATTCCCCCTCCTTCTAGCCTTATTCTTTAGCCTCATTATCATGAGCATTTCATCTTTGTTCTTACACTGACACTTCACTTATACACTCCACTTTTCTTTTACACTGACACCTGTACATCCTGTTCCAGCTCTTTTACACACAAATTGCACTGACACTACCCCTTTAAAACACAAATATTTTAAGCGTGGATCCCGTCGAGTACGGCGGACAATCTGGGTGCTAATACCTTCCCAGTTTGTAACCAACCCCCTTTCTCAGTCTCTCTGGTTCGCAACCGTCTTATCCATATCTTTCTAGGTCTATGCAGCATTACCTTTCCTTCGGGATAAAAATACCTAGCTGGCGACTCTATTCATTCCCTGTGAGTTCACTCCTGTGTGTTCTCACATCCTCCTTTCGCCGACCATTCGCGTCTGTACCCTATTTGACCCGGCTTCATTTAGTGGGAGCGACAGTCCCCACACTTTTTTTCTCTTTCATTCATCAGCCCACCACTTTTCACAACCGCGACAAAAATGCAGGACTCACATCCACAATAACAAAATATTTCCAATTTCTCCAAATCTCAACTCATAATCCAAAGATTCTTCAAATAAACTTTGTCCCCAAGTTTGCCCAATATACCCTCTTTAATCCACTATAAATTCAGCATCAATCTCACCCCAAAAGGGAGCTTGGAGAGTCTAATATTATTCTGCAAAATAACCAAGCCTCAAAAAACTAAAAAAAATCAAAAAATCAAAACATTACCTGCAACAAATTGCTACAAACGTCACGCATCCTGCAACAAATTGCTTTTCAATTCTTGTTTAATATACCAACACATCACCAACGTCCCTCTTTAATTTCTCCCATCAATAAAACTTTTCCTACAAAAACAACAAAAAAAACTCTGCTAAAACTTTCACAAGCCTTCACTCTTCTTCACTCCACTGGCAAAAAATCAAAAAATCAAAACTCATTCATATTCACCCTCACAGAACCGAAAACACATAAACCTTCAACTCACCACCAAAACACCATAACACCATTATCATCTACCAATATCAGACCCTAAACCGCGAGATCCGAATCCAAACACCCTTGCCATCGCAAACCCACGCGAAATCCAAAACCACCTTAAACATTGTCCCGCCACCATCCAAACACATACCATTGCGAATCTTGAAACCAAACTTGAACCAACCGCCGATGCAAACCGCAAAACAACCAAATGCAGGCCCATATCGCAACCGCGATGACCATGAGTGCATCAACTGATCCAAAAAACGCAAACCCACCGCGAATCCGCTCGAAATCGCAAACGAAAACGAACACCCCCGCAAACGCAATGAGGAGAGTGACTGAAAGAGAAAAACGTGAGACCGACGAGTGAAAACCAAAACAGTGAGTCTGAGTGAGGTTGAGAACTTGTTCGCCGTTGAGACCAACGTTTGAATAGTTGGGGGTGGGTTATGACTTCACCTTTAGATCGTGTTATGAAGTTTTGTTTTTATGTCCTATTTTATGCTGAACTTTTTTTTCTATTATTATATTTATTTTTATTATTTTTAACTCTAGGTTTCTTTTTATGTTGTTTTTCGACTCATCCTATCATCAATTTCTATGCATCAACACCGCCAATTTTTTTTTATTATCTAGTTTTTCATTAGTTTTGGTTTTCTGTGGTTTTGAAAAGGATATGAGCTTAGCCCAACAAATTTATTTTAACACCCCCAGATCCAACACATACACACCCTTTGTTTCATTATGTTACATTTTATTTATATTTGTTTGTGGGCTAGGCCCACCATGCTGTTTTACTATACACACCTCAAACACACGGCTGAACCCCTGCTTTCTTTTATTATGTTTTTTTTAATATTATTTTACTTTAATTTTTGGTTAATATTTATTTTAGAAGTTTTATTTCTTTTAATTTTTATCTTATTATTTCCACTTTATTCTTGTTAGGGCCGATGATATAACAAACTGCCGACAATTCGCCCTATTTCATTAAATCGGTGAAACTCGATCAATATGAGGTCTATTTAGTTTAGTTCAGTTTATTTTCAGTTTTCGTTCAGTTTTCTATGATCCACTTCACCTTGCGAGCCGAGCGCATTGTGCCTCTCTAACAAACCAAAAAATAAACCTCCATTTGCATTCACCCATAAACCTCAAAAAACCAAAATGTTTCGATTAGATCCAAACCCTTGATCTAACGTCAAGCGGTCGTAGGTTAATAAAACACATTAATAATACGAGAAGAATTGTATGCCATGAGCCTTAAGTGGTAGAAAGGAGGATAATGAGCTCTCGTTACTCGCTCCGATTATTTCGTCGCAAGACACTCGTCTTGTTGGTTCGGAATAATCACCTCTACCCAAAGTTTTTAGTGTGATTCGACTCCTAAATCCTTTCGTCAAAGAAAGGTAATAAAACAAACAACCACCAACCGTAGTAGGCCGAACTACGAGGCTCTGACTTTCCCATAGCACACCTGTGAGATGGGGGGATTGTTTACAAGTTTGCAGGAACCCTAACTTTCTACATACCCACTTCATCAGCGATTCTAGGATTTAATCTGGTCCTATGTGGTTCTTTAGTTCTCAGTTCTGAGGTTCTAACTAGATATATTATTATTGTGTCTATTCAGACACTTGGATCTTGGCTCAGTACCAACACCAGAAGCCTATCACTGATCACATGCCTTAAATTGCATTGCATCATATCATCATTAACCTTTTGTGTTTTTTATTTCTCAGGTTGTTCTCTGTTGTTCCCCAGTTATAGTGGTTTTCTGTATTCATTTCCAGATTGCCGAAGATACTCCCCAAAAGAATAATGTCCACTACACCTTCTCAAGGCCAAAAACTGAAGAGATCCAAGAGTTGGTTGGTCTGATGAATGAAAAGGCGTTAGACATCTTCAGAAAGAAATATGGTCTGATTTTGAGCTACATGGACAAAGTAACTCAAGAGAAACATGATGGTCTTCATACCCTTCTTCAGTTTTATGACCCTCAGCTAAGGTGTTTTGTATTTCCTGATTATGTTATAGTTCCTACCTTGGAGGAGATTGCTAGTATTTTGAGGGTTCCGGTCAAAGAAAGTCCTCCATTCTACAGTTCAGATAAAGTTTCTCCAAATGAAGATATTGCTAAAGCCACTCATTTGAACTTGGCTCTGGTCAATGACAACATCAAAGACAAGAGAGAGAGAGAGAGAGAGAGAGAGAGAGAGAGAGGGGGGGAGAGAGAGAGAGAGAGCTAAGGTTTCCACTTGGCCTTCCTGATCTCTGAAGCCAGAAGATGTGCTGAAGAGAAAAGGTGGATGGATTTCAATGCAGCCTTAGCTTTGATGGTATATGGGATTAGTTTGTTTCTGAATGAAAAAGAATTTGTGAGTATGGATGCGATATCCATATTCATCAAAAGAAACCATTTTCCAACCTTGCTGGGAGATTTCTGTTACTCTGTTCATTACAAGAATGAAAGGAAGAGGGGGGATTGGTACTTTGTTGTGCACCCTTGTTTTACACTTGGTTTGCTCGCCATCTCCCAAAGTCAGGCCCTTTCGTAAAGCTCAAAGAAGATAGTAAGTGGTCTAAGAGGTTGATGGACTTGACTTCTAATGACATTACTTGGTGTTATAACAAATATTTGGCTAGAAAAGAGTTGATTACTAGTTGTGGTAACTTCCCTAACTTACCTTTGCTAGGAAGGAGGGGGATTACTCACAACCCAGTGTTGTCTATCAAGCAGTTTGGGTATCCCCTGAAGACTCTTCCCAGGGAGGAACATGTTGCAGAATCCTTGTACTTTTCGGCCAAAGAAAATGAAGATTTGTCAATCCAGGTTTCTCAAGCTTGGGCTATTAAAATCAAGAAAGGAAAGAAAGAGTTTGGGAGAGTCGATCCCAGGACTTATGCACCATATGTTGAATGGATGAGACACCGAGTCAAAGTTATGCTTCTCTCGTTTTCAATAGAGCCTCTTTTGTATCCCAAGGTGGTTGATCCACATACTATAGCGCTTGTTGAAGAGTATCAAAAGTTGGAAGTTGAGCTTCAGAAGGTAAGAATTGAAAACTCCGAGATCAACCCTCTTTATCAGCATTTAGTGCATACTAACAAAGAATTGGAGGAAAAGGTTCACCTCACTCAGAAAGCTATGGAGGACAGGAAGAAAGAGTTTGCAGATATGGAGCTCAACTTCAAAAAGAAAGGTTTGGCTGAGATTAGTAAAGCTAGTGAGCACCAAGGGATCAAGAAGTCTTTAGCTGAAGCCAATGAAGCTATAACCCTCTAGAAAGCATAGTGGGAGGCTAATCAGAAAAGGCAGAATGAGATAGAAAAAGAATACAAGCTGAATATTGAAGATCTATAAGTGCAGATAGAAATTCAAACTGAAGAACTTCAGAAAGCTGATGAGCAACGTAGGGACTATTTCCAAAGGCTAGAGCAAAGTAAAAGATCAATTGAGGATGCTTAGAAAGAAATTGAAGAACTCAAGATTCGTGCTGAAACCAAGAAGGCTAGATCAGAACCAGGTTCTAGTAGTGCAAATGAAGAGGTGTTCTTGCAACAAATTAGTGAGTTGCATGCTTATTTCGATCAAAGAGACTTGCTTATCCATAGGCTAATTGAAGACCCCGGCACCCAGACCCGTCAAGCAGTTTAGCTGGAGACTGAAAGATGTGGAGTTTCGTAGAGCTTAGTTTTTTATATTATACTTGATTACCTACAGGCTATGTGGAAGATATGATTTCCAAGTCGAGAATTGAAGAAGAGCATATGATTAATCTAAAGTAGTTATTTGAAAGGCTGATAAAGTTTCGTTTGAGGTTGAATCCAAAAAGTGCACTTTCAGAGTTCGGTCTGGTAAATTGCTGGGTTTCATTGTGAGTCAAAAAGGAATAGAGGTTGATCTTGATAAAGTAAAATAAATTCAAGATATGCCTGTACCGAAGACAAAAAAAGAAGTTTGTGGTTTCCTGGGTAGATTGAACTACATTGCATGGTTCATATCTCACCTTACAGCCACTTGTGAACCAATATTCAAATTGCTAAGAACAGAACAAGCGGCTAAGTGGAATGATGATTGCCAAAAGGCTTTCGAGAAAATAAAAGAGTATTTACATGAACCTCCTATTATTATGCCTCCGGTTCCAGGGAGGCCGCTCATCGAGTATCTGACAGTACTTGAAGGATCTTTAGGTTGTGCTCTCGGTCAACATGACGAGACAGGTAGGAAAGATCATGTCATATATTACCTGTGCAAGAAATTTAATGATTGTGAATCGAGGTACTAAATGCTTGAGAAGACATGTTGTGCACTTGCATGGGCTTCTAAGCGATTGAGGCAATACATGCTCACACACAAAACTTTGCTAATTTTAAAGATGGATCCTGTCAAGTACATATTTGAGAAACCAACATTAACCGGAAGGGTTGCTCGTTAGAAGATGGTGCTAACTGAATATGACATACATTACACTTCCTAGAAAGCCATCAAAGGAAGTATTCTTTTAGACTATCTTGCACAGGAACCTCTTGATGATTATCAACCAATGCGTTTTGACTTCCCTGATAAGGAAATCATGTACCTCAAAGCTAAGGACTGCAAGGAACCACTCCCGGAGGAGGGGCCTAACCTTGAATCCAAATGGAGTTTGATGTTTGATGGGGATGTTAACATGAATGTCGCGGAGTTAGTGTGGTTCTTATTACTCCTGAAGGTGTTCACTTTCCCTTTGCTTCCCGAATAACTTTTGGATGCACCAACAATGAAGCAGAATACGAGGCTTGTATTATGGGAATAGAGGAGGCGATTAATCTGCAGATTAATACCCTCGATATATTTGGAGATTCAGCTCTCGTGATTAACCAGATTACCAACAAATGGTACACTTACCAACCTCACTTAATTCCATATCAGGATTATGCGAGAAGACTGTTGACATTCTTTACAATAGTTAAGCTGCATTACATGCCGTGTGAGGAGAATCAGTTTGTCGATGCATTGGCTACCTTGGCTTCAATGATTAAAGTGATGTGTTGAAACTATGTGCCCAAAATCGATATGTCATGACTTGACATACCTGCATATGTGTTTACTATTTATACAGTGTCTGACGACAAGCTGTGGTATCATTATATCAAGTGTTTCCTAAAGAGTCATGAATACCCAGCTGGGGCATCTACCAATGACAAGAAAAATTTGAGAATACTTGCTTCTAGTTTCTTCTTAAATGTTGATGATGTGTTATACAAGAGAAACTTTGGCATGGTCTTGCTTAGATGTGTGGACAAGTAAGAAGCAGACATGATAATGCAAGAAGTGAACGAGGGATCTTTCGGTACCCATATCGGGGACATGCAGTGGAAAAAAAGTTATTAAGATCGGGGTATTAATGAATGACAATGGATTCAAATTGTTGCTCATACGCCCACAAATTCCACAAGTGCAGATCTATGCAGACAAAGTGCATGTGCCTCCGAATCCGCTAAACACCATGTCCTCTCCTTGGCCCTTTGCTATGTGGGGAATTGACATGATCGGAAAGATCGAGCCTACTGCTTCCAAGGTCCATCATTACATCTTGGTTGCCATTGATTACTTCACCAAATGGGTGTAAGAAACGTCTTATGCTCACGTCACCAAACAAGTGGTTACTAGGTTTCTGAAGAGAGATATCATTTGCCGATACGGAGTTCCCGAGAGTATCATTACTGATAATGGTTCTAATCTTAACAACAAGATGATGGCAGAATTATGTCAAGACTTCAAGATTCAACATCAAAAGTCTTCTACTTATCGTCCCAAGATGAATGAAACCATTGAAGCGATCAATGTGAATATTAAGAAGATTGTGCAGAAAATGGTGGTGACATACAAGGATTGGCATGAGATGTTACCATTTGCTTTGCATGGGTACGAACCTCAATTAGGACATCTACTGGGGTAACGCCTTTCTCACTTGTTATAGTATAGAAGTTGTCCTACCAGTTGAAGTTGAGATTCTGTCACTGCGGGTGATGATGGATATCAAACTTGAGGAAGCTGAATGGGTTCGTGCTAGATATAATCAGTTGAGCTTGATTGAAGAAAAGAGAATGACAGCTATATTTCATGGTCATCTATATCAAATAAGAATGAAGCAGACATTCAATTAGAGAGTGCGTCCTCAGGAGTACCAAGTTGGTGAGGTTGTGCTCAAAAGGATCCTTCCTCCCAGTACAAATCACAGGGGCAAATGGACTCCTAACTATAATGGTCCATACATGGTTAAAAAAGTTTTCTCGGGCGGAGCCTTACTGCTTACAACCATGGATGGTGAAGACTTTACATCCTCTATCAACTCAAGCGCAGTTAAAAAAAATACTTCGCATAAAGGAGACCCGCTGGACAAAAAACAAAATAAAGAGTCCAAGCATAAAAGGGCATTCCGGCGAGCCAAAATCACAATAAAAGGCCCGAGAAAAAATTAGGGATATAAATAAAAAATGTACACCCGGTGAGTTGAAAATCCGCATTGGACAACTCATGCAAAAAAGAGTATCCCGGTGGATTGAAAACCCAAAAAGGCGATCCACGCAAAAGAGGAAATAAGTGAATGGCTGTGACCTGAGTTATCTGTACCACATCATCGTTTCATTCAACCTGGAAATCTCCAAAGGATAGGAATCAGTCCAATCTTCCTCTTTGGAAAGCAAGACAATCGGAGAATCTTGAATACATATTGGTCATAGCAGGATTGAAACACAGTGGAATTCCGTTTTCACATTTTCATTAGGGTAGTTTCTTTTCTCAATTTACAGCGATCACCTATTTCCATGGGATTGCTTCCTGATGTACTTTGCATATTCAAGTCCTTTCAATAAAATGAATTATTCAGTCAAAAAGCTTCATCTTTGTATTTGTTATTTTGTTTGTAAAAATGTCCTGAATTTTTGATAAAAAACATTGCATTTAAACATTATGGCTTTAAAAATAACGTGCAGGGGGGAAATTTAAAATAGATTTGCATGTTGAATAATAGTGGGTGGTGAATTCAAACTATACAATTCATCGGGGCATGTGTGTGCATTTCAGTTGAAGGATTTATAGTCAGAAGCTAGAAAGAGTGAATCATTTGTCAGCACAGAGCATTGTGGCGATCTTTTCCCAATCAAAGTCCCTACAAATTTTTTTTTGCTTTTCAGAGCAAGCTATTAAAGGGTGGTATTCTATAAGTAGAGGATATCCTTGCCAAGAGGTGTTTTTTTATCTCTTGCCCCTAGCAAGAAATGCCTTACAACTCTCGTCCTTGACGAAATCACTTCATCTCCAATGGGGTATAGGGTTACTTGTTCATCTGAAAGTTAGACCATCTTCAGACAGTGAACTGTTATTCAATCGTCAGTTAGTCCTGCAACACTCGTTTGTGTTGGCCCATTGTTCCAGACACTCATTTGTGTTTAATTGTTACCCTTTTGATTTTTGTATGTATCGTTGTTCATTCACTCGTTTATGTTTGATATTACTCTTTTGATACTCGTTTGTATCATTGATCAATCACTCGTTTGTGTTTGATTTTACCTTTTGGTACTCGTTTGTATCCGTTTTAGCACTCATATATGTTAACCTTGTGGTTCAGACACTTGTTTGTGTCTAATCCTAAAACCTGTGGATACTCGTTTGTATCATTGTTCAATCACTTGTTTATGATTGGTTCTTTACCCTCTTAATACTCGTTTGCATTGCTATTCATCACTCGTCTGTGTTGGATTTTATATCTTTTGGATACTCGTATGTATCATCTTCAACACTCGTTTGTGTTAGCTTGTTCTTCAACACTCGTTTGTGTTTGGTCATTACTTATTCGATACTCGTTTATATCATTTTTCAATCACTCGTCCGTGTTTGATCCTCTCACCTTAGTGATACTCGTTTGTATCATTTTTCAATCACTCATTTGTGGTTAATTCTCTACCTTTTGATACTCGTTTGTATCATTATCTGATACTCATATGTATTGTTTCCTAGAGCACTTGTTTGTGTCTCTTTGATCGTCGTCTGATACTCGTTTGTATCATTGACTAAGACACTTGTTTATGTTTTCTTGGATGATCATCCAATACTTGTTTATATTGAAGAAGTTTGAAGTCCTAACGGTGGGATTTATTCGCCAAAACAGAGTCGTTCAAAATAGTAGAATGTATGCATATTTTTACTGCGTATCCACGTAGGACATGTGAAAAGGATTCGTTTATCCTGATACCGCATATCCGCATAGGACATGTGAAAAGGATTCGTCTATCTTGATCAGTTCATATCTATCCCACGGACTTAAGTGCACCAAGTCCACCATCGTTGTGGCAAGCCAAATAATCGTCTGGCATCGTACAAAAGACATGTTTCAAGTCCACCGTCGTTGTGGTAAGCCAGTAGTTTTCTGGCGTCGTACAAAAGACATGATTCAATTCCATCATTGCTTTGGAAAGCCAGTAGTCTCCCGGTGTTTTTCAAAAGACAGTTCTTCGTTGTTACCATTGGTTACTTTTCACTGCATCAGAGTTCTCCAAGCAGAGTTTTCTTTGGTTGGGTTTATATCCCTTTTCTTCTTTTTAAACACCCCAAATTTGCCCTCACCCATTCACACCATGACTTGTGATCATGTCATATGCATAAATTCAATCATAGCATCTCACACCACATTTTTGATTCATTGCTGTGGTTCAAAGTCATTTGCATCTAGGGTTTGTGATCTGAGCAATCCAAGAGCTTCTTGAGCCACTCCAAAGGTCATCAATCACTTCAAAGGGGTCCATGTATGTTCAAGCATCATATTGTATCCCCTCAAAGTCAATAATGTCAAAGAATCACAAGAACTGAGAATGGTATGGAAGTAGAGCCAGGCTTGACTGCACAGATGACCTAGAATTAGGGTTTTGGTTTCAAAGGCCATAACTCCAAATTTTTTGGTCATTCTTGTTTCTATTGGTCTCTATATGGTATAGGGAGCATGCATATCAATTTGCATGAAGAAATTCCATGGGGAAGTCATCTGATCAAGAGTTGACTTTTCAAGCAAGTCAGTGCAAAATCAGGGCATCTGAGGCCCCCCAATGACCCAACCAAAGGGTGTTCTTCATCATTTTGATCGTATATGATCTTTATTTGATCATAGAAGAAGTTTTAAGTTCACAAAATTGAAGGATTTCAAGTCTTTTGCAAAGTTGACTTTTTTGGGAAAGTTTGACTTTTAATGAAATTGCCATTTTAGGAAACTTTTTCAACCTTTACTTTTTGATTCAAGAATACTTCAAATGGAAAAACTTTGGTCATGAAAGTTGTAGAATGGATCATTCCCTTTTCAAAAAGTACAAGAACATGACCTAATTCATTTTTGATCAAAAGTTATGGCTTGTCAAAGTTGGCAAAAATCACAAAATTTCAAGGTTTCTACCAAAGAGGCAAAGTTGCAAATTCACTTGTCAAGGCAAATTGAGCTATCAAATACACTTCTAATCTTCATACAAGCATGTACCAAGACCTAAAAGTAAGATTGCACCAAAAGATCTCTCATTTTTATGGCTTATGGAGCAAGATATCTCAAAGGAACCAAACTAGAATCAACTTGCAAAACTCATCATAAGTTACAAACCACTTGCTGCCTAGCTTCTAAACTATTTTCACAGCATTCCTTGATTCAAGCTGAGCCCAAGCATGCCAAGAAGCAAGTGGTACCATAGCCCATACCTCAAGTACACATCAAGTTGACATTTTGGCCAAAGACCCATACCAATCACCATAGGCCACCAACAACTTTCTGACCTATCCCCTTTTGATACATGGACCAAAGTCAGCATAACACACCACACATTGCAAGCTGAAACACACCCAAGCCATAGTTATCACTTCTTGCTCCAAATTGCAAAAGCCTTCGAAACTGATTGCACAAGCCTCAAACACATAAACCAACTTTACAAACACTTTCCATATGCTTCACTGATCACAAAGCACCCCTCACCATTGCCTAAAACCCCCTGAATCAAAGATACGATTTCCACCCCACTTTGAGCAGAACCTCTGCCATCTCATAAACCAGCCACCACAAACTTTTTCTAAGCATCAAGACTTCATCAGGGGCCTAAGAGGAGTGGTTTGCACAAGGAGAGAAGGTCAGAAAGTTGCAAACTGAGAAAGCTCAAAGCTCAGGTATATCAAGAACTTTTTTTCCAGAAATGAATTTTTAAGTTTCTAAATTGTTCCTCATGCTTTGCTGATCACTCTGATGCTTTTACTTTTTGAAATGGTTGAGAAATAAGCATTTAATCATGTTCTGAAACTTTTCTGACCTAAACATGTTTGGCTTCGATTCGCATGATTGATGAATGAAAAATGATTTTTGTTTGGGGGTTTTGGTTTAGTTTGGCATGGGGATGATTTCTGGATGATTAGTTTTCATTTTCATGAGGTTTTGAAGATTTTGGCAACTTTCAGGTGAGGGTCTTGCCGGAGAAGACGACCGGAAGTCTTCTCCGGCCACCTGAAAGTAATTAGGGCTAATCAGTGTAATTAAATGCAGTTTGAATGTGGTACGTAGGATTGGTTGACTTTGTTTGACTGGCGCGTGTTTGGAGGGTCCAGATCCACTCACTTAACCCTAATCCACGTCATTAATCCTTTTAATTGAGTTTATAAGTTAATCTGGCCAGTTTGAATCTCCACCCTTGGATGTGGCGCCAGTCAACGCGGGCGTTTCTCAGTTTAAACCTCAGCCTTAGGATCAGCATACTTTCCATTAATTTCATTTTATTTTGTATTTTATTTCATTTGTTTTGTCCAATTTATTTAAAATAGAAAAACACTTTCAAAAATTCTGAAAATTTTTATACAACCTTTTATTAATTTTCAGAAACCAAAAACATTTTTATTTTCATTTTTTGCATTAAAAAATATTTTTAAATCATTTAAAAGTTTATTTTTAATTAATTAATGAAAATTAATTAATTAAAAATACTTTTAGGTATTTAAAAATCACCAAAAAAATTCATGAAACCTTTAAAACCATTTAGAAACATTGTCCAACCTTCAAACCAAATTTCTTTTTTGATCTTGATGTCTTTTGACAATTTTTCATGGAATTAAAATCATTTCAAAGCAATATTTTGATTCAAACTTCCAAAATTCATTTCTGCCTAACCATTGAGAGTTGGACTTTGATTCTTTTTGCATTGTGTCTTGCATATCATGTAGTTTGTAGGATTAAATTGGCATGATTTGATTTTGCATTTTTAATTTGTTTGACATTTTTCTTGGCAAGGTACCATAAAACCCTAGCATTCTTAAGAAATTCATAACCCTAACTAGGTTAAGAGTTGGATCCCCTCCTTTGGGCAGTGAGTTTGTATAGGTTTAGGGTTCCCTTGAATGCATTTTCAATTTTTTATCTTGATGTTTGCTTCTGGTTTTGGTTTTTGTTTGATGCATTGATCATAAACCCTAATTTGGGCTTCCATTTGCATTCATCTTGCATTTGCTTGCATACCATGACTTGCCATGACATTTTATGCATCCATTTGATTCATTTGTCATCTTAAGACATATTAGAATCATGTTTGATCATTGCATCTTGCATTTGCCATGTTGTATGTCATTTTCATTTCATAACTTTTCATGTATGATTATGGTTCTTAGCATGCTTCTCTTGCATCCATATGTTCATATGATCATCCCCGTGCCTTGTTTCATGTTTGCATAATCTCATAGCATCATTATCATCTCATATTTGCTTCTGGTTTTGATTTGCATCATGTCATTTCATCTCATCTTGCATTGCATTTCATTCCTTTCATTAACTTTTCAGGTGGTAAGTCACTTTGAGAAGTGAATTTGCCTTCACTTCTCACAATTTCTTTTCATCTCTCTTATGCATCATTGTTGCATTTTATCTTGTGTTTGAGATTGAGCTTTCTCTTTCTTCTTCTTCTTACTTTCTTTCTTCAAGTGACTTGTCTTCTTAACTGAAGCAAGTTACTTTGCTTCTCTCTGCTCCTTTCATCTGCTTCCTGGTGGCTCCTCTGAAGATTTCTCTTGTAAACTTCACAAACCTTAGGAACAACCAAGCATGACAATAATTAGGGTTTTGATTAGTTCCCCCCATTTATATTTTACCTTTGTGTCTCATTGAGTCTTCTCTTCTCATCTCATAATCAAGGACTAAACCTTAAAGGCATTGAGGCTTTGTGATTAAGCTTATGCCTGCATCCTTCTATTAGGATGGAGTGTATAACTTTAATCCTAAGTGTTAAACCCTTAATGTGTTTAAATCCTTTAATCAATTCACTTAATAATCATCAAGACATCAAGCTTGTAACTTGGGCCTTGCATTAGGGTTCTAATTCTTCCTTAATTGGTTAAGAAGGACTAACCCTAGTGTTAATGGACAAGTCCCCCTCAAGTTGTCTTACAAACCCTAAAAAACACTTCATCATCATATTATTAAATAAAATCCACTTAACAAAGGCCTTGTTTTGTCATGGGTTTAATCCCTAATCATGGATTAAGTTGAGGAGCTTTCCTCAGCTTAAACATTCTCATCTATTATCCTTCTATTAGGATGGTGTAATGAGTCTGTTTAATCCCTAATTATGGCTTAATCTCATTACTTAACACTAAACAAAAACACCAAAAACATCTAAGTAATCACAAGTAGGTTAATGATCTTAATCCTACACCATGGTGATTAAGTGTGAGATGCTGACTTCACACTTAAGGTATTCTCATTACCCCTAATCAGAGGGAAGATGTGATGAGTTTACCAAACCCTTTGGTTTAGGCTTAAGCTCATTAATCTATGACAAACTCTCAAAAGCAATAAAAGATCGAAAACACAAAAGCAAACAATAATCGTCTCCTCCGGGATTCTTTTCTCATCTCATTCACTCACAAACGAGAACTTGCTTCTTCCGTCTAATGCAAGACAGTTTGGACCTGAGCCAGACAGGTCATACACTTGAGCATAGGCAAGTAAGCAGTTCATCAAGTCAATTCATCTTTCAGTCTCTTTGGGTCGAACTACGGTGTTCTGACTTCCTCATTGCACGAGAGGATACGTAGGCATAACTTAACAGTTATCGAACAAAAGTCTCTGTATATTCCCCCTCTTTCTAGCCTTATTCTTTTAGCCTCATTATCTTGAGCACTTCATTCATTTCTTACACTGACACTTTACTTATACACTTCACTTCTCTTACACTGACACCTGTACATCCTTTTCCAGCTCTTTTATACACAAATTGCACTGACACTACCCCTTTAAAACACAAATTTTTCAAAGCGTGGATCCCGTCGAGTACGGCGGACAATCTGGGTGCTAATACCTTCCCAGGTTGTAACCAACCCCCTTTCTCAGTCTCTCTGGTTCGCAACCGTCTTATCCATATCTTTCTAGGTTTATGCAGCATTACCTTTCCTTCGGGATAAAAATGCCTAGCTGGCGACTCTATTCATTCCCTGTGAGTTCACTCCTGTGTGTTCTCACACCCTCCTTTCGCCGACCGTTCGCGTCTGTACCTTTATTTGGGTTATTCCCATTTATCGGGAGCGACATTCTTCTCCATCAGAGTGCAAATTTTTTGGTTTGTTTGGTATTCAATCATAGTTTATCTCGAATGTCTGATAGTCGGTGCTCTCATCCTTTTCATATTTATAGATGATTGAATAGGAGCATTAGGGGGTCGCTTCTTTGATCTACATATATTCCAAGTTAGTTGAAGGTTGTCTTTAGAAGACTAGGTATATGATAGCTAGATGCACGCTGTTGATAATAATATATTTGCATCCTTTACTATTTATGTACCATTTTCATAACACTTTAGTTATGCATTACTAATCCTTCAAATGTACCATTTTCAAGGATGGATCCTCAAACGATTCTCATGCATCTCTGGTTGGTCATATATTGATGGCTACACTAAGGATATGCCACATGCTTATGCATTTGTCCCGCTCATAGGAAATCACTCAATCGAGCCCTTTAAAGTGTATCTTGACTATATAGTAGCTGATGATATACGCTTCCAATTGTACAACCTTCACTTCACTGTCATATGCCACCCTTTGATGACGTAGCCTTCTAATTAGTCTTCATTTTTACAGTATTTATTTGTTGTTAGCAGTAGATTTCAAGTTTCTTTTGAAGTATTCATACTATATTTGAATAATTATATTGTGATTGCTAGTGGTTTAGAGATTTTGATGCTTAATAGTGTCCCATATATCATTTGATACCTTGTGGATGCCCAGATTTTCATGAAAAATCCATTCTGAGAATTTAAAGGAGTATAATGATATTTTTAGGGGAACCGTTGATTTGACGAAAAAGAGTTCACTAGAAGTACGATATATGCATAAGAAATTACATTAAGCAACATTCAACATAATTTTGTGTTAATTTTAATTTCTTGAATATTATTGTGTAATGTCAACTACTTAAATTATGTTTTCTTTCACTATTATGAGGAGCTACATCCTCTTATGCTAGGGATGTGTCACTATTTTTGAGTTAGTTTAAATTTCTAAATTAATATATTTTAATAACTGTTTTATTCCAGTGTGATTTATTCCTTTCTGTTCTTAATGTTATTATCTTTTTGACAAATTAAGAAATGAATTATGGTTATCTGTTAGAAAGAGATTTCAACAGTAACTTATGATAGGAATATTCTAGATTAGGTATCACCTAGGGATATGATTATCAACTAGAAACTCCATTGTTCTCATTAGTTTAATGTTTGGGGTTCTCATTCAATCAACTAAGGGATTAACATTTGTTTTGAATTACCAAAGTTTTATTCACTAAGAGATTATGGGTAAATATACTTAAGAACTAGTAATATGTAGGAATAATTTAAGTTGTTACAAGATCAATTTAGGGACTTACAATGAATTTAAATTCAAACTCTCATCTTTAGCATGCTCTCTCATTAAATTTACTTGCACTTTATTTTAGTTACAAATAACTCAACCACCTCCCCCCCCCCCGCACCAAATACCTTTTTGTTCAACTAAACTATATTATAACCCTAAAATTCAATGCACTCCTCAATATCGATATTATGGGGTATCCGCACAACCCCCCCCCCCCCCCCTCTGCGCCAAATACCTTTTTGTTCAACTAAATTATATTATAACCCTAAAATTCAATGCACTCCTCAATATCGATATTCTAGGGTTTCTGCAATATTACTACATTTGCATACTATTACTTTCTAATTTACTGATCACCTTTTACTCTAGATGGTTGAATTGTAGGTCATGTCCGATGTATCCACATCTTTCTGAGCGAGACATGTGCTAGTTTGGGTATATGGAGTTTGTTATAAGAGACTCATCTAAATCTACTCATCTTATTATGGTCCATGGAGATGTAAATGTCATGTATGGTGATTTCCTTAATCATATGGTACCAGATGAAGCATGAGGAATCGTAGTTCCTAGTGAACGAAACAATTCATAAGCGTACGTCCAGTGGTATTTCAGAGTCTCACATCCTTATGTGACACTACATATTGAGGGAAAGCTACCTAGGTCAACTCATTAGATGATATTAAAAGAAGAGCATGCTAGGGAAGTTCATGTTGATGTGTTACATGCAGTCTTTGTATTATAAATCTTGCGGGAGAGGGTATAGATAAATGATACTTTATGAAAAACACTTTTGGGAGGGCCATTGTAGATGTCATTCTTACTGAGGCACGAATGACATTGTAGTACATGAGGAAGCGAAAAAACGAGGGGGGGGGGGTCTAATATACGCAATTGTATTGCATTTATATCAGGGATAATATTACCGTATTGTAATTTGTTATTTTGAATGTATTATGGATTCAGGATTAATTCATTTATATATGACATTTTCATCTTATTACCTAAATTTTTTGTTTAATTGATAACAAAAAAATTCTCATGATAATATACTATTACATATGTGTGTTTCTAAAAAAAAGTCAAAATTTACTAACTATAGTGTGAATACGAAAGTGTATATCCGTATTTTGATATGGAAATGCATCTTTAGATTAAATTATGTCAAAATGAGGGTGTCTCAGTTAGGAATGAATGAAATGAATATAAGGTTAATACGAAAGTGCATCTCTAGATTAATTTCTGACAAAAAGAGGAGTATTGCTCAGTTGCACATTGATTTTGTGTAAACAGATGCCTTTAAAAATATATTTCCGAATTCGTAGAAATATCCACCACTTAGGATAGAAGAAATAATCCCCTTTAAAATTAGCTAACAATTTTAGAGCAACAATTAAGACCTCATATTGTGCCCTGTTGTTTATATTCCATTGAAGACATCATTTTCAAATATGTATGTATATTTCAAACTAAACTATAAATTTTACATATAACTATTTTTTAACTATATGAAATCAATCTCTACTCCCTTTATCCATTTATTTCTATCTTGAAATTCCGAGCCTCTTGAAATTCCACTTAGTACTTTTTTCCATTAGTACAAGGTTTTACTTTACTTATTTTGTTATGTTTTGGTCTAGGTTACCTCAAATTCCAAATCTTTTCACCCCATAAAGAACACAAAATAATCATGAAACCCAAATTTCAAAAAAACAACAATTTGGGATCAAGTTCATCAAATCCCACATTATATGTTCCCATTATAGCTCAATGAAATTTGCATGCAATCAACAACAAAAGAAGTGAAAACTATAGTATCAAATCAAACAATATTATTACTACTCACACTAATAACTATAAAATGCTCACTCAAAGACCGACCAACCGTGAGTGAAGGTGAGATGTTAGTATCTCTTTTTCTAGGTTTTGAATATGCTTTATTCCTTCTTGGTAAAACATCCTTGGTTCTATCAAAAGCATACATACCAACCTCAAACACCTTGACAAAGATTCCTTTCTTTCAACATAGCCAATCCCATTTTCAAATTTTATAAACATAAAAAGTGATTTTTCTTCTTTTATATAAATGTATACTCTTTGTACTATTATATTTTTTTGTCGTTATTTTACTATTTGGGTGGATCAAGAGGAACTTTCAAAAAGATCAAACCCTACATAGTCACTATTTTATATTTCATCATATTATTGAGTGTTAATATTCTAAGCACTAGGTATGTTAGTAGGGTAGATTAAAATACCTTTTTTTATTGTTATATATTTGAAAATTTATTGACACAAAAGTTTTAGTTGTTAACAATCAATATCTTTGTTGTAAGATAAAGTATGTCTTTGTTTTGTTATACTTTAAAGGGTATTTTTGTTATAATATTGAAATTTATTTTTCTATTAATATTTTTGTTATATCTAGATATGTACACACATATTAAATATATTGAAAAATAATAAATATTTATTATTAACAATTGAGTGATAATTTTATTTATTATTTATTGAGTTTCATTTTCAATTTTCTGTTCTACATATTACCTCTAAATTAGTTGTCTCACAATTTTAAACATAATTCTATTACTTGTTTAAGTTGATCTTTTTATTTAGATAAAAATAATTCACTTTATCAAGAAAATTTAATATTAGATATGTCAATGAAAAAATAATTTTATCTTAAACATAAAATATGAGTCTGGACCAGAAAAAAGAAACCAACAAATTAATTTCTTTATATAATTTATAAGAAAACAATTATCGTCTAAATAAAATATGAATGTCGACCAAAAATATTCAATATAAAATCATATTTTAGTACTAATTTCGAACAACATATTAATTTGAGCTTTCTAGAAAAGTAATATATATATATATATATATATATATATATATATATATATATATATATATATATATATATATATATATATATATATATATATATATATATATATATATATATATATATATATATATATATATATATATATATATATCATTATTTTTTTATATAAACAAGATATATCGATAACGAGAACTAAAATGTCATATTAGATCAAACTAAATAGAGGGAAAATATTATTTTGACTACTACTTTACACTTTAATTCATTTAAATTCTTTTATTTACAATTTTGTCTTATTTTATCTAATCAAATAATAGAACAAAATATAATATAATCTAAAAAATTTACAAATATTTTATTTTATAAAAAAATATTATACTATTTTAGGGAATAAATACATATCGGTAAGGAAAATGAAATGTCTGAAAATGAAAAAAAAAGTTTTATTTATTTATTTTTATAATCAAGAAGTATATTGAATAGAGTACAAAGGCTACTCTAACCTGTTTACAAAAAGAGATGGAACAAAATTTGATTCATAAAAAAATTACCTACCAAATGCTATCTAAGACAATAATAACAACGGGTCTTTGTTAAAATCTTATAGATTGCAATTGGAGTAGGTAATTTCTCCAACGAACGATCATTTCCATATGAAAAATTTTGCTTTCCAAACGATATCTACTATACTCCACCCGACATTGTTAAAAATGACGTCGTTCCTAAAAGTCCACAAACTCCAACAAGTGGCCAACCAAACAATACATTCAACTCATTTCTTCATCCGCCACGATTTACAAGTATGATACCAAAACAAAAAGGACTCTTTGATATCCCTACTCCCTCTTCCCGAAACTCCCAACCAATCCGAAATTTCCATCCAAACCAACTTTGTCGTCGTACAACTATGAAGAAGGTGACTTAATGATTCCGAATGATTGTTGCAAAAAACAAAGTTAGAATTAGTCGACGAAAAGGAGATTCTTCTAAAAGAAAGTTACTCTTTAGTTGGAAGTTTATCCAACAAACATCTCCAACCAAATGCATTTATTTTCATAGGAACCGTCAATTTCCATAGCACATCAAAAGCACAATCGTTGCAATTGTTCGGCCCAAAAGGAATCCTTTGTAAATGAATTTTCCAATATAATGAACAAACAGAGAAATTGGAATCTTCCTCTAAAGACCAACTCACTCGATCGTGAATATTGCCAATAGGTTCAATGTTTGAAATCAAGCCCATAAAGGAACTTAACTCTTCCTCTACCCTCGTCTGAGCCCTCGACTCCTGCGAAACAACAAACTCAGAATCTGCTTCTGGTGCAGGAACAGAGTTCTGGTAGATTTCCTCTGCCTCCAAATTACTGCGAGATTGACTATAAATCCTCCATGCATTAAAGTTCTGCGATAATAAAATTCTAGAAGTGCCTTGCAGTAAAGAATCATCATCGAATCCCATAGATTGGTGATCCGCCATGTTGTCATCCTCCATCTCAGGTATAATTTGACTGTGGTTCAACATAGTGTTCTGCGGCCTATTTTCAAAAGTTAGAGAAAGAAAAGAGTCATCCAACTGAACCTCTGTTTGTATACTATTTTCTACAAGAACTGGAAAAAATAAATTACTTCCAGCATTAAGCGGATTGTTTTGCAACCCCTGGATTTTTTCTACAAACTCGAGAACAACATCCAGAGAAGTTCTTTGACCTGCAAAAATAAAAACATGTTAGAAAAACCAAAGTCTCCCCACATTCATCTTCCGTCCCTCCATCCTCCCATTGCTGCGACCGATACGTCTTTAAGCCTAGATAGCGAAAATAGGACCGGGAACTTCTCCTTTAGCCTCTCCTCACCCATCCACTTCCCGTGCCAAAATAGAATATGAAACCCGTTTCCAAGTTCGAAATTGCAAAAATCCATAAAGGACATCTTCATGGGATTTCCTCGAAACAGATAAAAGATCAATCCACCAAGAAGAATAAGAATTCCACTGCGAAGAATTGAACTCGCAACCCACCGCATAGAGTCTAATATCTCCACATCTAACCCTCAAAACTTTAAACCACAAATCCATCGAACCTACTAAGATCCTCCATCTCCACTTTTGAAGAAAGCTATCATTGAAATCTTCGATATTTTTATGATTTAAATCCCATTTTCCATACGGTAGACAAAGCACGTCCCCACTCACCTAATGAACTCTTCTCTTCACATTAGTACTTTCCCAAAGAAAGCCATATTGAAGCTTAGATATCTCTCTCCACATATTTTATATTCTCACTTTTCAAAATGATTGATATTTTAAAAAAAAGTAAAATTTGTTTCAAAATAAGCGTTCTTACTTTTCCAATCTAGTAATAATAATTATTTTTGTAATTGTGTCATTTAACTATCATTCTCAAAATTACTTTTAATATATTAATAAAATTAATCTATTAAAAATATAATATTTCATGATAATATTATTGTATTTTTTTTAATTTGTACGTAAAATCTTAAACCACAATCATTTTAAAATGAATGGAATATAAAATATTTTCAGAGTCAAACTTCACAAAACTGTAAGCATTGATCGAGATTGGATAGACCTAGATGATAGATGATCCTACTAGGGTTTCCATTTTGGCAAACACACACCCCTAGAATGAGTACACTCTGTATAGTAAACTTGACACAAAAAGAGAAAAAGAAAACCGCAGTAATAGTATCTTACATTCTTGAGTTGGACGCAAACCATTAAAAAAAGGAAACAGTGTAACACACAACACAAATTAAAAGCATGCATATCTGAATTTAGAATGTTCAAAGCTACAAATTCCAATGCAACATAGAGGCGCGTGCAAACAAGTGAGTATCCAATCACTGTAACCAATAACAAAGATGCGATGTCTATGGTCCAAAATACACTGACAAAGTGGAGGGTTGTTTTCTTTTGACAGATGCAGTTCTCACGCGCTTGGGAGCGTGGTGGGAAGTCAAATGGTCGTTGTTGAGACAGTACATGATTCTAGTATTTTGTTACAGTTTGTGTTTTATTGTTTGTGGTGGCAGTGGGAAACTGTTGGCAGATTTATTTCTGATAAAGTCTTTGTTCTTTGACTATGCTTCTATGTTCTAGACATTCTTTGACAACGATAAATACAAATTAGAGTTTTTTTTTCTTTTATAGATTAATTTCATTCCTTTCAAATTGACTAATTCACTGAAATCTTTTGTTTCACGTAGTTTCTGAGAATTGATTTTAGACTCCTTCGAACTTAAGACTTTAAGGAGAGCAAACTCATAAAACCGAACTCATTCCTACTAAGTTAATCCTCTCGAAATATATAAATTATAGTTAAACATGTTTGTTCCACACATTTGATTTTTAACATTATATAAATAAATTTTCAATAATTTAGTTATTAAATTGTAAAAATTGTTGTTATATTGTAAGAGAGATTAAAAATATGGATTATAGAGATTGAAAGAAATATTTTGAGAGATTAAAAACAAAATTTAAGATGTTTAGAAGGAGTACGAACATATTTAATAATTATCTTGTTGTAATATTATTATTTTTTTCAAAAATAAGCTATAAGTGTTTTTTAGATGAGTTTTTATAATTAAAAATGTGAAAATTGTGTGTTAAAACAATTATGTTTTGTAAAATTTAAAAACAAAATGTAGAAAAAAATTTAAGAAAATTAATTTGGATAAGCTCTAATGACTGACATTATATTTTAGTTAAATTTAATAAAAAGATTTATTTATTATGTATTTTTTATTATTGTAACATTCAATTTTTACTATAAATAGTAAAATTGCACCATTTTTAATAGAGAATAAATTTAGATAAATTATTTGATACCATAAATTTAATTTGGATATTTATTTTAGAAAAATAAATAAAATAAATAAAATGAAAAGTGATGTAAATTTTAATAATTTTACAAAAAACAAAAGGTAGCAATATACTACCACAAAAATAAAATAAAAAATAATAATGAATGTTCAAGGACACCTTTCAAAGACTTAAAATTAAATGTTTTATGAAAAATTTATGTATTCAATATATTGAAGGTGGAAAATTTAATTATTTTCAAAGAATAGTTTATTTATCAAGAAATTTGAAGAGTAATTATGCATAAGTTAAAAAATTATTTATTTTTATAAATTATAAGAAAGAAAAAAAAATATTTTTTAAAAATATTTTATTTTTAAATTACATTTTTAAAAATAAATTTAAATATAAATTACATTTAATATTTTTCTCTTTCATTTTCTCTATAATTAACTTTCAACTGGAATTGTTTTTATATTTTTCTATGAAAAATATTTAAAAATATATATATAAAAGAAATGTCTCCTAATTATTCTATTAATTTTTTTAATAAATATGGTATTATTTTTATTAAAAAAAATTGTTATAGGGATAGTACTTTAATACAAGAAGTGGGATCTCTAAAACTAAGAGAAATTCCTAGTGAAGATACCTCAAGTGATTTTTGGTGCAAAAGATTTCACATCAGAATAATTTGTTTTCATCTGAAATCCAACATCATAGATTTTAGAACTAAAGATATTGTCCTTGAATATTTTTTACTTTCCATGACAGAATATGTGTCCTTGTTTTTCATCATTTTGTAAGAAACATGACAATTACAAACTTTTTAAGTGGATTTATATGTACTCTCTTGATTGGGTCGATGCATAGTTCTGCATTTAAAAATATGTTTTTATAAATACTTTTAAAAAATCTAGAATTTTTGGATATGCAAAGATCACGCTCCATAAAAAAGAAGAAAACATCATACACTTGGATTGAGAATTACTCACTTGGTCAAATTCTTCATTCATCTCACCCAAATAGTAAAATATTTCAATATCATTTATTTATATTTATTTTAAATAACAAATATAGCATATGAAAAATAATAAAGGTATAGATAAAATAGCTAACAAAATCACATATATGGTCCAATTCAAAATTCTATCCACTTACGAATATGTTATACTCTTGTTAACAAACAACGAGACCTACAATTAAGTAAAATATCACTTATATCTCAATGGTTAGAAACTATCAAACAATCTCTCGCACAAGATGTATCATTCATCGATGACGGTTTAATTGTCGTTCTTATATAATTGTGATTTCATGTCACATTAAGACATAACTCATTGCATACATATTTGTAAGGTCCTCCTCTATGACTTTAGTGGCTTAAGCATTGAATGTTAATCATGAAATTATACCTCATTTTCGTTTGTCACAGACCTATACCACCAAGGCGATACTTTCCACAATGGACTTCACCAACCTTCTACCGATTTTCTATTCTATCCCGGAATAGCGGCTCCGCGAAAACCATATCTTTAATCTTACAAAATTCCACGTCAAAATTCTCTCATTTTCTCCAATACGCCACTACAATTGTTTTTTTGTTAATCACTTCGGTCATTGTTAACTTCTATAACAACTACAAATGGTAGCTTTTAAAGTGACTTGATTTGGCGTTCATTACAATGTCATCCATACACTTAAGATCATCGTACCTGTCCTCAACCTTGAGCCTAAAGAGTCAATTTCTCTCCTTAAGGCATGTGGTTTGGTCTCGGTCAATTCTGTAGTCCATACCTTTCCCTAGTTCCCAACCTCTCAACTAGCTAGGTAAGGAACTTTTTAGGTCATATCAACATTTCAACTGTTTCAACAACAAATCCAAGGCCAACCGTCGAAGTAGCAAATTGTGTTTCACTATCTAATATGATGACTCTGGGTAGGTCGAACTTGAATATGATATTTTTCCAATAGAAACACTGGACCTTTTTTCTCTGTAATTTTGGAGACTAACTTTGTCTTTATTCACTTCGTGAAGTAGTCTACCCCGACGATTAGGAACTTCAACATCCTTGATGCCAAGATGTCGCTCCCACCAAATGACACCTGGCCAAGAGGGGTACAGACGCGAACGGTCGGCGAAAGAGAGAAAAGAAAAGAGTCGCCAGCTAGGCATTTTTATCCCGGAGGAAAGGTAATGCTGCATACACCTAGAAAGATATGGATAAGACAGTTGCGAACCAGAGAGACTGAGAAAGGGGGTTGGTTACAACCTGGGAAGGTATTAGCACCCAGATTGTCCGCCGTACTCGACGGGATCCACGCTTAAAAGATTTGTGTTTTAAAGGGGTAGTGTCAGTGCAATCTGTGTATCAAAGCTGGAAAGAAAGCAAGTGTCAGTGCTGGAAGAAGTGAAATAAAATGTGTGAGGTGTCAGTGTAGGAACAAGAATGAAATGCTCAAGATTATGAGGCTCAGAGAATAATGCTAGAAGGAGGGGGAATATACAGAGACTTTTGTTCGATAACTGTTAAGTTATGCCTACGTATCCTCTCATGAAATGAGGAAGTCAGAACACCGTAGTTCGACTCACAGAGACTGAAAGATAAATTGACTTGTGAACTGCTTACTTGTCTATGCTCAAGTGTATGACCTGTCTGGCTCAGGTGCAAACTGTCTTGCATTAGACGGAAGAAGCGAGTTCTCGTTTGTGAGTGAATGAGATGAGAAAAGAATTCCGAAGGAGACGATTATTGTTTGTTTTTTTGTTTTCAATCTTTTATTGCTTTTGGAGATTTTTCATAAGTTAATGAGCTTAAGCCTAAACCAATGGGTTAGTAAACTCATCACATCCTCCCTCTGATTAGGGGTAATGAGAATACCTTAAGTGTGAAGTCAGTATCTCACACTTAATCACCATGATGTAGGATTAAGATCATTAACCTACTTGTGATTATTTAGATGTTTTTGTTGTTTTTGTTTAGTGTTAAGTAATGAGTTTAAGCCATAATCAAGGATTTAATGGACTCATTACACCATCCTAATAGAAGGATAATAGATGAGAGCATTTAAGCTGAGGAAGACTCCTCAACTTAATCCATGATTAGGGATTAACCTCATGACAAAACAAAGTCTTTATTAAGTGGATTTTAGTTAATGGTAAGATGAAGAAGTGTTTTTTATGGTTTGTAAGAAAACTTGAGGGGGACTTGTCCATTAACACTAGGGTTAGTCCTTCTTAACCAATTAAGGAAGAATTAGAACCCTAATGCAAGGCCCAAGTTACAAGCTTGATGTCTTGATGGTTATTAGGTGAATTGATTAAAGGATTTAAACACATTAAGGGTTTAACACTTAGGATTAAAGTTATACACTCCATCCTAATAGAAGGATGCAGGCATAAGCTTAATCACAAAGCCTTAAAGCCTTCAGGGTTTAGTCCTTGATTGTGAGATGAGATGAGAAGACTCAAAGAGACTCAAAGGTAAAAACTAATGGGGGACTAAATCAAAACCTAATTATTATCATGCTTGGTTATTCCTAGGTTTAATGAGGTTTGCAAGAAGATCTTCAGAGGAACCACCAGGAAGGAAGCAGATGAAAGGAGAAAGAAGCAAGGAGAAGCAAAACAACTTGCTTCACTTAAGAAGACAAGTTGCTTGAAGAAAGAAAGTAGGATGAACAAGAATGAGCAAGCTCAATCCAATACACATACAAAAATGCAGCAAAGGAAGTATGAAAGAGATGAAAAGAGATTATGAGGAGTGAAGGCAAATTCACTTCTCAAACAACTTACCACCTGAAATGTTAGCATAAGAAATAAAATGCAATGCAAATGAGATGAAATGTGATGATGTAAACCAAAGTCAGAAGCAATTACATGATGTTAATGATGCTTAAGAGATGATACAAACATGAGGCAAGGCATGGGGATGATCAAGCAAGCATAATGATGCAAAAGAGGCATGCTTTGAATCATGGAAGTACATGAAAAGTTATGAAATGTAATGAACATACAACATGGCAAATGAAAGATGCAATGATCAAACATGGTTCTAATATGTCCTAAGATGTATTGTGAATCAAAAGAATGCACAAAATGTCATGGCAAGTCAATGGATGCAAGCAAATGAAAGATGGATGCAAGGGAAGGCACAAATTAGGGTTATATGCATCACACAAAGCAAAAATTCAAAACCAGAAGCAAATGACATGATAAAAATTTGAAAATGCAAACAAAGATACCCTAAACCTATACAAACTCACTGCCCAAAGGAGGGGATCCAACTCTTAGCCTAATGAAAGTTATGAATTTCCTAAGATTGCTAGGGTTTTAAGGTACCTTGTCAAGAAAAATGCTAAACAAATTGAAAATGCAAGATCAATTCAAATCAAATTTATCCTATAAACTACATGCTATACAAGATGCAATGCAAAAGGAATCATTATCCAACTCTCAATGGTTAGGCAGAAAGAAATTTTTGAAGTTTGACATAACATATTGCCTTGAAATGAAATTAAATCCAATGAAAATGATCAAAAGGCATCAAGAACAAAAAGAAATTTGGTTTGAGAGTTGGACAATGTTTCTAAATGTTTTTAAATGCTATGTGAATTTTTTTGTGATTTTTAAATACCTAAATGTATTTTTAATTAATTAATTTTCATTAACTAATTAAAAATAAACATTTAAATGATTTAAAAATAATTTTTAATGCAAAAAATAAAAATAAAAATATTTTTGTGTTCTGAAAATTCATGAAACCTTTGACAAAAAATTTCATAATTTTTAGATGATTTTAACTATTTTTAAAAATTCGTACAAATAAATGCAAAACAAATGAAAATAAAATGAATTAAAATAGAAAAAAGAGAAAGTCAGCCAATCTGATGGCTGAGATTCAAACTCACAGGGGCGGGAATTGACCTGGCGCGCAAACGAACGACTCACATTCAAACTTGCCTAATTATGATTAAACCCTAATCAGAAGCCCTAATGACTTTCAGATGACCGGAACAGTGTTCCGGTCATCTTCTCCGGCCAGCCAAAATCTCAATCTCTCTCAAAACGCATCAAAACCTCACAAAACTCTCCAGAATCAAACTATGAACATCACTAAACATAAACCCTAAAACAAACAACATTTATTTTTCGTGAATCAAAGGAAACAAGCAAAAACATTTTCACGGGCAAACTTTTAGAACATCACAACATGCTTGTTTCTGGCTCATTTTCAAAAATAAATAGATCCCCATGATCAGGGCAACATATAGAACAACATTCTAACAAGAAATCAAAGTTCTGGAAAATTTGTTCATCATGTTACCTGAGATTGAGCTTTCAGTCCAGGAGCTTTCTGCTTGCCTCTTTGCCTCAAAATGGTCCCAATGGTCCTCTTGATGAAGTTATGAAGCTTGGTTGGAGTTTTAAATGGTTGGTTTGTGAGTTTGAAGAAGTTCTGTTCAGGGAGGGGAAGGAATCGTGTTTCAGTTTGAGGAGGTTTCAGGGATGAATGAGGGTAGGGAAATGATCAGGGGAGCATGCTGAGTGATCCTATGAAGTTTGTTTTTATGTTTGATGCTTGTGTGATGTGTTTCAAATGGAAATGCATAAGAGGGCAAAGCTTGGTGCTATGGCTTGGAGAGTGTTTCAGGCTTGTGTATCTGGTGTGTTATGTTGCATTTGGTCCACTTATCACAACTAGAGAGGTCAGAGAAGTTGGTGTGGCACAGGCTGATTGGTATGGGTTCTTTGCAAAAAAGTCCAAGTTAGGTGTACTTGAGGTATGGGCAAGTGTGAGGCTGTGATAGGGGCATGGCTTGGCTCAGCTGAGTTTAGGGAGAACCATGGAATTTGATTAGAAGCAATGCAACAAGTGGATTAGGGTTTATCATAGGTTTTGCAACTTTGTCCAACTTTTGACCTTTGTGATTTCTTGATTCATAAGTCATGAAAATAAGCAAACCTTTGGTGCAATCTGAATTTTAGGCATTGGTTTATGTTTGTGCAAAGATTAGAAGTCACTTTGAGGTCTCATTTCACCTTGGCAAGGGATTTTGCAACTTTGCCTCTTTGGTACATAACTTGAAATTATGTGATTTTTCCCAACTTTGACAAGCCATAACTTTTGATCCAAAATGAATTAGAATGAGTTCTTGTACTTTTTGAAAAGGGAATGACCCATTCTACAACTTTCATGACCAAAGTTTTTCCATTTGAAGCATTTTTGAATCAAAAAGAAAGGTTTGAAAAAGTTTCCCAAAATGGCAAGTTTCCATTACAAGTCATTTTCCCAAAAAGGCAACTTTGCAAATGGCTTGAAATTCTTCAATTTTGTGAACTTCTAACATCTTCTATGACCAAATAAAGATCATACACATTCAAAATGATGAAGAACACCCTTTGGTTGGGTCATTGGGGGCCTCAGATGCCCTAATTTTACACTGACTTGCTCAAGAAGTCAACTCTTGATCAGATGCCTTCCCCATGGAATTTCTTCATGAAAATTGATATGCATGATCCCTATACCATATAGAGACCATTAGAAACAAGAATGACCAAAAAAATTGGAGTTATGGCCTTTGAAACCAAAACCCTAATTCTAGGTCATCTGTGCAGTTAAACCTGGCTCTACTTCCATGCCTTTCTCAGTTCTTGTGATCTCTTGACTTTCATGAACTTGTGAGGATACAATATGGTGCTTGAACATACATGGACCCCTTTGAAGTGATTGAAGACCTTTGGAGTGGCTCAAGTAGCTCTTGGATGGCTCAGATCACAAACCCTAGATGCAGATGACTTTGAACCAATGCAGTGAAGCAAATATGCAATATGAGATGCTATGATTGAACTTATGCATATGAAAAGATCACAAGCCATGGTGTGAATGGGTGAGGGAAAATTTGGGGTGTTTACAGCTGCCCCTATTCAAGCATGAGTTAGCTGTGTAGAATGTAAGCAACGGCTTAACAGGCAAACAAGATAACTTGTGGTTGAATACCAAAGACAGTCCAAAATTTGCACTCACAGAATGAAGAAGAAAAGGGATATAGATTGTAAAAGAAAATAAATTATGCTTATAAAGTGCGGGCGGCGGAGGACGACCGTCGGGCAGAGGACGACTGTTGGGGATGAAGCAATGACGGGGACGACCGACATGCTGGGGAAGAAACGAGAGATAAAGCAAAGACGGGGACGGCCGACTAGCTGGGGATATAAGAGATTAGGATGGGGACGGCCATCAGGTAAAGATACGAAACTCTCTGGGGATTATGAATGAAATAAATGATGAGGTACGGTCATCAAAGGTGAAGGACGATCACCTAGCAGGGGACGGCTGCTCTGTTAGGGGATAAGATGAGGGACGGTCATCTAAGGTGAAGGACGATCACCGAGCAGGGTACGGCTGCCGAATGTACCACGACATAGGACGAATGTCGTATAATAAGGTCAATGACGGGGACGGCCATCGGATAAGCATGATGAAGGACGATCATCAAGAGGTGAAGGACGATCACCTAGCAGGGTACGGCTGCTATCGGGGTTTATCATGACATAGGACGAATGTCAGATAACAAGGTCAACGATGGGGACGGCAATCGGATAAAATGATGAAGGACGATCATCAGGAGGTGAAGGACGATCACCTAGCAGGGGACGGCTGCTAAATATCACGACATAGGACGAATGCCGGATAGAAAAGTGTTTCAATAACGGAGACTCCGCTGGGGAAAGGATGAGGGACAGTCATCCAAAGGTGAAGGACGATCACCTGGAAGGGTACGGCTGCCGAAAGTATCATGACATAGGACGAATGTCAGATAGAAAAGAAATAGTTCACTGGGATTTGTTGGGACAAGTAAACACGGACGAGTGTCTATATCCAAGGAATGAGAGGTATAAGTGTTTGGGTACGGTGTATAGATTAAAGATGCGGACGAGCATCCTTAAGACTATGATACGGATGGGTATCAGGTAGAAACAAATGCTGGCACATGTTCGGAGATGATGATACGGACGAGTATCAACTAGTTAACAAAGAACACGGACGAGTATTGATTCTGCGGGGACTCTTCTGGGGAATAATAGACACAAACGAGTGTCTAAATTCAAGAAGACATAAGTGTTTGACGCGGTGTATAGATTAAAGATGCGGACGAGCATCCTTAAGACTACGATACGGACGAGTATCGGGTAGAAACAAACGCTTGACGCATGTTCTGAGATGATGATACGGACGAGTATCAACTGATTAACAAAGAATACGGACGAGTGTCGAATCTGAGGGGATTTGAGTGATATATACAAAATACGGACGAGTATCTGTACGAGTGAAACAGGAGTAATAAGTATGAGTGGTGTACAGATGAGTGTTTAACTTGCTAGGGCGAGTGACACGGACAAGTGTCAAAAGGAGAAAAGTGCAATATAGACAAGTATATGGTTTCCCAAGGAAGTTGTGTATAAGTATCTGTGAGTGCAAAGGGGGCGCTTTGGCTTTCTACTGGGGATATGACACGGACGGGTGTCAGGAAGTATCTGTATCTTTAGGGAAAGTGCCTTGGCTCTCTGCCGGGGAATCCGGGGAGTTTTCTGTATATCTTGAATGGATCGCCGGTATTCACAAGTGTTTGATTCAGAACATGGCTTATGATTATGCAATATGTTTGACTTTTGCCGTAATGCTCCGTATTAAACGGAATGCTACGCTCTGCGGGGGGAATATGATGCGAATGCTATGATTATGCAAAGATACCGATCCGGGATTCGGATCCCGTTGCTGCGAAGATTTCTGGCTGATCTGCTTGAAGTGGACATCCCAGCTGGGGATGAGACCAATGATGGATCTGACATATATGACTCTGTTTGGGAAAATAGGTCACTGATAGACCTATCTTTGGTAATGAGGGACCCAGCTGGGGGTTTGTAGAAGCTTCTTTCACCCTGTTGTGAGATCTCCAGGCGTTGCTCTTCTGGATAGAGGCTGAAACTCTGTGGGGAGATGGTTCCCTGGCTTTTGTACTTGGCTGAGGAGGAAATAACAACTGGCAACTCAACTAGGGAGAAAGCACCTCCGGTGCTAAGACTGAGTAGATAATGATTTACCAGCTTGCTGGGATGAAGCTTTCATGCCCCGTGTTGTGCTTTGAATGCCTGTAATCCTGAAAAG
Organism: Lathyrus aphaca; assembly: GCA_963966055.1. Lineage (NCBI taxonomy): Eukaryota > Viridiplantae > Streptophyta > Magnoliopsida > Fabales > Fabaceae > Lathyrus > Lathyrus aphaca. The sequence goes on from OZ014521.1 coordinate 541,325,263, forward strand.
ATAGAGAAGCGCACAAGTAATCCCGAGGTATCCTTTACCAGATTCCATCATAAGAGTTTAGGCACTCCTGGGAGTGAGTATTCTTCCTGCAAGTACGTATTTTTAGAAGAAAAGCATCTGCATTTATGCAATCAATACCTTAAAGACATCGGACATTCTTGCAAATGAAAATAAAGTGTACGAAACGAAACATGACTGAAAATCTGATTTTATTAATTCATGTGCCCTGAATTGGCAAGATACAGTCAAAGAAACAAATCCCCTAAAATGAGGAGATTGTTACAAATTGAGAAATAAAAGGTATTGGCAATATTGATGACGCTTCAAGGAGCTTCCCTTTGCTATGACTCGTATGACATTTGACGTTCTTCTCATCTTGCTTTCTGAAGAAGGCTGATTCTGAAAGAAGCTTGATCCTTTTGAAGCTTACCAAGTTGTAAGTGATACAGACGAATTCAGAATGCAATTGTTCGCTTATTCCCTTATTTTGCGTGGATCGCCCTTTCGGGTTTTCAATCCACCAGGATACCCATTTTTGCCTGAGTTGTCCGATGTGGCTTTTCAACTCAGTGGGTGTACTTTTTTTTGTTTATTTTCCCTTATTTTTGCCCGAGTCTTTTATTTTGTTTTTGACTCGCCGGGATGCCCTATTTTTGCCTGGACTTACATTCTGTTTTATGTCCAGCGGGTCATTTTTATGCGAAGTATTTTTTATCTGCATCTGAATTCACAGGGGACGGGAAGTCTTCACCATCCATAGTACTGAGCATGAGTGCTCCACCGGAGAAAACTTTCTTTACTACGAATGGTCCTTCATAGTTCGGAGTCCACTTGCCCCTGTGGTCTGTATGAGGAGGGAGGAGTCTTTTCAGCACAAGATCTCCTACTTGGTATTCTCGGAGCCTGACTTTCTGATCGAAGGCTTTCTTCATTCTTTTCTGATACAGCTGTCCATGACAGATTGCAGCCAATCTCTTTTCTTCAATCAGATTCAGTTGTTCATACCGGGATCGGACCCATTCTGCTTCATTCAATTTAACATCCATCAATACCCGTAGTGAGGGTAACTCAACTTCAACAGGTAGGACCGCTTCCATACCATACACAAGCTGAAACGGTGTTGCCCCAGTAGATGTTCTGATTGACGTACGGTATCCATGCAAGGCAAACGGTAGCATTTCATGCCAGTCTTTGTAGGTAACTACCATCTTCTGCACAATCTTCTTGATATTCTTATTAGCTGCCTCAACAGCGCCATTCATCTTTGGCCTGTAAGGAGAAGAATTGTGGTGTTGGATCTTGAAGTCCCGGCACAGTTCTGCCATCATTTTGTTATTTAAATTGGAACCATTATCAGTAATGATTCGCTCGGGAACTCCGTATCGACAGATAATATCTCTCTTCAGAAATCGGGCTACCACTTGCCTTGTAACATTTGCATAGGAAGTTGCTTCAACCCACTTGGTAAAATAGTCAATGGCTACCAGGATGAATCTGTGGCCATTTGAAGCGGTCGGCTCAATCTTGCCAATCATGTCAATTCCCCACATGGCAAAGGGCCAGGGTGAAGACATCACATTCAGAGGATTTGGAGGCGCATGCACCTTATCCGCATAGATCTGGCATTTATGGCATTTTCTGGCATAAGCACAACAGTCGGCATCCATTGTGATCCAGTAATAACCTGATCTTAGCAACTTCTTGGCCATGGCATGCCCTCCTGCATGGGTACCAAAGGATCCTTCGTGCGCTTCGCGCATCAACAAGCCTGCTTCTGTTTTATCGACGCATCTGAGGAGTACCATATCAAAGTTTCTCTTGTACAGGGAACCGTCAGTATTCAGGAAGAAACTACCAGCTAGCCTTCTTAATGTTTTCTTATCATTGGAAGATGCCCCAGGTGGGTATGTTTGATCCTCCAAGAAGCATTTGATGTCGTGGAACCAAGGCTTATCATCTTTGACAACATCTGCTGAGAACACATATGCTGGTCTGTCAAGTCTGGACACTGAAATCCGAGGTACAAAGTTGGCAGCTTGAACTTTGATCATGGATGAAATGGTGGCAAGAGCATCTGCAAATTGATTCTCGTCCCGAGGGATATACTCAAGCTTGACTGTTGTAAAGAAAGTCAATAACCTCCTTGTATAATCCCTGTAAGGTATCAGATGATCCTGGTGTTTGTACCATTTGTCGTTGGTTTGATTGATTACCAAAGCTGAATCTCCGAACACAGTTAAAGTCTTGATCCTGAGGTCAATGGCTTCCTCAAGATCCATAATACAAGCTTCGTATTCAGCTTCGTTGTTAGTGCAGTTAAAGGTGAGCTTTGCCGAGAAAGGCATGTGAACTCCTTTAGGTGTAATAAGTACTGCACCAACACCACGACCATTCATATTAACAGCCCCGTCAAACATCATAGTCCATTCTTCCTCTGGGTCAGGCCCTTCAGTGTGAACAGGCTCTTCATGATCTTTTGCTTTTATGAACATGATGTCTTCATCAGGGAAGTCAAATCTCATAGGCTGGTAATCGTCAATAGGTTGCTCAGCAAGATAATCAGACAGTACACTGCCCTTGATGGCTTTCTGGGATGTGTACTGGATGTCATATTCTGTGAGGATCATTTGCCATCTTGCAACCCGTCCGGTAAGTGCTGGCTTCTCAAATATATACTTAACTGGGTCCATTTTTTATATCAATAAGGTAGTGTGGGTCAACATATACTGCCTTAGTCGGCGAGCAGCCCACGCTAAAGCACAACAAGTTTTCTCGAGCAGTGAATAACGTTGTTCACAGTCGGTAAACTTTTTGCTTAGGTAGTATATTGCATACTCTTTTCGACCAGACTCGTCATGCTGGCCCAACACACACCCCATTGACTCTTCTAATACTGTCAAGTACATGATTAGAGGTCTTCCTTCAACTGGAGGCATAAGGATTGGAGGCTCTTGTAAGTATTCCTTGATCTTGTCAAAAGCCTTCTGGCAGTCTTCGTTCCACCTGACCGTTTGTTCTTTTCTTAACAGCTTGAACAAAGGCTCACAAGTTGCTGTAAGGTGAGATATGAACCTTGAAATGTAGTTCAATCTACCTAGAAACCCTCGAACTTCTTTTTCAGACTTCGGTGCAGGCATTTCTTGAATGGCTTTAACTTTATCAGGGTCAACTTCAATCCCTTTCTCACTTACAATAAATCCCAACAGCTTACCAGACCGTACCCCGAATGTGCACTTGTTGGGGTTTAACTTCAGTTGGTACTTCCTCAAACGCTTGAATAACTTTAGCAGATTTACCAGGTGGTCTTCTTCTGTGAGAGACTTGGCAATCATGTCATCCACATAACATTCTATTTCTTTATGGATCATGTCGTGGAATAATGTTACCATAGCCCGTTGATATGTTGCACCAGCGTTCTTCAGTCCGAATGGCATCACCTTATAACAGAATGTGCTCCAAGGTGTGATGAAAGTTGTCTTCTCCATGTCTTCAGGTGACATTTTGATCTGATTGTATCCTGAAAATCCATCCATGAAGGAGAACACCGAGAACTGAGCCGTATTATCTACCAATACATCAATGTGAGGTAAAGGGAAGTCATCTTTCGGGCTGGCTCTGTTCAGATCCCGATAATCTACACACATCCTTACCTTGCCATCCTTCTTAGGAACAGGTACAATATTAGCAACCCACGGCGGATAGCTAGTTACAGCAAGGAAACCGGCGTCCCATTGTTTTTGTACCTCTTCTTTGATTTTCATTGCCATATCTGGGTGAGTACGGCGCAACTTCTGCTTTACTGGCGGGCAGTCTTCTTTTAAAGGCAGCTTATGCATGACAATATCGGTGTCCAACCCTGGCATATCCTGATAAGACCAAGCAAACACATCCACATACTCCCGAAGCATATCAATCAGTTGCTCTTTTACCGAATCTTGTAGGCAGGCCCCGATCTTAACCTCTTTCACGTCTTCTTCCGTACCAAGATTAACCGTTTCGACCTCCTCCTGATGAGGAGTAATAACCTTCTCCTCTTGCCTTAACAACCTGGTTAGCTCTTCAGGAAGCTCATAATCTTCTTCAACCCCTTCATCAGCTTGATTGATTGGATTGTCAAAGTCATACAGAGTCATAGCTGTGCTGTTGTCGGTGCAGTCTGAAAGGCACTCTCTGCAAGGGTTTAGATTGTTCATTTTAGTGATCGATTTTAATCTTTGTTTAGAAAAAAATTGAAATAAAGTTATCATTTTGGAAAACATTGCCATTTTATTTTTGTACAAAAAGAAAAATGAAAAACAGTGAGCGGAAAAGAAAAACTCATTTGCAAAAGATGTCCGATATTCATTGATTGATCTGTTTGCACAAAATTACAAGATGACCCGATTACAAAATGAGTCTTGTCATCTTGGGCAAGATGCAAGACTTGATGCATGCTTAAAATATACAGGAAATAATAATTACTCTGCAGGAGTAACCCTTATAATTTCCTGGGAAGACCAGTTTGAGATACGGCTCCCCGGGATCCTTGGACGTATCCAGCTCTCCAGGTTGCGCTCATCTTCCGACTCATCTTCCAAGTTGTTCACTGCATCCGGGGTGAGCATTCCCCCGCTGACAAAACTGGGCTTCTTGGCAGCCTCTGATTGATCTTGTTGAGTTGGTTTGTAACCCAACCCAAATCTGTCCTCCTTCTTCTCCACGGGCAGCAACTTGCCCCAGCCTTGGGCAGTACCCTCTTCAACAACCTTCCTGGCTTGCTGATAAGACGTCATGGAGGTTCCCAGTACAACAGACGCTTCATTAATGTTCAGGGCCTCAAATCCCTGGCTCATGGTTTCATGGATTTCTCCGTCCATTTCAATGTACTTGTACGTAGCCAGATGGCTAACAAAGATGTCCTCTTCCCCACAGATGGTGATGATTTGTCCTTCCCACTCGAATTTCAACTTCTGGTGAAGGGTAGACGTAACAGCGCCAGCGGCATGGATCCAAGGTCTACCCAACAAACAGCTGTAGGCCGGCTGAATGTCCATCACATAGAAGGTAATTTTAAAAGTCTGTGGGCCAATCATCACAGGCAGATCAATCTCCCCTAGCACTGATCTTTTAGAGCCATCAAATGCTCTCACCACCAAATTACTCTGACGTAATGCCAAGCCATCATATTCCAGCTTCACCAAGTGTCCACCAGTACATGGGATAGAACAACACCCTTACATTCTAGAGTGATGTGTAAAGCCTTGTTGTGGTTCCGTCCCTCAGTTGTTAAATCAACACTGGTAAAGCCCAGTCCATGACTGGTGTTGACATTTGCCACCACAGTTTCTAGCTGATTAACAGTGATCTCCTCTGGCACGTATGCTGCGTGCAAGACTTTCAGTAATGCATTCCTGTGAGCTTCAGAGCACATTAACAGAGATAATATGGAGATCTTCGAGGGAGTTTGGTGAAGCTGATCCACCACCTTGTAATCACTTCTCTTTATAATTCTCATAAACTCGTCTACATCTTGCTCAAAAGATGTCTTCTGAGTTTCTTTGATAATTGGTTCTTCAGGTATCACACTTTTCCCCTTTGCTTTTGTAGCAACTTCTGCTTCGGCATTAGGTCTTTGCAATTGTGAGGCAAAAAGGCGTCCGCTTCTGGTGAAGCCTCCACCTCCCCCAACATTATCAATCTGTGGAGAAGAGGTTGAAGAATCCAAAGTGATTTTCTCCCCGTTACAGTAGAGGTCAGAGCCATAATGCCAAGGTATGGCATTACTGCTTTCATATGAAACAGGTCCAGGCACCGTGATGGTAACTAGACTGACTGCTGCAGAGGAAGGTACTGAAATGGTGTGCGGATCGTAGTAAATGGTGACCGGTGACCTGGCAGGAGGTGCCACTGTTTGTTGTTGAAAGTTGTTGTTTGGAGGAACATTTGATGGGTCATAGTAGATGGTGACTGCTGAGATATCTTCGTTAATTTCTGTTGGCGTTGTAGAAGATTCTGCTGAATAAATGGGTGCTGATGTTGTAGAAGAAATGGTTGTTGACATCTGATTTGCTGAAGTGATGGACGGAGTCATTGTTGATGATATTGATGAATTGGTCGGAATGATTGTTGTTGCAGTTGTAGAAGAGTCAGGAATTGTTGTCAAAGGGATGGCTGGGTTTGTAGGCGCCGTTGTTGTGATCTGAAGTATACCACTTTTGATAAGACCATCTATGCCGCTTCTCAAGTTATCACACCCGTTGACCGAAATGTTGCAATAACCACAACCGAGCTCACACCCGGGGAACATCTGGCATTCCAGGAGCTGAGCTTTAATTTCGACCAGAGGTGTCCGAATCTGTCCAACACTGGTGATTAAGAAAGATGGCTTGTCTTCCTCAATAGCATTAATTCTTGGCCCTCCATGATTGGGCATGGGATTCTTGGTGACACTCGGAGGGGGTGCAAAGTTGAGGGCTTTAGAATCCACCAGATCTTGTACCTTCATTTGTAAAGCCCTGCATTTCTCAGTATTGTGGCCAGGTGCATTGGAGTGGAAAGCACATCTGGCGTTGACATCATAATTTCTTGGCAGATTAGAGGGATCTGGTGGTGCTAATGTCCTTAGCTCAACCAAGTTAAGTTTCAGGAGTTGTGGCAATAAAGCGGCATAAGGCATAGGGATAGGGTCAATCACCCTATTTGCCTGTGATGGTCTTTGCTGAAAAGGTCTTTGTTGATTGTTGTTGTTGTTGTAGGTCCTCGGTGGCGGATACTGAACTTGCTGCTGATAATGTGGTTGTTGTTGTGGTTGATATGTTGGTTGCTGAGGAATCAGAGCTGGAATAGTGACAGCTGCTACTGATCTGTGGACATACTGAGGTCTGCCCCTGCCGGCATGAATGGCATTTGTCTCACCGGTTCTTCTAGGTCCCACAAAAGGCTTCCTTGGATTACTTGACGAACTTGCACCATTATCAGAAATCTTACCCATCTTCAGAAGGCTTTCAATTCTTTCTCCAGCTATGACTACGTCAGCGAAGCTGGTGGAAGAAAAGGCAGCTAGCCTATCAATATATGTTCCTTGCAGAGTGTTCATAAACATGTCGGCCATTTCTCTTTCCGACATGGGTGGCTGGACAGCAGCAGCAAGCTGTCTCCACCTCTGGGCATATTCCCTGAAGCTTTCTCTGGAGGATTGAGACATTCCCATCAGAAGGGTTCTGTTAGGAGCCATGTCCAAATTGTATTGGTACTGTCTGATGAAAGCTTCAGCTAGGTCCTTCCAGCACCTGATAGTAGCTCTGGTCAAGTGTGAATACCACTCCCATGAAGCCCCAGTCAAACTGTCTTCAAAGTAAAACATCCACAGTTTCTCATCCATAGTATATGCTTTAAGTCTTCCCAGGAAGGACTGCAAGTGAGTTCGTGGACAGGAAGTTCCATTGTACTTCTCGAAGCACGGGGGTTTAAACTTGTGGGGAATTCTTACCCCATCCACTAAACCCATATCCATAACATCAAAACCTAGGGAGTTTTGAGACTCCAGAGATCTCAACTTCTCGGCAATTTCATCAAACCTCCTATCATAAACTTCATCCCCAGCTCCCATCATAGTAAACTGCTCCTCTTGGGGGTCTTCTTGTAAGATCCTTCCTCCAGTAGTATTTCCTTGCACATTACCCGGGATGTTGACTTCCGGATGTAGATGAGGCCCATACACTGGTGGATTAACATGAGGCTGACCCCTTTCATTGTTACTTGTTCCTCCAGTTCCCAGAGGAGGTTCTTCCGGGGTTTGTCTTTCTACCAATGCCCTCAACCTTTCTTGACTTTGGGCCAAGCCATTCATTACTTCCATGAATTGGGTCATTTGGTTTCTCATCTCCAGCCTTTCATTAGCCATCTGAGTTTTGACCTCTGTCAGATCTTGTTGTACTTGATCCATTTGGATACCAGGAAGATTGTTGCGAGTAGGATACCGGTGTGGACGGTTGAGAGGGAACACCCGGCGACGAGCAATAATTCCTGAAGCACAGCAGAGTTAGAATCAAACAAAACAAAAACCTACAAAACAAAACAAAAGTTAGCATGCAATGCAGTATGCTTATTTGCTTTCCAAGGTATCCGGCTTGGCTCTTGGTTTTGACCTTTCCAGACCCTGAGGAAGATGTTTTGATGTTGCTTGAGAGAAAGAAAAACTCAGTGAAACAAACTGACAAATACATTACAAATAGTGAACCATACATAGTTTGTTTTTACAACATATGCCCCTGAGGGGTCAAAATACAACATAAAAGAAAAGTACATCAAATGGAAATAACAACAAGCAAAGTAATCAAACATCTAAGACAAACTCATCCTCCTTAACCTCCTTCAAAAGTGCTTCAGTTACAGGACCAGCCGGATGTTCTGTGATGTTCCTGATAAGAAGGTTTCTGGTGGCAATGGCAGTGGTCAGCTTCTTGTGCCTGTCTTGGTCCTTTGACCTCTTCAAACCAGCCCTAAGCTTCAATTCTGAAATTTCCTTCTGGGCTGCCAGCAAAGCCTCCTGTTGCTTCTTCTCATTGGCCTCCAACTGCTCAATCCTGGCTCGAGTTCTCTTATCTTCCTGAGTGCGAGCTTCAGTGATCCTGACCCACCTAGCTTGACTTTCCTCTAGATAGAGATCAGTCCTAGCCTTCTGAAACTGGGCCTCTTTATAGGCATTCTTCAATATTTGCTCTCCAGCTCTTGATTTCTTGATGTAGTCTTCTGCTTTCTCAATCTTGGCCAGATGCTCCCCTTTAAGCTTCTCCAACCTCTCAATGTCTAGACGACCATCACTCCTCTCCCAGAGGGTCTTCTTCAGAGCTTGAGACAGATTCTCATTCCTCTCCTTTAGCTTCTCAAATTCTTCCAGGCTGACAGTGGCTGGAGGTGGTACTGTGGATGGTCCAGGTGCATCCTCAATGGTGAAGGGCATCCCAGAAATCTGAGCTCTAGCATGAGACCATTCATAATACTGAGCTGAAGCCACATTATTGCATCTTCCAAGAATGGCCATCCCTTTGGTCTGGATGTTGTCCCAAGCCTAGGATGCTTGTCTGACAGCAGCTAGATTAGGCTTTATCTCACAATACAGGGTTTCAGCCAAGTCTTGCACTCTAGGAGGGTGAACCAAAGCATAGCCCAATTGTCTCTTAAACAGCAAAGGGTTGTAGTTGATGCAACCTTTCACTCCTATTAGAGGTACATTGGGGTACTGCCCACAGCTAGTGATTATGTCTCTGCCCTTGGTGCTCTGGGTGCACCATCTGATGTCATCTGAAGTCAGAGCAATGAGTCTCTTAGCCCAATTCTTCTGTTGGTGAGGGTTCAAGAAGGCATCAGTCCTGGGTAAGTGTTTAAGCAGCCAAGTGTGAAATAGAGGAGCACAACATCTCACCAACTTTCCTCTCTGCTTCTCATTTCTTTGGTGAACAGAATAATAGAAATCTCCCAGCAATGTGGGTACTGGGTTCCTCAGAAGGAAGAGATGAATGGAATTCTTGCTGATAAACTTGGGCTCATCTGCAAAAAGTATAACCCCATATATACTGAGGGCTAATAATGCACAAACTGCCTTCCATTCTCCCAAGGAGGCCTTCAGGATAGCCTGAGAAGTCAGAAAATCTAAGTGCAAACCAGGGATTCCAGCTTTTGTGGTCATGTTCTGCTCAATCAAAATAGGCTCCAAATACAGTGCCTTTGCCATTTCTCCATTGCTGGGAGTAGCCATCTCAGGGTTAAAGGGGACACCACCCCTGACAGGTACTCCAATCAATGATGAGAACTCCTCCAGCAGGGGTCCTAACTGAAAGTTCTGGAAAGTGAAGCATCTCAAAGGAGGGTCATAAAACTGTAGGCAGGTGTGGATCAAACTCCTCTGAGAAGGGTCTAAGTCCATAACCATATCAAGGATGCCTCCATAATGCTCTCTGAATAATGGGATGTAGTCTGGAGTGATAAGTGCCTGGACCTGCCTGATGCCAACCAGCACAGGCTCAAAGAAATGGTATGAAATGTTGCTCTTCTTGGGTGCCATGACTGCTGATGAAGAGCTGAAAACAGATGCTGATGATGAAGACTGATACTGGAGATGAGCCACTGATAGGCTGAGGATGGTGATGGGGGTAGCTGAAGCAGGCAGCTGATGGAGATAGCTGAAGCAGATAACTGATGAACAGAGGTCTATGCAGATGAAGGGGTCAAAACCAAGCCAGATATAATGTGGATACCCTGAAAGACAAATAAACAAATGTTAAATGATGCAAATGATGAGTATGCAAATGATATGCAAGGGTTTGTGATCAAGCTGGATCTGATTATCTGTCTTGATATAAAAGGCCCATGTATGTTTTAAGAAGTCCAGATGGAGGTTCAGAAATCCAGTAACCAAGGTAGGGGACTCAAATAAAGAGTCACATGTCCAGGGTTAAATCACAAGAACTGTCCAAAGTGAAGCATTCTTAAACAAAACAAGTATCAGGGTATGATGTGGCCAATGGTACCTGCAAATCTGTAAACAGCCCAACCCCCTCACAGGTAGTGTTCTAAAACAAGGATCCTCAGACTTGGATCAGTTATGAGAAGTGTAAACACTTCTAACCCGGAGGTACAGTGTTTACAATAACCATAAAAGATCCTCCTCTAATTCACCTCAGTTTCTGAAGGTCATAATAAAGGTCATCCAGACTTAGCAGGCTTCCCAGATAGCCCTAGCACTACAGGAAATCTGTAGCACAGAGTTCTCAAGAAGAAACCCACATCTGAACCGTGTTTCATATTCCCGCACCAGGCCGAAATGGAATGGGAAAGAACATGAACCACTCTAGCCTAGGTGTTACTCAGGTCCCAGGTATAGGACCTTAAACTCTCAATGAACCCCACCCATCAAAACAATAGACCAGATCCAGCCAGATAACAGTATGACAGTATGATGTATATAAAGCTGTAAAGAAAACAATAAAATAACTGTACATAAAGCAGTAAATAAAGCAAATATACAAACACAATTAGCACATAACACCCCAGTAAACACAAATCAAACAAGCGCTAGGAGGAACCCATAAAAAGAACCAGAAGCCCTGGTTACAGTATAAGGGTCCCCAGCAGAGTCGCCAAGCTGTCGCTCCCACCAAATGACACCTGGCCAAGAGGGGTACAGACGCGAACGGTCGGCGAAAGAGAGAAAAGAAAAGAGTCGCCAGCTAGGCATTTTTATCCCGGAGGAAAGGTAATGCTGCATAGACCTAGAAAGATATGGATAAGACGGTTGCGAACCAGAGAGACTGAGAAAGGGGGTTGGTTACAACCTGGGAAGGTATTAGCACCCAGATTGTCCTCCGTACTCGACGGGATCCACGCTTAAAAGATTTGTGTTTTAAAGGGGTAGTGTCAGTGCAATCTGTGTATCAAAGCTGGAAAGAAAACAAGTGTCAGTGCTGGAAGAAGTGAAATAAAATGTGTGAGTTGTCAGTGTAGGAACAAGAATGAAATGCTCAAGATGATGAGGCTTAGAGAATAATGCTAGAAGGAGGGGGAATATACAGAGACTTTTGTTCGATAACTGTTAAGTTATGCCTACGTATCCTCTCATGCAATGAGGAAGTCAGAACACCGTAGTTCGACTCAAAGAGACTGAAAGATAAATTGACTTGTGAACTGCTTACTTGTCTATGCTCAAGTGTATGACCTGTCTGGCTCAGGTGCAAACTGTCTTGCATTAGACGGAAGAAGCGAGTTCTCGTTTGTGAGTGAATGAGATGAGAAAAGAATCCCGAAGGAGACGATTATTGTTTGTTTTTTTGTTTTCAATCTTTTATTGCTTTTGGAGATTTGTCATAAGTTAATGAGCTTAAGCCTAAACCAATGGGTTAGTAAACTCATCACATCCTCCCTCTGATTAGGGGTAATGAGAATACCTTAAGTGTGAAGTCAGTATCTCACACTTAATCACCATGATGTAGGATTAAGATCATTAACCTACTTGTGATTATTTAGATGTTTTTGTTGTTTTTGTTTAGTGTTAAGTAGTGAGTTTAAGCCATAATCAAGGATTTAATGCATTCATTACACCATCCTAATAGAAGGATAATAGATGAGAGCATTTAAGCTGAGGAAGACTCCTCAACTTAATCCATGATTAGGGATTAACCTCATGACAAAACAAAGTCTTTATTAAGTGGATTTTAGTTAATGGTAAGATGAAGAAGTGTTTTTTATGGTTTGTAAGACAACTTGAGGGGGACTTGTCCATTAACACTAGGGTTAGTCCTTCTTAACCAATTAAGGAAGAATTAGAACCCTAATGCAAGGCCCAAGTTACAAGCTTGATGTCTTGATGGTTATTAGGTGAATTGATTAAAGGATTTAAACATATTAAGGGTTTAACACTTAGGATTAAAGTTATACACTCCATCCTAATAGAAGGATGTAGGCATAAGCTTAATCACAAAGCCTTAAAGCCTTCAGGGTTTAGTCCTTGATTGTGAGATGAGAAGAGAAGACTCAAAGAGACTCAAAGGTAAAAACTAATGGGGGACTTAATCAAAACCTAATTATTATCATGCTTGGTTATTCCTAGGGTTAATGAGGTTTGCAAGAAGATCTTCAGAGGAACCACCAGGAAGGAAGCAGATGAAAGGAGAAAGAAGCAAGGAGAAGCAAAACAACTTGCTTCACTTAAGAAGACAAGTTGCTTGAAGAAAGAAAGTAGGATGAACAAGAATGAGCAATCTCAATCCAATACACATACAAAAATGCAGCAAATGAAGTATGAAAGAGATGAAAAGAGATTATGAGGAGTGAAGGCAAATTCACTTCTCAAACAACTTACCACCTGAAATGTTAGCATAAGAAATGAAATGCAATGCAAATGAGATGAAATATGATGATGTAAACCAAAGTCAGAAGCAATTACATGATGTTAATGATGCTTAAGAGATGATACAAACATGAGGAAAGGCATGGGGATGATCAAGCAAGCATAATGATGCAAAAGAGGCATGCTATGAATCATGGAAGTACATGAAAAGTTATGAAATGTAATGAACATACAACATGGCAAATGAAAGATGCAATGATCAAACAATGTTCTAATATGTCCTAAGATGTATTGTGAATCAAAAGAATGCACAAAATGTCATGGCAAGTCAATGGATGCAAGCAAATGAAAGATGGATGCAAGGGAAGGCACAAATTAGGGTTATATGCATCACACAAAGCAAAAATTCAAAACCAGAAGCAAATGACATGATAAAAATTTGAAAATGCAAACAAAGATACCCTAAACCTATACAAACTCACTGCCCAAAGGAGGGGATCCAACTCTTAGCCTAATGAAAGTTATGAATTTCCTAAGATTGCTAGGGTTTTAAGGTACCTTGTCAAGAAAAATGCTAAACAAATTGAAAATGCAAGATCAATTCAAATCAAATTTATCCTATAAACTACATGCTATACAAGATGCAATGCAAAAGGAATCATTATCCAACTCTCAATGGTTAGGCAGAAAGAAATTTTTGAAGTTTGACATAACATATTGCCTTGAAATGAAATTAAATCCAATGAAAATGATCAAAAGGCATCAAGAACAAAAAGAAATTTGGTTTGAGTTGGACAATGTTTCTAAATGTTTTTAAATGCTATGTAAATTTTTTTGTGATTTTTAAATACCTAAATGTATTTTTAATTAATTAATTTTCATTAACTAATTAAAAATAAATATTTAAATGATTTAAAAATAATTTTTAATGCAAAAAATAAAAATAAAAATATTTTTGTGTTCTGAAAATTCATGAAACCTTTGACAAAAAATTTCATAATTTTTAGATGATTTTAACTATTTTTAAAAATTCGTACAAATAAATGCAAAACAAATGAAAATAAAATGAATTAAAATAGAAAAAAGAGAAAGTCAGCCAATCTGATGGCTGAGATTCAAACTCACAGGGGCGGGAATTGACCTGGCGCGCAAACGAACGGCTCACATTCAAACTTGCCTAATTATGATTAAACCCTAATCAGAAGCCCTAATGACTTTCAGATGACCGGAACAGTGTTCCGATCATCTTCTCCGGCCAGCCAAAATCTCAATCTCTCTCAAAACGCATCAAAACCTCACAAAACTCTCCAAAATCAAACTATGAACATCACTAAACATAAACCCTAAAACAAACAACATTTATTTTTCGTGAATCAAAGTAAACAAGCAAAAACATTTTCACGGGCAAACTTTCAGAACATCACAACATGCTTGTTTCTGGCTCATTTTCAAAAATAAATAGATCCCCATGATCAGGGCAACATATAGAACAACATTCTAACAAGAAATCAAAGTTCTGGAAAATTTGTTCATCATGTTACCTGAGATTGAGCTTTCAGTCCAGGAGCTTTCTGCTTGCCTCTTTGCCTCAAAATGGTCCCAATGGTCCTCTTGATGAAGTTATGAAGCTTGGTTGGAGTTTAAAATGGTTGGTTTGTGAGTTTGAAGAAGTTCTGTTCAGGGAGGGGAAGGAATCGTGTTTCAGTTTGAGGAGGTTTCATGGATGAATGAGGGTAGGGAAATGATCAGGGGAGCATGTTGAGTGATCCTATGAAGTTTGTTTTTATGTTTGATGCTTGTGTGATGTGTTTCGAATGGAAATGCATAAGAGGGCAAAGCTTGGTGCTATGGCTTGGAGAGTGTTTCAGGCTTGTGTATCTGGTGTGTTATGTTGCATTTGGTCCACTTATCACAACTAGAGAGGTCAGAGAAGTTGGTGTGGCACAGGCTGATTGGTATGGGTTCTTTGCAAAAAAGTCCAAGTTAGGTGTACTTGAGGTATGGGCAAGTGTGAGGCTGTGATAGGGGCATGGCTTGGCTCAGCTGAGTTTAGGGAGAACCATGGAATTTGATTAGAAGCAATGCAGCAAGTGGATTAGGGTTTATCATAGGTTTTGCAACTTTGTCCAACTTTGGCCCTTTGTGATTTCTTGATTCATAAGTCATGAAAATAGGCAAACCTTTGGTGCAATCTGAATTTTAGGCATTGGTTTATGTTTGTGCAAATATTAGAAGTCACTTTGAGGTCTCATTTCACCTTGGCAAGGGATTTTGCAACTTTGCCTCTTTGGTACATAACTTGAAATTATGTGATTTTTCCCAACTTTGACAAGCCATAACTTTTGATCCAAAATGAATTAGAATGAGTTCTTGTACTTTTTGAAAAGGGAATGACCCATTCTACAACTTTCATGACCAAAATTTTTCCATTTGAAGCATTTTTGAATCAAAAAGAAAGGTTTGAAAAAGTTTCCCAAAATGGCAAGTTTCCATTACAAGTCATTTTCCCAAAAAGGCAACTTTGCAAATGGCTTGAAATTCTTCAATTTTGTGAACTTCTAACATCTTATATGACCAAATAAAGATCATACACATTCAAAATGATGAAGAACACCCTTTGGTTGGGTCATTGGGGGCCTCAAATGCCCTAATTTTACATTGACTTGCTCAAGAAGTCAACTCTTGATCAGATGCCTTCCCCATGGAATTTCTTCATGAAAATTGATATGCATGATCCCTATACCATATAGAGACCAGTAGAAACAAGAATGACCAAAAAATTGGAGTTATGGCCTTTGAAACCAAAACCCTAATTCTAGGTCATCTGTGCAGTTAAACCTGGCTCTGCTTCCATGCCTTTCTCAGTTCTTGTGATCTCTTGACTTTCATGAACTTGTGAGGATACAATATGGTGCTTGAACATACATGGACCCCTTTGAAGTGATTGAAGACCTTTGGAGTGGCTCAAGTAGCTCTTGGATGGCTCAGATCACAAACCCTAGGTGCAGATGACTTTGAACCAATGCAGTGAAGCAAATATGCAATATGAGATGCTATGATTGAACTTATGCATATGAAAAGATCACAAGCCATGGTGTGAATGGGTGAGGGAAAATTTGGGGTGTTTACACAAGAGGAAAAGACCCAGAATATCCATTCTCCACTAGTAAAATGGTCAGGACAATGTTATAGAATGAAGAGTTTCAAGTGACATGTGATGTATGTTAGAACGCCTTTTAGAAATCATCACACTATGTGACAAATTTGTCACTATCTTTTATCAGGGTAGGCTAATAATAGCTCACCCTAAATAGCTTGTGGGCGAGGAATGTAACACCCCAGTTTTTTAAATTAAATTATTTTATTGATTTTATATGCTTAAATTATTTATTGGAATGTTATATGAGGTTGTAAGAGGTTGGGTAGAATTTATATCCATTTTTACTATTTTTGAATTAATTAAAATAATAGAAAAATTAGATAAAATTAAGGGTGTTCATTGGTTCGGACAAATCCGAACCAAATCGAAATACAAACCAACACATTGTGTTTGGGTAGGGCATTTCTTTAGTTCGGCCAAAAACCGAACTAAACCCGATTTTAATTGGTTCGGATATCGGATTTACAAATTTTTACTCGTCAATCCGTCTACCCGAACCAATCATAATTAATTAGAATAATATATATCATTTTTTATAAATACTAGTATAAAGTATTCAACCTCAATAAGAAAAAAAGAAACATTATTTATGATATTCACAATCTATATGGAGAAACAAAAAAATTAATGATATTTAAATTATTTTGAAAAATTAATTGATGTAAATTAGATATTTTTTAAATATATTTTGAACATTTTTTTATAATGTATCCTATCAATCTAACTCAAACCAATTTGTTATTTATCGGTTTAGTTCGGTTTGAGCTTTATTGCAAAAATTTGTATATCCAATCCAAACCGATCCATATATTTTTGATCGGTTTGGGTATTGAATTCTCTCAAAATCGAACCAAATCGTCCCAAACACACCCCTAGATGAAATAATAAAATAGTAAATTATAGGGGGAAATAGAATAATAAAATAAGTGGTGGGACAATGAGAGATATACCAAAAGTGGAAGGGGAGAATTAGAAATAATAAAAGATTAAATTAAGTTTTTCATTTAAAAGAGAAAAAAAAAAGGAAAATATGGTGGATATTTTACATGAAAGCTTGGGAATAGGATTTTGAAGTGGGAAGAATAAGCCTAGAGGGAAAACCCATTTGCTGAATAATCAAGGTATTGGCTTGAAAATTCCGATAAGGGGGAATTGTTCATTATGGGTTACTTATTTCATAAAGGACGTTGAGGGGTCCTCACCTTCTTCCTTCTTTGTTGTATTTTCTCCCATGGGTGAGTTGTTGATTTTTGGAGAGGATTGTGCAAAATCTTGCTCCTAATTGTTATGATTAATTATAATGCGTGCTTTGTTTTATTGCCTGAAATTCGTATATGTTTGTATGTAAAAATCTAGATGATTATTGTTCTATTGTTATGCCTAATTTGATAAACATGTGAATTGATTTGGTGAAAAATTGTGGAATATATGGTGAATTTGTATGCAAATGATGTATTAAATGTTAAATAAAAATGTATGATATTTTTATGTTCGATTGAAGTGATTAGGGGTTGAAATCAGAGCTTTGGAAGTGCTTTATTGGAAAAAAATCACAGTTCT
Source organism: Lathyrus aphaca (assembly GCA_963966055.1). Taxonomy (NCBI): domain Eukaryota; kingdom Viridiplantae; phylum Streptophyta; class Magnoliopsida; order Fabales; family Fabaceae; genus Lathyrus; species Lathyrus aphaca. Next base: position 541,342,806 of record OZ014521.1, read on the forward strand.
TCCTTCTACATAGCGGTGGTAGGAAACCTGCCACTGCAAACGAGGGAGTCGATGGGCATTAGCGTGATGACGATGAGTCTGTTACAGTCTCCGAGATGGGCTTCTTTCCTAAGCGTCAGTAAGATGACATATTTGTGCGGGGGAATGGTGATGGGTTGTCATGACGACCGACATAACATGTGGTTGACCGTTGTCGCTCCCACCAAATGACACCTGGTCAGAAGGGGTACAGACGCGAACGGTCGGCGAAAGAGAAAGAATGAATAGAGTCGCCAGCTAGGCATTTTTATCCCGAAGGAAAGGTAATGCTGCATAAACCTAAGAAAAGATGGATAAGACGGTCGCGAACCAGAGAAACTGAGAAAGGGGGTTGGTTACAACCTGGGAAGGTATTAGCACCCAGATTGTCCGCCGTACTCGACGGGATCCACGCTTAAAAGATTTGTGTTTTAAAGGGGTAGTGTCAGTGCTAAAAGAAAGGTGAAGTGTATAAGAGAAGTGTCAGTGTAAGAACAGGAGTATGAAATTCAAGATAATGAGGCTAAAAGAATAATGCTGGAAAGAGGGGGAATCTACAGAGACTTTTGTTCGATAACTGTTAAGTTATGCCTACGTATCCTCTCGTGCAATGAGGAAGTCAGAACACCGTAGTTCGACCCAAAGAGACTGAAAGGTAAATTGACTTGTGAACTGCTTGCTTGCCTATGCTCAAGTGTATGACCTGTCTGGCTCAGGTGCAAACTGTCTTGCATTAGACGGAAGAAGCAAGTTCTCGTTTATGAGTGAATGAGGTAAGAAAAGAATCCCGGAGGAGACGATTATTGTTTGTTTTTGGATTTTCAATCTTTTATTGCTTTTGGAAATTTATCATAAGAAAATGAGCTTAAGCCTAAACCAATGGGTTAGTAAACTCATCACATCCTCCCTCTGATTAGGGGTAATGAGAATACCATAAGTATGAAGTAAACACCTCACACTTAATCACCATGATGTAGGATTAAAATCATTAACCTACTTGTGATTATTTAAATGTTTTTGTTGTTTTTGTTTAGTGTTAAGTAATGAGTTTAAGCCATAATCAAAGATTTAATGGACTCATTACACCATCCTAATAGAAGGATAATAGATGAGAACATTTAAGCTGAGAAAGACTCCTCAACTTAATCCATGATTAGGGATTAACCTCATGACAAAACAAAGCCTTTATTAAAGTGGATTTTAGTTAATGATGGGATTAAGAAGTGGGTTTTATGGTTTGTAAGACAACTTGAGGAGGACTTGTCCATTAACACTTGGGTTAGTCCTTCTTAACCAATTAAGGAATAATTAGAACCCTAATGCAAGGCCCAAGTTACAAGCTTGATGTCTTGATGATTATTAAGTGAATTGATTAAAGGATTTAAACACATTAAGGGTTTAACACTTAGGATTAAAGTTATACACTCCATCCTAATAGAAGGATGCAGGCATAAGCTTAATCACAAAGCCTTAAAACCTTTAGGGTTTAGTCCCTGATTATGAGATGAGAAGAGAAGACTCAAAGATGACACAAAGGTAAAAGCTAAGTGGGGGGACTAATCAAACCCTAATTGTTATCATGCTTGGTTGTTCCTAGGGTTAATGAAGCTTGCAAGAAGGAATCTTCAAAGAGCCACCAAGGAGAGAAGCAGGTGAAAGGAGAAAGAAACAGAGAGAAGCAAAACAACTTGCTTCACTTAAGAAGACAAGTTGCTTGAAGGAAGAAAGTAAGAGATGAACATGAATGAGCAAGATCACTCTAATACACATACAAAATGCAGCAAATAAAGTATGAAAGAGATGAAAAGAGATTGTGAGAAGTGAAGGCAAATCCACTTCTCAAAACAACTTACCACCTGAAAAGTTAGCCAAAAGAAATGAAATGCAATGCAAATGAGATGAAATGTCATGATGAAAACCAAGGTCAGAAGCATAAACATGATTTTAATGATGCTAAGAGATGATACAAACATGAGGCAAGACATGAGAATGATCATACAAGGACATGGATGCAGATGAAGCATGCTTTGAACCATGAATGTACATGAAAGGTTATGAAATGCAATGGACATATAACATGGCAAATGAAAGATGCAATGATCAAACATGATTCTAATATGTCCTAAGATGTATCATGAATCATGTGGATGCACAAAATGTCATGGCAAGTCATTGGATGCAAGCAAATGAGAAATGGATGCAAAGGAAGGCACAAATTAGGGCTACATGCATCATGCAATGCAAAAATCCAAAACCAGAAGCAAATGACATGATAAAAATTTGAAAATGCAATCAAAGGTACCCTAAACCTATACAAGCTCACTGCCCAAAGGAGGGGATCCAACTCTTAACCTAGTGCAAGTTATGAATTTCCTAAGTTGGCTAGGGTTTTAAGGTACCTCACAAAGAAAAATACCAAACAAATTGAAAATTCAAGATCAAATCAAACCCATTTTATCCTATAAACTACATGCTATGTGGGATGCAATGCAAAAAGAACCATCATCAAACTCTCAGAGGTTAGGCAGAATGAATGTTTTAAAGTTTGAACCAAAGTATTGCCTTAAAATGAATTTAATTCCAATGAAAATGATCAAAAGGCATCAAGAACATAAAAGAAATTTGGTTTGAGGGTTTGATAATGTTTATAAATGTTTCTAAATGCAATGTGAATTTTTTTGGGATTTTTAAATACCTAAATGTATTTTTAATTAATTAATTTTCATTAACTAATTAAAAATAAACATTTAAATGATTTAAAAATAATTTTTAATGCAAAAAATAAAAATAAAAATATTTTTGGGTTTTAAAAATTAATGAAATCTTTGACAAAAATTTTCATAATTTTTAAATGCTTTTAATTATTTTAAATAATTCGTGCAAATTAAATGCAAAATAAATGAATAAAAATTGAATTATTGAGAAGTATGCAGAATGAAGGGATCAGATTGAGTCTGGGCTAGGAAAGGTTGACTTGGCGCCACATCCAATGGCCCAAGTTCAAACCTGGCTAATTTTTGTTTTATAATTAATTAAACTGGATTTAATTAATTAATTAAGGATTTGGGCTTAATGACAAGATCCATCCCATTCATTCGCGCGCGGGAAGGCAGATCCAAGGGCCTAAATTCAAAGTTCCTAATTAATCACACTTAGCCCTAATTAAGCTCCGGTCGTCTTCTCCGGCCATCATCTTCACCTGAAACACCCATAACGCATCCCCAAGACTCCCAAATCTCCAGAATCAACCCCCACCACTGGGTAACAAGAATCCAGGGCCAAAAACAATTTATATTAACCACACAGTGAGAATCGAAGAAAACAAATTCTAGGGCAAAAGTTTCAGAGCAACACAAAATGCTCATTTCTGGCTCATTTTCAAAAATAAATAGATCCACATGATCAGGGCAACACATAGAACAATATTCTAACAAGAAATCAAGGTTCTGGAAAATTTGTTCATCATGTTACCTGAGGTTGAGCTTTCAATCCAGGAGCTTTTAGACTGCTTCCTTGCTTCAAAATGAACCCAATGAACCTCCTGAGGAGTTTGCAAAGCTTGTATGGAGTTTAATTTGGCTGGTTTGTGAGATTGATCAAGTTCTGTTCAGTGAGGGATGAGAATCGTGTTTTTGATATGTAGGGTTTCAGGGACAAATGAGGGTTGGGAAATGATCATAGGAACATGTTGAGTGATTCTATGAAGTTTGTTTTGATGTTTGATGCTTGTGTGAGGAGATTCGAATGAAAATGCACAAGAGGTGAGTTTGGAGGATGCTGGCGTGTGAGATGTTTCAAGCTTAGTTGTGCTATGTGTTGAGTCTCATTTGGTACATGTATCACACTTGGATAGGTCTGAGGAGTTGGTGTGGCCTATCTTGATTGGTATGGGCCATTTTGCATAAAGTCAACTTTTTGTGTAAGAGAGGTATGGGTCAATGGCAGGCCAAGGACAAAGGGGTGTCCTGCGCAGCAAGGATTGAGGAGAGCCATGGAATCAGTCTTGAGGCCAATTAGCAAGTGGATTAGGGTTTGTGAGAGGTTTTGTAACTTTGTGATCTTTTGGCCCTTTTGTGATTACTTGAAGCATGAGTCATGAAAATGGACAAATCTTTGGTGCATTCTGATTTTTAGGCATTGGTTTATGTTTGTGCAAAGTTTAGAAGTCCATTTGAAGTCACAATTTGCCTTGGCAAGAGGTTTTGCAACTTTGCCTCTTTGGTGCAAAACTTGAAATTATGTGATTTTCCTCAACTTTGACAAGCCATATCTTTTGATCCAAAATGAATTAGAATGAGTTCTTGTACTTTTTGAAAAGGGAATGACCCATTCTACAACTTTCATGGCCAAAGTTTTCTCATTTGAAGCATTTTTGAATCAATTTGAGGAGGTTGAAAAACTTTCCCAAAATGGCAAGTTTCCATTACAAGTCACTTTCCCAAAAAGGCAACTTTGCAAATGGCTTGAAATTCTTCAACTTTGTGAACTTATAACATCTTATATGATCAAATAAAGATCATACACATTCAAAATGATGAAGAAAACCCTTTGGTCAGGTCATTGGGGGCCTCAAATGCCCTGATTTTACACTGACTTGCTCAAGAAGTCAACTCTTGATCAGATGCCTTCCCCATTGAATTTCTTCATGAAAATTGATATGAATGATCCCTATACCAAATAGAGACCAATAGAAACAAGAATGACCAACAAATTTGGAGTTATGGCCTCTGAAACCAAAACCCTAATTCTAGGTCATCTGTGCAGTTAAACCTGGCTCTACTTCCATGCCTTTCTCAGTTCTTGTGATTCTTTGACTTTCTTGACTTTGTGGGGATATAATATGATGCTTGAACATTCATGGACCCCTTTGAAGTGATTGATGACCTTTGGGGTGGCTCAAATGGCTCTTGGATTGCTCAGATCACAAACCCTAGATGCAGATGACTTTGAATCAATGCAGTGAATAAAAAATGTGGTATGAGATGCTATGATTGAACTTATGCACATGAAAAGACCACAAGCCATGGTGTGAATGGGTGAGGGAAAATTTGGGGTGTTTACAGCTGCCCCTATTCAAGCATGAGTTAGCTGTGCAGGATGTAAGCGACGACTTAACAGGCGAACAAGATAACTTGTGGTTGAATACCAAAGACAGTCCAAAATTTGCACTCACAGAATGAAGAAGAAAAGGGATATAGATTATGAAAAGGAAAATAAAGTATATTTATAAAGTGCGGGCGACGGAGGACGACCGTCGAGCAGAGGACGGCTGTTGGGGATGAAGCAATGACGGGGACGACCGACATGCTGGGGAAGGTGTGGGAAACAAAGCAATGACGGGGACGGCCGACAAGCTGGGGATATGAGAGATTGTGATGAGGATGGCCATCAAGCAAAGCTATAAGACTCTTTGGGGATTATAGGTAAATGATGGGGACGACCATCAAATTCAAGGTATGAATGACATAAATGATGAGGTACGGTCATCAAAAGCGAAGGACGATCACTTGGCAGGGTACGGCTGCTCTGTTGGAGATAAGATGAGGGACGGTCATCTAAGGTGAAGGACGATCACCTGGCAAGGTACGGTTGCCAAAAGCAGTACGACATAGGACGAATTCCGGATAAAAAAGGTCGACGATGGGGACGGCCATCGGATAAGCATGATGAAGGACGATCACCTAGCAGGGTACGGCTGCTCTCAGGGTTTATCATGACATAAGACGAATGTCAGATAACAAGATCAACGATGGGGACGGCCATCGGATAAAATGATGAAGGACGATCATCAGGAGGTGAAGGACGATCACCTAGCAGGGGACGGCTGCGGAAAATATCACGACATAGGACGAATGTCGGATAGAAACGGGGTTCTAATAAATAGAGACTCCACTAGGGGTGATGAAGGACGATAATCAAAAAGGTGAAGGACGATCACCTGGCAGGGTACGGCTGCCGAAAGGTATCATGACATAGGGCGAATGTCAAATAGAAAGGAAATAGTTTAACAAGTTTTGTTGGGGACTTCGCTGGGGAATATTAGACACAGACGAGTGTCTAAATTCAAGAAGACATAAGTGTTTGACACGGTGTATAGATTAAGGATGCGGACGAGCATCCTTAAGACTACGATACGGACGAGTATCGGTAGAAACAAACGCTTGACGCATGTTCAGAGATGATGATACAGACGAGTACCAACTGGTTAACAGAGAACACGGACGAGTGTCGAATTTGAGGGGATATAAGTGGTATATACAAGATACGGACGAGTATCTGTATGAGTAAAAAGATGATGGGTAACAAGTATGAGTGAAACACGGACGAGTGTTTAACTTGATAGGGAGGACATGACACGGACGAGTGTCGGAAAAGGTGTATTATAAACAAGTGTGTGGTTTCCGAGGTGTTCGGGTAACTATGCTGGGGAAGGTGACACGGACGGGTGCCAGGGATTTGTATATATATGTGTTCGTGAGTGCAAAGGGGATGCCTTGGCGTTCTACTGGGGAATATGACACAGACGGGTGTTAGGAAGTATCTGTATCTTTTTAGGGAAAATGCCTTGGCTCTCTGCCGGGGAAATTGGGAAGTTTTCCGTATATTGTTGATGGAAAGCCAGTATTTACAAGTGTTTGATTCAGAACATGGCTTATGATTTATGCAATATGTTTGATTTTTTCCGTAATGCTCCGTGTTAGACGGAATGCTACGCTTTGTGGGGAAAATATGATGCGAATGCTATGATCATGCAAAGATAACGATCTGCGACTCGGGTCCCATTGCTGTGAAGATCTCTGACTGATCTGCTTGAAGTAGACATCCCAGCTGGGGATAAGATCATTGGTAGATCCGATAAGATGTATATGCATGGGGAAACAGGTCACTGATAGACCTATCTCAGTAATGAGGGACCCAGCTGGGGTTTGTAGAAGCTTTCGTCACTCTGTTGTGAGATCTTCAGGCGTTGCTCTTCTGGATAGAGGTTGAAACTCTTTGGGGAGATGGTTCCCGGTCTTTACACTTGGCTGAGGAGGAATGATGATTGGCAACTCAGCTGGGGAGAAAGCACCTCCGGTGCTAATCAGAAGATAGACTGAGTAGATAATGATTAGACAGCTTGATGGGGTGAAGCTTTCATGCCCCATGTTGTGCTTTGAATACCTGCAATCCTGAAAAGACAGAGAAACACACAAGTAATCCTGAGGTATCCCTTACCAGATTCCATCATAGGAGTTTAGACACTCTCGGGAGTAAGTATATTTCCTGCAAGCACGTATTTTTTAGAAGAGAAGCATCTGTATTTATGCAATCAATATCTTAAAGACATCGGACATTTTTGCAAACGAAAATAGAATGTATAAGACGAAACATGACTGAAAATCTGATTTTATTAATTTGTGTGCCCTGAATTGGCAAGATACAGTCAAAGAAACGGATCCCCTGAAATGAGGAGATCGTTACAAATTGAAAGACAAAGAGAGGCTGGCAATGTTGATGACGCTTCAAGGAGTTTCCCTTTTGCTATGACTCGTATGACATTTGACGTTCTTCTCATCTTGCTTTCTGAAGGAGGCTGATTCTGAACGAAGCTTGACCCTTTTAGAGTTTACCATGTTGTAAGTGATACAGATGAATTCAAAATGCAGTTGTTCGCTTATTCCCTTATTTTGCGTGGATCGCCCTTTCGGGTTTTCAATCCACCGGGATACCCATTTTTGCCTGAGTTGTCCAATGCGGCTTTTCAACTCAGCGGGTGTACATTTTTTCTTATTCATATTCCCTTATTTTTGCCCGAGTCTTTTATTCTGTTTTTGACTCGCCGGGATGCCCTATTTTTGCCTGGACTTTCATTCTGTTTTTATGTCCAGCGGGTCTTTTTATGCGAAGTATTTTTTAACTGCATCTGAATTCACAGGGGACTGGAAATCTTCTCCATCCATAGTACTGAGCATCAGTGCTCCACCAGAGAAAACTTTCTTTACTACGAATGGCCCCTCATAGTTCGGAGTCCACTTGCCCCTGTGGTCTGTATGAGGAGGGAGGAGTCTTTTCAACACAAGATCTCCTACTTGGTACTCTCGGAGCCTGACTTTCTGATCGAAGGCTTTCTTCATTCTTTTCTGATACAGCTGCCCATGACAGATTGCAGCTAATCTCTTCTCTTCAATCAGACTCAGTTGTTCGTATCGGGACCAGACCCATTCTGCCTCGTTCAGCTTAACATCCATCAGTACCCGCAGGGAGGGTAATTCAACTTCAACAGGTAGGACTGCCTCCATACCATAAACAAGCTGATACGGTGTTGCCCCAGTGGATGTTCTGATTGACGTACGGTACCCATGCAAGGCGAATGGTAGCATTTCATGCCAGTCTTTGTAGGTAACCACCATCTTCTGTACAATTTTCTTGATATTCTTGTTAGCTGCCTCAACAACGCCATTCATATTTGGCCTGTAAGGAGAAGAATTATGATGTTGGATCTTGAAGTCCCGGCACAGTTCTGCCATCATTTTGTTGTTCAAGTTGGAACCATTATCAGTAATGATTCGCTCGGGAACTCCGTACCGACAGATGATGTCCCTCTTCAGAAATCGGGCTACCACTTGCCTTGTAACATTTGCATATGAAGCTGCTTCAACCCACTTGGTAAAATAGTCAATGGCTACCAGGATGAATCTGTGGCCATTCGAAGCAGTCGGTTCAATCTTGCCAATCATATCAATTCCCCACATAGCAAAGGGCCAGGGTGAAGACATCACATTCAAAGGATTGGGAGGCACATGCACCTTATCCGCATAGATCTAGCATTTTTGGCATTTTCTGGCATAAGCACAACAGTCTGCATCCATTGTGATCCAGTAATAGCCCGATCTTAACAACTTTTTAGCCATTGCATGCCCTCCTGCATGGGTACCAAAGGATCCTTCGTGCACTTCGTGCATTAACAAGTTTGCTTCTGTCTTATCAACGCATCTGAGAAGTACCATATCAAAGTTTCTCTTGTATAGGGAACCGTCAGTATTCATAAAGAAACTACCAGCTAGCCTTCTTAATGTCTTCTTATCATTGGAAGATGCCCCAGGTGGGTATGTTTGATCCTTCAAGAAGCATTTGATATCATGGAACCAAGGCTTATCATCTTTAACAACATCCGCTGAGAACACGTATGCTGGTCTGTCAAGTCTGGACACTGAAATCCGAGGCACAAAGTTGGCAGCTTGAACTTTGATCATGGAAGAAATGGTAGCCAGAGCATCTGCAAACTGATTTTCATCTCAAGGGATATACTCAAGCTTGACTGTTGTGAAGAAAGTCAATAACCTTCTTGTATAATCCCGGTAAGGTATCAGATGATCTTGGTGGGTGTACCATTTGCCGTTGGTTTGATTAATTACCAGAGCTGAATCTCCGAATACAGTCAAAGTCTTGATCCTGAGGTCAATGGCTTCCTCAAGACCCATAATACAAGCTTCGTATTCAGCTTCGTTGTTAGTGCAGTTAAAGGTGAGCTTTGCCGAGAAAGGCATGTGAACTCCTTTAGGTGTAATGAGTACTGCATCAACACCACGACCATTCATATTAATAGCCCCATCAAACATCATAGTCCATTCTTTTTCTGGGTCAGGCCCTTCAGTGTGGACAGGCTCTTCATGATCTTTTGCTCTTATGAACATAACGTCTTCATCAGGGAAGTCAAATCTCATAGGCTGGTAATCATCAATGGGTTGCTCAGCGAGATAATCAGACAATACACTGCCCTTGATGGCTTTCTGAGATGTATATTGAATGTCATACTTTGTGATAATCATTTGCCATCTTGCGACCCGTCCGGTAAGTGCTGGCTTCTCAAATATGTACTTGACTGGGTCCATCTTTGAGATCAACAAGGTAGTGTGGGTCAACATATACTGCCTCAGTCGGCGAGCAGCCCACGCTAAAGCACAACAAGTCTTCTCGAGCAGTGAATAACATTGTTCACAGTCGGTAAACTTTTTGCTTAGGTAGTATATTGCATACTCTTTTCGACCAGACTCGTCATGCTGGCCCTGCACACACCCCATTGATTCTTCTAATACTGTCAAGTACATGATTAGAGGTCTTCCTTCAACTGGAGGCATAAGGATCGGAGGCTCTTGTAAGTACTCCTTGATTTTGTCAAAAGCCTTTTGGCAGTCTTCATTCCACCTGACCGTTTGTTCTTTTCTTAGCAGCTTGAACAAAGGTTCACAGGTTGCTGTAAGGTGAGATATGAACCGTGAAATGTAGTTCAATCTACCTAAGTGTAAACACCCCAAATTTTCCCTCACCCATTCACACCATGGCTTTTGATCTTTGAAATTCTGTAATGAGATGTCCTAAGAGATGTTCCAACACTTAATAGGACATTTGACAAATTTTAACCAAAACTTAAACAGCAGGAAAAATAAACAACACAGAAGTTTGTTAACCCAGTTCAGTGTATAACCACACCTACATCTGGAGGCTACCAAGCCAGGAGGAAATCCACTATTAGTAATATTAATTCTAGACTTAAACCACCCTGTTTAATCTATCACTTAATACTTACCCAATGCAATTTCTACCTAAGACTCACTTAGATAAGAGTACCCTACTCACTCCCCCTTAATCACCCAGTGATCAAGTTTACAAGTTTACAAAAGTTGAAGACATCCTTCAAAAATAACAGCTTGATTTTACTTCACAGTTTCAATCAAGTCACAAATGCACTTTTGCTTAAAAGCTCATAAAGTGGTACATAAAAGCAACCTGCTATTAAAACACTAGACACCCTATTTAGTCTTCTGAAAATTCGTACTCAATTCTATGAGATTCTGTTGTTTAAATAGGTTCTGAATTTTGGGCTTTCTGTAGAATGATCCAGCCCTAATGTGCAGCAGCTGTCACCTTGAATTTAGGGTTTGTTACCTCCTATATTCTAGGTGCATTAGGTCTTCTGTTTTAATCTGAATCTTCAATTTAAAAACTCCCTACAGATGCGCCTTGGTCTGTTTTATCCAGCATTAATTAATTCCAGATAATTCTCCTTAAATATCTCTGATCTGTTAATCAATAATTAATTCTGGTAGCAGGTCTGAGATGTCTCAACATCTGTTGGGACATCCTGACAAAACTGAACTTAGTCATTTATACAATGTCCCAACATCTGATAGGACATCCTGAACCAAGTTCACATACTCTGTTTGCTAATGTCCCAACATCTGATAGGACATTCTGAACTGAATTTAACATTTCTTGTTTGGTCAAAAATTCTGCCAATTCTTAAACATCTACAAACTCCCCCTTTGGCTAATTTTTGGCTAACATCTTTTCTGGTTTTCAGAGTGCAGCAGAAGTTCTTTTTATCAGAGTATATCATTACTTTTCTGTTGAATTTTATTTGAGATTACTCCCCCTCAAACATATATGTGTCCTGTCTTTATCCAGTCTTGTTCCATCAGAAAAACTTATTCAGTTCAGAAGCAAACAAACAGATTTCATTCATTTAAACAGCAATTACATTTGATGTTGTTCTCCCCCTTGGTAGGCACAAAATTAGGGGCCAAAGATCATTGCAAATCATTGCTGTCATTACAAATGCCTCACATACAAAGATCACTCAGATTTATCACTCTCAGTAGCTTCCTCCACCTCAGTGTCTTCATCTTTATCAGCTTCACTGTCAGCTTCACTGTCTTTATCAGATGCAGCTGTCTGATCTTCTTCACTTTCCAACCTCTTAATTATTTCTTCAAGCTTCTGCTTTCTAGCTTCAAGCTCTTTGCAGGTGCTTTTGAGTTCAGCAATTAAGGCCTTCTTGGAGATTGGATTCTTAACAGTAGAGGTACCAGCAGATGTCCCAGCAGGTGTTTCAACATTTGCAGCATGGTGACTGAGAAATAACTTGTAGTGAAAAGCCAGAGGGCTCTCTCTCTTGCAGACAATGTCCTTCTCTGTTAAAATCCCAGGATATTGATTGAGTACAATACCACACAGCAATGATGGAAAGGCTATTGGTAGCTTGGTTGCAGAGGAGCTGGCATGCTTCATGGTTTGATCAAAGATGAAAGCTCCATAGTCCATTTTGGTTTGAGTTCCAACAGCATATATAAATCTGGCTAGACCAGTTGAGATTGAGGAAGTGTGGTTAGTAGGCACCCAATTAGATGTACCAATCCTGTTCAGCATGGCATACTTTCTGGTAAGCATGCTTACAGATAGTTTTCCCTTCACAGGCCATGCCTTTACCTGGTCAGCAGTTATCACCTTACAGACTTGATTATCTGTCTTGCCTAGCTCATTTGGTCCATCTGTTTCTCTTCCTAGATACTGATTTATGATTTGGGGAGAAAACTCCACACATCTACCTCTAACAAAAACTTTTTGGAATTCAGAGGACTTACCATGTGAACAATCTTCCTGAAGATTCACAATGAACTCTTTGACAAGAAGTTCATAGCAGGGAGAGAACTCTGAGACTGTCTTGAATAATCCTGCAGCAGATATGAGGTCTATCAGTTCTGTGCACTCAAGTGCATTGCTGCTCAGTTCTCTTTCCAGGGCAACCCTTCTTTGGTACACATATATCCACCTGTTCACACTAGAGACATGGTGAAATGATATGTTATCCAAGGGAGCTTCTGGTACAGCAGATGAAGCTCTGGATATTGCTGGTCTCTTCTTAGGAGGAGATGTTGGGACATCTGATTCAACATCTGAATCTGATGGTGTGACAGCCTTTCTTTTCTGAGTTTGAACTTTACTCCATTGTTTTGATGGCCCAAAAGAGGCTTTAGCTTTCCCTTTCTTTGGAGAGGCTTTCTTCTTTTCAAGAATTGCTGCTTCAGCTTGCATCTTACCCTGCCTGGACCTGAGTCTTTTGGCTATGCTGGGTTTGACAGATGCTATGATTTCTGCATCAGAGTCCTGCTCCAGATTGACCCCTGGAGGAGATTGAGTAGTCTCTTCTTCAGCTTGTTGATCAGCAGGAATTAGATCTTCATCTGAGGCTTTGGTCTGATCCTCAGAGACTTTGTCATTATCTTCATTTAAGGCCTTATTCTGATCCTCAGAGTTTTCTTTATCACTTTCACTTGAGGCCTTTTCTTGGACCTCAGTCTGTTCAGCATCAGATGAATTTTCTTTCTCATCTGCAGATGTTCCAACATTTATTGGGACATCTTGTTCTGCAGAAGTACCCTCTGCAGTTTGAGATGGTTCTTCTTGGGGAGCAGGCATGGTTTGCAATGGAACAGAGATCCCACTCACCTTTCTTTGTTCAAACAGAATTTGGGTGACAATCTCCTTGATTGAATCATCCACATAGTTTGAAGATTTTGGTGGCATGTTAGCAGGAGAAGGAATGCCTCCTTTGGCTTTGCTACAAACTTGATCTTTAGCTCTCTTTGGTGTTCTTGCCTTTTTAGAGTGAGAAGCGCTTCCCCTGAGCTCGTCTAATGGTGTTGATTGCATTGGCACCATAGAAATAGGAGTAGCATGAACCACGTCTTTCTGATTGAGAACTTCTTCAGATGTTTTAGGGTTTTGAGACATTGTTGAAGAAGATGAATGTGCAGCTTTAGGGTTTATGATTTCTGAAGGATTGCTAGTTAATGTGATTTGCTTGTGATGATGTGATGAGACTCTTGATAGCTGCTTATAAGGAAATACTAAATAAGTAGCCGTTACAGTCCAAATGATTAGGAATGAAATTCCCAAGGATCTAGTCCAGACTAGCTTTGCCATCTGGAACTTATGCCATGCAATGTCATATGACATGTTGGCACATCTCATTAACTTCTAGATATCACATAAACAGATTCCAAGTTTGCCCCTTAAGTTCTCAAATTGTGCAGCATCCAATGCCTTGGTAAAGATATCAGCTAACTGCAGATCTGTAGCTACATGCTCCAATGAAATCACCTTTTCTTCTACAAGATCTCTGATGAAATGATGACTGATATCAATATGCTTTGTCCTGCTGTGTTGGATAGGATTTTTAGATATGTTGATTGCACTTAAGTTGTCACAGTACAATGTCATGACATCCTGTGGGACATTGTACTCAGTGAGCATATGCTTCATCCAAACCAACTGAGAACAACTGCTACCTGCTGCTATATACTCAGCTTCAGCTGTAGATAATGACACACAATTCTGTTTCTTACTGAACCAAGAAATCAGATTGTTTCCTAGAAAGAAGCATCCTCCTGAAGTGCTTTTTCTGTCATCAGCACTTCCTGCCCAATCAGCATCACAGAAGCCAGTGAGAATTGGTTTGCATCCATGAAAGTACATTATGCCATAGTCACATGTACCATTAACATATTTAAGGATTCTCTTGACTTGATTGAGATGACTGACTTTTGGATCAGCTTGATATCTTGCACACACTCCTACTGCAAATGCAATGTCTGGTCTGCTAGCAGTCAAGTATAACAAGCTTCCAATCATGCTTCTATATAAACTTTGATCTACCTTCTCACCCTTTTCATCTTTAGTCAGCTTTAAATGTGTAGGAGCAGGAGTTCTTTTATGAGAAGCATTTTCCATTCCAAATTTCTTCACTATGTTCTTGGAGTACTTGCTTTGTGAGATGAACATTGAGTCTTCCATTTGCTTAACTTGCAGACCAAGAAAATAGGTTAATTCACCTACTAGACTCATTTCAAATTCAGCTTCCATCTGCTTGACAAAATGTTTGACCATCTTATCAGACATCCCACCAAACACAATGTCATCAACATATATTTGTGCAATCATGACATTTCCTTCTTCATCTTTAACAAACAGGGTTTTATCAATCCCACCTTTTCTGTATCCTTGCTTGATAAGAAATGTGGTAAGTCTCTCATACCATGCCCTTGGAGCTTGCTTCAGACCATAAAGTGCTTTCTTGAGTTTGTATACATGATTTGGACAGCTTGGATCAACAAATCCTTTAGGCTGTTCTACATATACCTCTTCATTAAGATAACCATTAAGAAAGGCACTTTTCACATCCATTTGAAATAGCTTGAACTTTAAGATACAAGCAATTCCCAACAGTAGTCTTATTGATTCAAGCCTTGCTACTGGTGCAAAGGTTTCATCAAAGTCTACCCCTTCAATTTGAGTGTATCCTTGAGCCACAAGTCTAGCTTTGTTCTTTGTAACAATTCCTTGTTCATTTGACTTGTTCTTGTACACCCATTTTGTACCAATCACATTTATGTCATTAGGTCTAGGAACAAGATTCCACACTTCATTCCTTGTGAATTGACCTAATTCCTCTTGCATAGCACAAATCCAGTATTCATCAGTGAGAGCCTCCTTGATGTTTTTAGGTTCTATTTTGGACACAAAACAAGAACCTGAAATCACTTCTCTTGATCTAGTGCTCACACCTCTGTTGGGATCACCAATTATTAAATCTTTGGGATGATCCTTCTGTATTCTGATGGAGGGAGGTTTGCTTGAATCTTCTGACCTTGTATCATTTTGAGTGAAGTTATATTGATCATTCTTTTCTTCAGCTTCAATCTTGATATCAGCAGATGTTCCAACATCTTCTGGGACATCTGTAGGAGCATCATCAATTATCACATTTATGGACTCCATGATAACATTTGTTCTGTAGTTAAATACTCTATATGCTCTGCTGTTTATAGAGTATCCAAGGAAAATTCCTTCATCACTTTTAGAATCCATTTTTCTCCTTTGCTCCCTATCTGCCAGAATATAGCATTTACTTCCAAACACATGAAAGTACTTCACAGTGGGTTTTCTGCCCTTCCAGACTTCATATATTGTGGACAGGGTTCCTTTTCTCAAGGTAACTCTGTTATGGATGTAGCAGGCAGTGTTCATAGCTTCAGCCCAGAAACACAGAGGTAACTTCTTAGCATGGATCATAGCTCTTGCTGATTCTTGAATGGTTCTATTCTTCCTTTCAACAATCCCATTCTGTTGAGGAGTGATAGGTGAAGAATACTCATGATTGATTCCTTCTGAAGAGCAGAAATCTAAGAACTTTTGATTCTCAAATTCTTTTCCATGATCACTTCTTATTCTGATCACACAACTGGATTTTTCCCTTTGCAATCTTTGACATAATTCCTTGAATACATCAAATACATCTGACTTTTCTTTGATGAAGTTTATCCATGTATATCTTGAAAAATCATCAACCACAACATAGGCATACCTTTTACCACCAAGACTTTCAACCTGCATAGGTCCCATAAGATCCATATGTAAAAGTTCCAAAACTTTGGAAGTTGTCAGATGTTGGAGCTTTGGATGGGACATCTTGGTTTGTTTGCCTATTTGACATTCACCACATATTTTGCCATCATCAATCTTCAGTTTGGGAATACCTCTTACAGCATCCATAGATATGATCTTCTTTATGCCTCTGAAATGAAGATGACCTAGCCTTTGGTGCCATAGTTTTACTTCTTCTTCTCTAGCTAGAGAACAAGTTGAAGTGGGACTGAAGTCTAATGGCTCCCACATGTAACAGTTGTCTTTTGACCTTGCACCTTTCATGACAACTTCTTGCTCTTGGTTAGTCACTATGCATTCAGTTTTTGTAAAGTTTACACTGTATCCTTGATCACATAGTTGACTTATACTGATAAGGTTAGCAGTTAACCCTTTAACTAGCAATACATCATTTAGTCTTGGAACATCTTGACAGTCCAAGGTTCCAACTCCCTTGATCTCTCCTTTAGCTCCATCTCCAAAGGTAACATACCTGGATGAATGTGGCTTTAAGTTTACTAGCAAATTCTTCAATCCAGTCATGTGTTTTGAGCATCCACTGTCAAAGTACCAGTCTTCCTTAGCTGATACTTTCAATGATGTATGTGCTATGTATGCAGTACTTTTCTTTGACCAGATGAGTTGAGATTTCTTTTGATGCCTCTGCCCTGTGTGTTGTTCAGCTGATCTCAAAGCTTGATTGTTGATCTGGTTCTTGGGACTGTGGCTTTGATCAGTCTGAGTGTCAGCTTTTGGTCTCCAAACCTTCTTGATGACCTCTGTCTTCTGCTTAGGAGGTTGCTGATTCCTTTGATGTCTAAGCACTTTCTTGGTACCTTCTACTTTCTGTTTGGAGGGTTGCTGATACATCTGATTTGGATATCCATGTAGCTTATAACAGTGAGGTTTGATATGCCCAAATCTTCCACAGTGATGGCATCTCCATCTTTGATACTTCTTCTTCATTTTGTTCTTTCCAGAATGTTGAGACATCTGTTGGAACATTAAGTTAGTCTTTGTGTTCTGATGTTGAAGCATCTGTTGGGACATCTTGTTTGACTGTGTAATTTTTGAAGTAGCTTTGCTGGAGCTGGCTTCATCTCTGTTATATCCCAGTCCACTTTTGTCCCCTGAATGTTTATTATTGCAGAGAATAGCATCCAGTGTATTTGAGCTGCTGTTCATCATTCTAACAGATTTGGACATATGTTCCAGCTTAGAATTGAGAAGAGTTACTTCACTTTTTAAGGTATCAATGATTACTTGATCACTTGCTTTTTCTTCTTCTAGTACTTCATTCTGCTTCTTTAGCTTTATGACCTCACTGCATACTTCAGTACTACTCTTGTACAGATCCTTGAAGGCTTGCTCAAGATCTGCATAAGTAAGCTCTCCACAGCTGGAATCACTATCATATTCACACAGTCCAGCTAGAGCAGTAATATGCTTAGCTGATTCTTCTTCTGACTCTCCTGAGTCTTCATCAGACCAGGTCACAGAGAGTCCTTTCTTTTGCCTCTTTAAGTAGGTAGGACATTCAAACTTGATGTGTCCATATCCTTCACATTCATGGCATTTGACTCCTTTATCTTGACTGGTCTTTTCAGCAAACTTTGACTTTCTGTTAGCATCATATGTTCTCCTGTTCTCAGAGTTTGTGTTTCTTCCACTGGATTTGGATTGGCCTTCCATTCCTCTGAGAATCTGTTTGAATTGTCTTCCAAGCAAGGCAAGGTTTTCTGATAAGCTTTTGTCATTTGCTGATTTATCATCTTCTTCTTCATCTGCATTTGAAACCAAGGCAATGCTTTTGTTCTTTTTAGCATGTGTGTCATTCATTCCCAT
Organism: Lathyrus aphaca; assembly: GCA_963966055.1. Lineage (NCBI taxonomy): Eukaryota > Viridiplantae > Streptophyta > Magnoliopsida > Fabales > Fabaceae > Lathyrus > Lathyrus aphaca. Next base: position 541,360,914 of record OZ014521.1, read on the forward strand.
TTCAAAAGTTTGAAGGGAACCAATGAGTTCTTCAGCTTTCATGGAGCATATGTCTTGAGCTTCTTCTATTGCTGTGACTTTCATGTCAAATCTTTTTGGCAAAGATCTGAGAATCTTCCTTACAAGCTTTTCATCAGTCATCTTTTCTCCCAAGGCTCCAGAAGTATTGGCTATATCCAAGATGTTCATGTAGAACTCATGAATTGATTCATCTTCCTTCATTCTCAAGTTTTCAAACTTGGTGGTGAGAAGTTGAAGTCTTGACATTTTTACTTTTGATGTTCCTTCATGAGTTGTCTTGAGGGTATCCCACACATCTTTGGCCAGCTCACAATGATGCACCAGTCTGAAAATATTTCTATCAATGCCATTGAATAAAGCATTTAGGGCTTTTGAGTTGCCTAGTTCTGAATCTTCTTCCTCTTTACTCCATTCTTCTTCAGGTTTCAGAACTATTGATCCATCTTTGGTGTCTTTAACAGGATGTTTCCATCCAACAATTACTGCTCTCCATGCCCTGTTGTCAAGTGACTTTAAGAATGCAATCATTCTTGGCTTCCAGTAGTCATAATTAGAACCATCCAGTATAGGTGGTCTATTTACTGACCCTATATCTCTGTCCATGTTACAGAATTTGTTTTCCCTAGATCTCACCCAGTATAAACAGGCAGGGTGCCTGCTCTGATGCCAATTGAAATTCTGTAATGAGATGTCCTAAGAGATGTTCCAACACTTAATAGGACATTTGACAAATTTTAACCAAAACTTAAACAGCAGGAAAAATAAACAACACAGAAGTTTGTTAACCCAGTTCAGTGTATAACCACACCTACATCTGGAGGCTACCAAGCCAGGAGGAAATCCACTATTAGTAATATTAATTCTAGACTTAAACCACCCTGTTTAATCTATCACTTAATACTTACCCAATGCAATTTCTACCTAAGACTCACTTAGATAAGAGTACCCTACTCACTCCCCCTTAATCACCCAGTGATCAAGTTTACAAGTTTACAAAAGTTGAAGACATCCTTCAAAAATAACAGCTTGATTTTACTTCACAGTTTCAATCAAGTCACAAATGCACTTTTGCTTAAAAGCTCATAAAGTGGTACATAAAAGCAACCTGCTATTAAAACACTAGACACCCTATTTAGTCTTCTGAAAATTCGTACTCAATTCTATGAGATTCTGTTGTTTAAATAGGTTCTGAATTTTGGGCTTTCTGTAGAATGATCCAGCCCTAATGTGCAGCAGCTGTCACCTTGAATTTAGGGTTTGTTACCTCCTATATTCTAGGTGCATTAGGTCTTCTGTTTTAATCTGAATCTTCAATTTAAAAACTCCCTACAGATGCGCCTTGGTCTGTTTTATCCAGCATTAATTAATTCCAGATAATTCTCCTTAAATATCTCTGATCTGTTAATCAATAATTAATTCTGGTAGCAGGTCTGAGATGTCTCAACATCTGTTGGGACATCCTGACAAAACTGAACTTAGTCATTTATACAATGTCCCAACATCTGATAGGACATCCTGAACCAAGTTCACATACTCTGTTTGCTAATGTCCCAACATCTGATAGGACATTCTGAACTGAATTTAACATTTCTTGTTTGGTCAAAAATTCTGCCAATTCTTAAACATCTACAATCTTTTCATATGCATAAGTTCAATCATAGCATCTCATGTTACATATTTGCTTCACTGCATTGGTTCAAAGTCACCTGCAACTAGGGTTTGTGATCTGAGCAATCCAAGAGCCATTTGAGCCACTCCAAAGGTCATAAATCACTTCAAAGGGGTCCATGTGTGTTCAAGCATCATATTGTATCCTCACCAAGTCAAGAAAATCAAAGAATCACAAGAACTGAGAATGGCATGGAAGCAGAGCCAGGTTTAACTACACAGATGACCTAGAATTAGGGTTTTGGTTTCAGAGGCCATAACTCCAAAATTTTTGGTCATTCTTGTTTCTATTGGTCTCTATATGGTATAGGGATCATGCATATCAATTTTCATGAAGAAATTCCATGGGGAAGTCATATGATCAATAGTTGACTTCTTGAGCAAGTCAGTGTAAAATCAGGGCATCTGAGGCCCCCAATGACCCAACCAAAGGGTATTCTTCATCATTTTGAATGTGTATGATCTTTATTTGATCATAGAAGATGTTGGAAGTTCACAAAATTGAAGAATTTCAAGTCATTTGCAAAATTGCCTTTTTGGGAAAATGACTTGTAATGGAAACTTGCCATTTTGGGAAACTTTTTCAACCCTTGCTTTTTGATTCAAAAAGGCCTCAAATGAGAAAACTTTGGTCATGAAAGTTGTAGAATGGATCATTCCCTTTTCAAAAAGTACAAGAACTCATTCTAATTCATTTTGGATCAAAAGTTATGGCTTGTCAAAGTTGGGAAAAATCACATAATTTCAAGTTTTCTACCAAAGAGGCAAAGTTGCAAAATCACTTGCCAAGACAAATTGTGCTTTCAAATGGACTTCTAATCTTTGTACAATCATAAACCATTGCCTAAAAGTCAGATTGCATCAAAGGTTTGGCCATTTTCATGACTTGTGGATCAAGAAATTTCAAAAGGGCCAAAGATGAACAAAGTTGCAAAACCTCACACAAACCCTAATCCATTTGCTGGCTGGCATCAAAACTGATCCCATGGCCCTCCTCATTCCTTGCTGCGCAGGACACCCCTTTTGTACTTGGCCTACCATTGACCCATACCTCTCTTACACAAAACTTGACTTTTTGCAAAAAGACCCATACCAATCACAATAGGGCACACCAACTCCTCTGACCTCTCTAGTAGTGATAAGTGGACAAAATGCAACATAACACACCACAAAACACAAGCTGAAACCTCAGATTGCCATAGTTATCAAAAATCCTCCAACTTGCAAAACCATTCGAATCTCTCAGCTCACTCAACCATTCTTCAAACCAACTTCATCATTGATCTCAAAATGACTCACTAATCACAAACCAGACATTGAAACAGCCAAAAACCTCACATAAACCAAACATGATTTCTGACCAGTTGAAGTGCAATCTCACAAACCAGCCAAAAGAAATTCTTTCCAAGCATCAAAACTTCATCAGGAGGTCAAGGGGAGTGGTTTGCACAAAGAGAGGAGGCCTGAAAGTCCAGAACTGAGAAAGCTCAAGCTCAGGTACCTTCTTGAAACATTTTTCCAGAACTTGTTTCTTTAGTTATAGAATGGTAGAGTGTGTTCCACTGATCACAATGAACCTTGAATGGTGAAAAATGGTTGAGTTTTGAGTGTGTATGCATGTTCTGAAATTTTGTTCAGTTTTAGGTTTTTGTTCGAATCTTGTTGTTGATGAAAAATAAATGAAATTTGGTGCTGGATTCTTACTCTAGGGGGTTTGGGGATCATTTCTGGAGATTTGGGGGGTTTGATTTGGCCTAGAGAGTGTTTTAGAGAAATCTCAGGGGAGAGTTGGCCGGAGAAGATGACCGGAGGTCATTTCCGGCCACCTGAGAGTCATTAGTGTGTTAAATGCGTTTAGGGCAAAGTTTAAATATGGACCTTTGATCTGGCTGACTTTTGTTGACTCCCGCGCGTTTCAATGGCCAGGATGATTTCATTAAACCCTAATCCACGTCATTAATCTAATTAATTAAGTTTATAAATTAATCCTGCCAGTTTGAATCTCAGCCACAAGATCTGGTGCCAGTCAACTCCCGCGCGTCCCATTCAAACCTCAGCCACTGGATCTGTTGACTTCTCATTAAAATTCATTTTAATTTCATTTTTCTTGCATTTTCTTTCTCATTTTATTAAAAATAGTAAAACAAATCACAAAAATCTCATTTTTTGCATGCTGACTTAGAATATTTTTCTCATTCCAAAAACATTTTTATTTTTATTTTTTGCATAAAATTTGTATTTTTAAAATATTTAAATGTTTATTTTAATTAATTAATGGGAATTAATTAATTAAAATACCATTTAGGTTTCTAAAAATCACCCAAAAAATCACATTGCATCTTGACACATTTAGAAACATTGTCCAACTCTCAAACCAAATTTCTTTTTTGCTTTTGATACCTTTTGATCATTTTCATTGGATTTAATTTCATTTTTAGGCAATATTTTGTTTCAAACTTCAAAAATTCATTTCTGCCTAACCATTGAGAGTTGGATGATGATTCTTTTTGCATTGCATCTTGTATAGCATGTAGTTTATAGAATAAATTTGGTTTGAATTGATCTTGCATTTTCATTTTGTTTAGAATTTTTCTTGTCAAGGTACCTTAAAACCCTAACAATCTTAGGAAATTCATAACTTTCACTAGGTTAAGAGTTGGATCCCCTCCTTTGGGCAGTGAGTTTGTATAGGTTTAGGGTATCTTTGATTGCATTTTCAATTTTTTTATCATGTCATATGCTTCTGATTTTGAATTTTGTTTTGTGTGTTGATCATAAACCCTAATTTGTGCCTTCCCTTGCATCCATCTTTCATTTGCTTGCATCCATTGACTTGCCATGACATTTTGTGCATTCCTTTGATTCATAATACATCTTAGGACATATTAGAACCATGTTTGATCATTGCATCTTTCATTTGCCATGTTGTATGTTCATTACATCTCATAACTTTTCATGTACACTCATGGATCAATGCATGCCTTATTTACATCCTTATGCTTGCTTGATCATTCTGTTGCCTTGCCTCATGTTTATATCATCTCTTAGCATCATTAGCATCATGTATTTGCTTCTGACTTTGGTTTGCATCATCACATCTCATCTCATTTGCATTGCATCTCATTTCTTTTGCTAACATTGCAGGTGGTAAGTTGTTTGAGAAGTGAATTTGCCTTCACTTCTCACATTCCCTTTTCATCTCTTTCATGCTTCCTTTGCTGCATTTTTGTATGTGTATTGGATTGAGCTTGCTCATTCTTGTTCATCTTACCTTTCTTTCTTCAAGCAACTTGTCTTCTTAAGTGAAGCAAGTTTTCTTGCTTCTCTTTGCTTCTTGCTCCTCTCATCTGCTTCTATCCTTGGTGGTTCCTTGAAGATCTTCTTGCAAACCTCATTAACCCTAGGAACAACCAAGCATGACAATAATTAGGATTTGATTAGTCCCCCCATTAGTTTTACCTTTGTGTCATCCTTGAGTCTTCTCTCCTCATCTCATAATCAGGGACTAAACCCTAAAGGCTTTAAGACTTGGTGATTAAGTTTATGCCTGCATCCTTCTATTAGGATGGAGTGTATAACTTTAATCCTAAGTGTTAAACCCTTAATGTGTTTAAATCCTTTAATCAATCCACTTAATAATCATCAAGACATCAAGCTTGTAACTTGGGCCTTGCATTAGGGTTCTAATTCTTCCTTAATTGGTTAAGAAGGTCTAACCCTAGTGTTAATGGACAAGTCCTCCTCAAGTTGTCTTACAAACCATAAAATCCACTTCTTAATCTCATCCATTAATTAAAATCCATTTAACAAAGGCTTTGTTTTGTCATGAGGTTAATCCCTAATCAGGGATTAAGTTGAGGAGCTTTCCTCAGCTTGAATGTTCTCATCTATTATCCTTCTATTAGGATGGTGTAATGGGTCCATTAAATCCTTGATTATGGCTTAAACTCATTACTTAACACTAAACAAAAACAACAAAAACATCTAAATAATCACAAGTAGGTTAATGATCTTAATCCTACATCATGGTAATTAAGTGCGAGGTGCTTACTTCATACTTAAGGCATTCTCATTACCCCTAATCAGAGGGAAGATGTGATGAGTTTACTAACCCATTGGTTTAGGCTTAAGCTCATTAACTTATGACAAATCCAAAAGCAATAAAAGATTGAAAACACAAAAACAAACAATACTCGTCTCCTCCGGGATTCTTTTCTCATCTCATTCACTCACAAACGAGAACTTGCTTCTTCCGTCTAATGCAAGACAGTTGGCACCTGAGCCAGACAGGTCATACACTTGAGCATAGACAAGTAAGCAGTTCACCAGTCAATTTATCTTTCAGTCTCTTTGAGTCGAACTACGGTGTTCTGACTTCCTCATTGCACGAGAGGATACGTAGGCATAACTTAATAGTTATCGAACAAAAGTCTCTGTATATTCCCCCTCCTTCCAGCATTATTCTTTAAGTCTCATAGTCTTGAGCTTTATACTCCTGTTCTTACACTGACACTTTTCTTATACACTTCACACTTCTTATACACTGACACCTGCATTCTTTCCAGCTTTGATACACAGATTGCACTGACACTACCCCTTTGAAACACAAATCTTTTAAGCGTGGATCCCGTCGAGTACGGCGGACAATCTGGGTGCTAATACCTTCCCAGGTTGTAACCAACCCCCTTTCTCAGTCTCTCTGGTTCGCAACCGTCTTATCCATATCTTTCCCAGGTTTATGCAGCATTACCTTTCCTCCGGGATAAAAATGCCTAGCTGGCGACTCTTGTCTTCTGAGTTCACCCTTGTGTGTTCTCTCCTCCCTTTCGCCGACCGTTCGCATCTGTACCCCTCTTGACCAGGTGTCATTTGGTGGGAGCGACACTAAGAAACCTCGAACTTCTTTTTCTGATTTTGTTGCAGGCATTTCTTGAATGGCTTTGACTTTATCAGGGTCAACTTCAATCCCTTTCTCACTCACAATAAATCCCAGCAGCTTACCAGATCTCACCCCGAATGTGCACTTGTTGGGATTTAACTTCAGTTGGTACTTCCTCAGACGCTTGAATAACTTCAACAGATTTACCAGGTGGTCTTCTTCTGTGAGGGACTTGGCAATCATGTCATCCACATAACATTCTATTTCTTTATGGATCATGTCATGGAATAATGTTACCATAGCCCGTTGATAAGTTGCACCCGCATTCTTTAGTCCGAATGGCATCACCTTGTAACAGAATGTTCCCCAGGGTGTGATAAAAGTTGTCTTCTCCATGTCTTCAGGTGACATCTTGATCTGATTGTATCCTGAAAATCCATCCATGAAGGAGAACACCGAGAACTGAGCCATATTATCAACCAATATATCAATGTGAGGTAAAGGGAAATCATCTTTCGGGCTGGCTCTGTTCAGATCCCGGTAATCCACACACATCCTCACCTTGCCATCCTTCTTAGGCACAGGTACAATATTAGCGACCCACGGCGGATAGCTAGTTACAGCAAGGAAACCGGCGTCCCACTGCTTTTGTACCTCTTCTTTTATCTTCATTGCCATATCTGGGCGAGTACGGCGCAACTTCTGTTTTACTGGCGGGCAGTATTCTTTTAAAGGCAGCTTGTGCATGACAATGTCGGTGTCCAACCTTGGCATATCCTGATAAGACCAAGTAAAGACATCCACATATTCCCGGAGAATATTAATCAGTTGTTCCTTTACTGAATCTTGCAGGCAGGCCCCGATCTTAACCTCTTTTACGTCTTCTTCCGTACCAAGATTAACCGTTTCAATTTCCTCCTGATGAGGAGTAATAACCTTCTCCTCTTGCCTTAACAACCTGGCTAGCTCTTCAGGCAGCTCATAGTCTTCTTCAACCCCTTCATCGGCTTGATTGATTGGATTGTCAAAGTCATACGAAGTCATAGCCGTGTTGTTGTCGGTGCAGTCTGAAAGGCACTCTCTGCAAGGGTTTAGATTGGTTTATTTTAGTGATCAATTTTAATCTTGTTTAGAAAAAGTGAAATGAAGTTATCATTTTGGAAAACATTGCCATTTTATTTTTGTACAAAAAGAAAAAAATGAAAAACAGTAAGCGGAAAAGGAAAAGACTCATTTGCAAAAGATGTCCGATATTCATTGATTGATCTGTTTGCACAAAATTACAAGATGGCCCGATTACAAAATGAGTCTTGACATCTTGGGCAAGATGCAAGACTTGATGCATGCTTTAAAATACAGGAAATAATAATTACTCTGCAGGAGTAACCCTTATAATTTCCTGGGAAGACCAGTTAAGGACTTGGCTCCCCGGGATCCTTGGACGTATCCAGCTCTCCAGGTTGCGGTCGCTTTCCTCCTCGTCTTCCAAGTTGTTCACTGCATCCGGGGTGAGCATTCCCCTACTGACAAAATTGGGCTCTTTTGCATCCTCCGATTGATCTTGTTGAGTTGGTCTGTAACCCAATCCAAATTTGTCCTCCTTCTTCTCCACGGGCAGCAGCTTGCCCCAGCCTTGGGCAGTACCTTCTTCAACAACCTTCCTGGCTTGGTGATAAGACGTCATGGAGGTTCCCAGTACAGCAGATGCTTCATTGATGTTCAGGGCCTCAAACCCCTGGCTCATAGTTTCATGGATTTCTCCATCCATTTCTATGTACTTATATGTAGCCAGATGGCTAACAAAGATGTCTTCTTCCCCACAGATGGTGATGATTTGGCCTTCCCACTCGAATTTCAGCTTCTGGTGAAGGGTAGACGTAACAGCGCCAGCGGCATGGATCCAGGGTCTACCCAACAAACAGCTGTAGGCCGGCTGAATGTCCATCACATAGAAGGTAACCTTAAAAGTCTGCGGGCCAATCATCACAGGCAGATCGATCTCCCCAAGCACTGATCTTTTAGAGCCATCAAATGCTCTCACCACCAAATTACTCGGACGCAATGCTAAGCCATCATACTCCAGCTTCACCAAGGCTTTCTTTGGTAGGACATTGAGCGATGACCCAGTGTCCACCAGTACATGAGATAGAACAGCACCCTTACATTCTAGAGTGATGTGTAAAGCCTTGTTGTGGTTGCATCCCTCAGTTGTTAAATCAGCATTGGTAAAACCCAGTCCATGGCTGGTGTTGACATTTGCTACCACAGTTTCCAGCTGATTAACAGTGATCTCCTCTGGCACGTATTCTGCGTGCAGGACTTTCAATAATGCATTCGTGTGAGCTTCAGAACACATCAACAGTGATAATATGGAGATCTTTGAGGGAGTTTGGTGAAGTTGATCCACCACCTTGTAATCACTTCTCTTTATGATTCTCATAAACTCGTCTACATCTTGTTCAAAAGATGTCTTCTGAGTTTCTCTGACAGTTGGCTCTTCAGGCACCACACTCTTTCCTTTTGCTTTGGCAGTAGCTTCTGCTTCGGCATTAGGTCTTTGTAATTGTGAGGCAAAAAGGCGTCCGCTTCTGGTGAAGCCTCCGCCTCCCCCAACATTATCAATTTGTGGAGAAGAGGTTGAAGAATCCAAAGTGATTTTCTCCCCATTGCAGTAGAGGTCAGAGCCATAATGCCAAGGTATGGCATTGCTGCTTTCATATGGAACTGGTCCAGGTACCGTGATAGTAACTGGACTGACTGCTGCAGAGGAGGGTACTGTAATGGTGTGCGGATCGTAGTAAATGGTGACTGGTGACCTGGCAGGAGGTGCCACTGTTTGTTGCTGAAAGTTGCTATTTGGAGGAACAATTGATGGATCATAGTAGATGGTGACTGCTGAGATATCTTCATTAATTTCTACTGATGTTGTAGAAGATTCTGCTGAATAAATGGATGCTGATGTTGTAGAAGAAAGGGTTGTTGAAACTTGACTCGTTGAAGTGATGGACGGAGCCATTGCTGATGATATTGATGAATCGGTTGGAATGATTGTTGCTGCAGTTGTAGGAGAATCATGAATTGTTGTCAAAGGAATTGCTGGATTTGTAGGCGCTGTTGTTGAGATCTGAAGTATACCATCCTTGATAAGACCATCTATGCCGCTTCTCAAATTATCACACCCATTGACCGCAATGTTGCAATACCCACAACCGAGTTCACACCCGGGAAACACCTGGCACTCTAGAAGCTGAGCTTTAATTTCGACCAGAGGTGTTCGAATTTGTGCAACACTGGTGATCAAAGTAGACAGTTTATCTTCCTCAATGGCATTAATCCTCGGCCCACCATGATTAGGAATAGGATTTTTGTTGACATTTGGAGGAGGTGCAAAGTTTAGGGCTTTAGAATCCACCAGATCTTGGACTTTCATTTGCAAAGCCCTGCATTTCTCAGTATTGTGGCCCGGTGCATTGGAATGGAAAGCACACCTGGAGTTGACATCGTAATTCTTCGGGAGATTGGAGGGATCTGGTGGTGCCAATTTCCTTAGCTCAACCAAGTTAAGTTTCAGGAGTTGTGGCAATAAAGCGGCATAAGGCATAGGGATTGGATCAATCACCCTATTTTCCTGTGACGGTCTTTGCTGAAAGGGTCTTTGCTGTTGATTGCCGTTATTGTTGTTGTAGGTTCTCTGTGGCGGATACTGAACTTGCTGTTGGTAATGTGGTTGTTGTGGTTGTTGATATGATGGTTGCTGAGGAATCGGAGCTGGAATAGTGATAGCTGCCACTGATCTATGAACATACTGAGGTCTGCCCCTGTTGGCATGAATGGCATTTGTCTCACCGGTTCTTCTAGGTCCCACAAAAGGCTTCCTGGGATTACTGGACGAACTTGCACCGTTATCATAAATCTTACCCATCTTCAAAAGGATTTCAATCCTTTCCCCAGCTATAACTACGTCGGCAAAACTGGTGGACGAAAAGGCAGCTAGCCTATCAATATATGTTCCTTGCAGAGTATTCATAAACATGTCGGCCATTTCTCTTTCCGACATGGGTGGCTGGACAGCAACAGCAAGCTGTCTCCACCTTTGGGCATATTCCCTGAAGCTTTCCCTGGAGGATTGAGACATTCCCATCAGGAGGGTCCTGTTAGGAGCCATGTCTAGATTGTATTGGTACTGCCTGATGAAGGCTTCAGCTAAGTCCTTCCAGCATCTGATAGTAGCTCTTGTCAAGTGTGAATACCACTCTCTTGAAGCTCCAGTCAAACTGTCTTCAAAATAGAACATCCACAGCTTTTCATCCATGGTGTATGCCTTAAGTCTCCCCAGAAAGGATTGTAGGTGAGTTCGTGGACAGGAAGTTCCATTGTACTTCTCGAAGCACGGGGGTTTAAACTTGTGGGGAATCCTTACCTCATCCACTAACCCCATATCCATTACATCAAAACCCAAAGAGTTTTGAGATTCCAAAGATCTCAATTTCTCAGCAATTTCATCAAACCTTCTATCATAGACTTCATCTCCAACTCCCATGACAGTGAACTGCTCCTCTTGGGGGTCTTCTTGTAAGATCCTCCCCCCAGTAGTATTTCCCTGCACATTGCCCGGGACATTGACTTCCGGATCTAGATGGGGTCCAAATACAGGTGGGTTAACATGAGGTTGTCCCCTCTCATTGTTACTTGTTCCTCCAGTCCCAGGATGAGGTTCCTCGGGGTTTTGTCTTTCTACCAATGCCCTTAACCTCTCTTGACTTTGGGCCAAGTTAGTCATTACAGTCATGAATTGGGCCATTTGGTTCCTCATCTCCACTCTTTCGTTAGCCATCTGGGTTCTGACCTCGGTCAGGTCCTGCTGTACTTGCTCCATTATAATACCCGGAAGGTTGTTGCGAGTAGGATACCGGTGTGCACGGTTGACAGGGAATACTCTTCTGCGAGCAATATTTCCTGAACCACAACAGAGTTAGAAACAAACAAAATAATAACAAAAACTACAAAACAAAACAAAAGTCAATATGCAATGCAGTATGCTTATTTATTTTCCAAGGTATCCGGCTTGGTTCCTTGTTTTGACCTTTCCAGACCTCGAGGAAGATGCTTTGATGTTGCTTGAGAAAAGAAACTCAATGAAAACAAACTAACAAATACATTACAAATGGTGGATCACACATAGTTTGTTTTTACAACATATGCCCCTGAAGGGTCAAAATACAACATAAAAGGAAAAGTACATCAAATGGAAATAACAACAATCAAAGAGTCAGACATCTAGTCCAAACTCATCCTCCTTAACCTCCTTCAAAAGTGCCTAAGTCACCGGACCAGCTGGGTGCTCTGTAATAGTCCTGATGAGGAGATTTCTGGTGGCAATAGCAGTGGTCAGCTTCTTGTTCCTGTCTTGGTCCTTTGACCTCTTCAGTCCAGCCCTAAGCTTTAATTCTGAAATCTCCTTCTGGGCTGCCAACAAAGCTTCCTGTTGTTTCTTTTCATTGGCCTCTAACTGCTCAATCCTGGCTTGAGTTCTCTTATCTTCTTGAGTACGAGCTTCAGTGATTCTGACCCATCTAGCTTGACTTTCTTGTAGATAGAGATCAGTCCTAGCTTTCTGCAGCTTGGCCTCCTTACAGGCATTCTTCAATATTTGCTCCCCAGCTCTTGATTTCTTGATATAGTCCTCTGCTTGCTCAATCTTGGTCAGATGCTCCACCTTAAGCTTCTCCAACCTCTCAATGTCCAGACGACCATCACTCCTCTCCCAGAGAGTCTTCTTCAGAGCTTGAGACAGATTCTCATTCCTTTCCTTCAGCTTCTCAAATTCTTCCAGGCTGACAGTGGCTGCTGGCTGTACTGTGGATGGTCCAGGTATATCCTCAATGGTGAAGGGCATCCCAGAAATCTGAGCTCTAGCATGAGACCATTCATAATATTGGGCTGAAGCAACATTATTGCACCTCCCAAGAATAGCCACCCCTTTGGTCTGGATGTTGTCCCAAGCCCAGGATGCTTGCCTGACAACAGCTAGATTAGGCTTTATCTCACAATACAGGGTCTCAGCTAAGTCCTGCACTCTAGGAGGGTGGACCAAAGCATAGCCCAACTGTCTCTTAAACAGCAAAGGATTGTAGTTGATGCAACCCTTCACTCCTACCAGAGGTACATTTGGGTATTGCCCACAGCTAGTGATGATGTTCTTGCCCTTGGTGCTCTGGGTGCACCATCTGATGTCATCTGAAGTCAAAGCAATAAGTCTCTTAGCCCAATTCTTCTGTTGGTGGGGATTCAGGAAGGCATCAGTCTTAGGTATGTGTCTAAACAGCCAAGTGTGAAATAGAGGTGCACAACACCTCACCAAATTTCCTCTTTGCTTCTCATTCCTCTGATGGATGGAGTAATAGAAATCTCCCAGCAAGGTGGGTACTGGGTTCCTCAGAAGGAAAAGATGAATGGCATTCTTGCTGATAAATTTGGGCTCATCTACAAACAGTATAACCCCATATATGCTGAGGGCTAACAATGCACAAACTGCCCTCCATTCTCCAAAAGAGGCCTTCAGGATGGCCTGAGAAATCAAGAAATCCAAGTGCAAACTAGGGATCCCAGCCTTTGTTGTCATATTCTGCTCAATCAAAGTAGGCTCCAGGTACAGTGCTTTTGCCACTTCTCCATTGCTGGGAGAAGTCATCTCTGGGTTGAAGGGGACACCACCCCTGACAGGTACTCCAATCAATGATGAAAACTCCTCCAGCAGAGGTCCTAGCTGAAAGTTTTGGAAAGTGAAGCATCTCAGAGGAGGGTCATAAAACTGTAGGCAAGTGTGGATCATGCTCCTCTGAGAAGGATCCAGGTCCATAACCATATCAAGGATGTCTCCATAATGTTCTCTGAATAATGGGATGTGGTCAGGGGTGATAAGTGCCTGGACCTGCCTGATACCAGTCAACACAGGCTCAAAGAAATGATATGAAATGTTTCTCTTCCTGGGTGTAATCATGACTGCTGATGAAGAGCTGAAGACAAGTGCTGATGAAGATCAAGATTGGTACTGGAGATGAGCCACTGATAGGCTAGTGCTGGTGATGAAGGCAGCTGAAGCAGGCAACTGATGAAGATAGCTGAAGCAGATAACTGATGAACAGAGGTCTATGCAGATGAAGGGGTCAAAACCAAGCCAAATAAAATGTGGATACCCTGAAAAACAAATAAACAAATGTTAAATGATGCAAATGATGAGTATGCAAATGATATGCAAGGGTTTGTGATCAAGCTGGATCTGATTAACTGTCTTGATATAAGTCCATGTATGTTCAAGAAGTCCAGATGGAGGTTCAGAAATCCAGTAACCAAGGTGGGGGACTCAAATAAAGAGTCACATGTCCAGGGTTTAATCACAAGAACTGTCCAAAGTGAGGTGCTCTTAATCAAAGCAAAGTAACAGGGTATGATGTGGCCAAGGGTACCTGCAAACCTGTAAACAACCCAGCCCCCTCACAGGTGATGTTCTAAAACAAGGATCCTCAGACTTGGATCAGTTATGAGAAGTGTAAACACTTCTAACCCGGAGGTTCAGTGTTTACAATAACCATAAAAGATCCTCCTCTAATTCACCTCAGTTTCTGAAGGTCATACTAAAGGTCATCCAGACTTAGCAGGCTTCCCAGATAGCCCTAGCACTACAGGAAATCTGTAGCACATAGTTCTCAAGAAGAAACCCACATCTGAACCGTGTTTCATATTCCCGCACCAGACCGAAATGGAATGGGAAAGAACATGAACCACTCTAGCCTAGGTGTCACTCAGGTCCCAGGTATTGGACCTTAAACTCTCAGTAGAACCCCACCCACCAAAACAAAAACCAGATCCAGCAAGATGACAATATGACAGTATGATGTATAAAGCTGTAAAGAAAGCAATAAATAACTGTACATAAAGCAGTAAATAAAGCAAATATATTAACACAATTAGCACATAACACCCCAGTAAACACAAATCAAACAAGCGCTAGGAGGAACCCACAAAAAGAACCAGAAGCCCTGGTTACAGTATAAGGGTCCCCAGCAGAGTCGCCAAGCTGTCGCTCCCACCAAATGACACCTGGTCAGAAGGGGTACAGACGCGAACGGTCGGCGAAAGAGAAAGAATGAATAAAGTCGCCAGCTAGGCATTTTTATCCCGAAGGAAAGGTAATGCTGCATAAACCTAAGAAACGATGGATAAGACGGTCGCGAACCAGAGAAACTGAGAAAGGGGGTTGGTTACAACCTGGGAAGGTATTAGCACCCAGATTGTCCGCCGTACTCGACGGGATCCACGCTTAAAAGATTTGTGTTTTAAAGGGGTAGTGTCAGTGCTAAAAGAAAGGTGAAGTGTATAAGAGAAGTGTCAGTGTAAGAACAGGAGTATGAAATTCAAGATAATGAGGCTAAAAGAATAATGCTGGAAAGAGGGGGAATGTACATAGACTTTTGTTCGATAACTGTTAAGTTATGCCTACGTATCCTCTCGTGCAATGAGGAAGTCAGAACACCGTAGTTCGACCCAAAGAGACTGAAAGGTAAATTGACTTGTGAACTGCTTGCTTGCCTATGCTCAAGTGTATGACCTGTCTGGCTCAGGTGCAAACTGTCTTGCATTAGACGTGTAGATGTCTTGAATTGGCAGAATTTTTGACCAACAAGAATTATTGAATTCAGTTCAGAATGTCCTATCAAATGTTGGGACATTATCAAACAGAGTATATGAACTTATTTCAGGATGTCTTACCAGATGTTGGGACATTGTGTAAATGACTTAAGTTCAGTTTTTCAGGATGTCCCAACAGATGTTGAGACATCTCAAACCTGCTACCAGAATTAATTATTGACTAACTAATCAGAGATATTTAAGGAGAGTTATCTGGAATTAATTAATGATGGATAAAAACAGAACAAGGCGCATCTGTAGGGAGTTTTATATTGAAGATTCAGATTAAAACAGAAGACCTAAATCACCTAGAATCTAGGAGGTAACAAACTCTAAATTCAAGGTGGAAGCTGCATGCGCATTAGGGCTGGATCATCCTACAGAAAGCCCAAATTACAGATACCTATTTAAGCAACAGAAACTCATAGAATTGAGTACGAATTTCAGAAGACCAAATAGGGTGTCTAGTGTTTTAATAGCAGGTTGTTTTTATTGTACCACTTTATGAGCTTTTAAGCATAAGTGCATTTGTGACTTGATTGAAACTGTGAAGTAAGATCAAGCTGTTTTGTTTGAAGAATGTCTTCAATTTTATTAAACTTGTAAACTTGATCACTGTGTGATTGAGGGGGAGTGAGTAGGGTACTCTTATCTAAGTTGTGACTTAGGTAGAAATTGCATTGGGTAGTTATTAAGTGATAGATTAAACAGGGTGGTTTAAGTCTAGAATTAATATTACTTATAGTGGATTTCCTCCTGGCTTGGTAGCCTCCAGATGTAAGTGTGGTTATACACTGAACTGGGTTAACAAACTTCTGTGTTGTTTACTTTTCTTGCTATTTAAGTTTTGGTTAAATCTGTCAAGTGTTGGGACATCTCTTAGGACATCTCATACCTGATCACAGAATTTCAATTGGCATCAGAGCAGGCACCCTGCCTGTTTATACTGGGTGAGATCTAGGGAATACAAATTCTGTAACATGGACAGAGATATAGGGTCAGTAAATAGACCACCTATTCTGGATGGATCTAATTATGACTACTGGAAGCCAAGAATGATTGCATTCTTAAGATCACTTGACAACAGGGCATGGAGAGCAGTCAACATTGGATGGGATTATCCTGTCCAAGATACCAAAGATGGATCAAAAGTGCTGAAACCTGAAGAAGAATGGAGTAAGGAAGAAGAAGATTCAGCACTAGGCAACTCAAAGGCCTTAAATGCTTTATTCAATGGCATTGATAGGAACATCTTCAGACTTGTACATCATTGTGAGCTAGCCAAAGATGTGTGGGATACTCTCAAAACAACTCATGAAGGAACATCAAAAGTAAAGATGTCAAGACTTCAACTTCTCACCACAAAATTTGAAAACTTGAGAATGAAGGAAGATGAGACAGTTCATGAATTCTACATGAACATTTTAGAAGTAGCTAATACTTCTGGAGCTTTGGGAGAAAAAATGACTGATGAAAAGCTTGTAAGAAAAATCCTCAGATCTTTGCCAAAAATATTTGACATGAAAGTCACAGCAATAGAAGAAGCTCAAGACATATGCTCTATGAAAGTTGAAGAACTCATTGGTTCCCTTCAAACTTTTGAGATGGGAATGAATGACACAAATGTTAAAAAGAACAAAAGCATAGCCTTGGTGTCAAATACTGATGAAGAAGAAGATGATGAATCAGAAAATGATAAAAGCTTATCAGACAACCTTGCTATGCTTGGAAGACAATTCAAACAGATTCTCAGAGGAATGGAAGGCAAATCCAAACCCAGTGGTAGAAACACAAACTCTTCTGAGAACAGGAGACCTTATGATGCTAACAGAAGGTCAAATTATGCTGAAAAGACCAGTCAAGAAAAAGGAGTCAAATGCCATGGATGTGAAGGATATGGACACATCAGGAATGAATGTCCTACCTACTTAAAAAGGCAAAAGAAAGGACTCTCTGTGACCTGGTCTGATGAAGACTCAGGAGGTGATTCAGAAGAGGAATCAGCTAAGCATATCACTGCTTTAGCTGGATTATGTGACTCTGAAAGTGAATCCAGTGATGGAGAACTTACTTATGAAGAACTTGAGCAAGCATTAAAAGATCTATACAAAAGAAGCTCTGAAATATGCAGTGAGGTTATAAAGCTAAAGAAGCAGAATGAGGCATTAGAAGATGACAAAGCAAATGATCAGGAGATCATTGACACCTTAAAAAGTGAAGTAAGTCTTCTCAACTCCAAGTTGGAACATATGTCCAAATCTGTTAGAATGTTGAACAGCAGCTCAAATACACTGGATGTGATTCTCAACAACAATAAGCACTCAGGGGATAAAAGTGGACTGGGATTTAACAGAGTAAATAAAGATGAAGCTAGCTCTAGCAAAACAACTTCAAAATCCATACAGTCTAACAAGATGTCCCAACAGATGCTTCAACATCAGGAAAAGAACACAAAGTCAAACATAATGTTCCAACAGATGTCTCAACATTCTGAAAAGAACAAAATGAAGAAGAAGTATCAAAGATGGAGATGCCATCACTGTGGAAGATTTGGACATATCAAACCTCATTGTTATAAGTTGCATGGATATCCAAATCAGATGTATCAGCAACCTTCCAAGAAGAAAATAGAAGTTACCAAGAAAGTGCTGCATAAACATCAAAGAAATCAGCAACCTCCTAAGCAGAAGACAGAAAACATCAAGAAGGTATGGAAACCAAAAGCTAGCACTGAAGCTGATCAAAGCTACAAGAACAAGATCAACAATCAAGCTTGGAGATCAGCTGATAAACAACACACAGAGCAGAGGCATCAAAAGAAATCTCAACTCATCTGGTCAAAGAAAAGTACTGCATACATAGCACATACATCACTAAGAGTATCAGCTAAAGAAGACTGGTACTTTGACAGTGGATGTTCAAGACACATGACTGGATTGAAGAATCTGCTAGTAAACTTAAAATCACATTCATCCAGGTATGTGACCTTTGGAGATGGAGCTAAAGGAGAAATCAAGGGAGTTGGAACCTTGGATTGTCAAGATGTTCCAAGACTAGATGATGTGCTGCTAGTTAAAGGTTTAACTGCTAACCTGATCAGCATAAGTCAATTATGTGATCAAGGGTACAGTGTAAACTTTACCAAAACTGAATGCATAGTGACTAACAAAGAACAAGAGGTTGTCATGAAAGGAGCCAGATCTAAAGACAACTGTTACATGTGGGAATCCCAAAATCTCAGTCTCACTTCAACTTGCTCTTTAGCTAAAGAAGAAGAAGTGAAACTATGGCACCAAAGACTAGGTCATCTTCATTTCAGAGGCATAAAGAAGATAATATCCATGGATGCTGTAAGAGGTATTCCTAAACTGAAGATTGATGATGGAAAAATATGTGGTGAATGTCAAATAGGCAAGCAAACCAAGATGTCCCATCCAAAGCTCCAACATCTGACAACTTCCAAAGTTTTGGAACTTTTGCATATGGATCTGATGGGACCTATGCAGGTTGAAAGTCTTGGTGGTAAGAGGTATGCCTATGTTGTGGTTGATGACTTTTCAAGATATACATGGATAAATTTCATCAAAGAAAAGTCTGATGTATTTGATGTATTCAAAGAGTTATGTCAAAGATTGCAAAGGGAAAAATCCAGCTGTGTGATCAGAATAAGAAGTGATCATGGAAAAGAATTTGAGAACCAAAAATTCTTAGATTTCTGCTCCTCAGAAGGAATCAATCATGAATATTCTTCACCAATCACTCCTCAACAGAATGGGATTGTTGAAAGGAAGAATAGAACTATTCAAGAATCAGCAAGAGCTATGATCCATGCTAAAAAGTTACCTCTGTACTTCTGGGCTGAAGCTATGAACACTGCCTGTTACATTCATAACAGAGTTACTTTAAGGAAAGGAACTTTGTCCACAATATATGAAGTCTGGAAGGGCAGAAAACCCACAGTTAAGTACTTCCATGTATTTGGAAGTAACTGTTATATTCTGGCAGATAGGGAGCAAAGAAGAAAAATGGATCCTAAAAGTGATGAAGGGATTTTCCTTGGATACTCCATAAACAGCAGAGCATATAGAGTATTTAATTCTAGAACCAAGGTTATCATGGAGTCCATAAATGTGATAATTGATGATGCTCCTACAGATGTCCCAGAAGATGTTGGAACATCTGCTGATATCAAGATTGAAGCTGAAGAAAAGAATGATCATTATAACTTCACTCAAACTGATACAAGGACAGAAGAATCCAGCAAACCTCCCTCCATCAGAATACAGAAGGATCATCCCAAAGATCTGATAATTGGTGATCCCAACAGAGGTGTGAGCACTAGATCAAGAGAAGTGATTTCAGGTTCTTGTTTTGTTTCCAAAATAGAACCTAAAAACATCAAGGAAGCTCTTACTGATGAATACTGGATTTGTGCTATGCAAGAGGAATTAGGTCAATTCACAAGGAATGAAGTGTGGAATCTTGTTCCTAGACCTGATGAAATAAATGTGATTGGTACAAAATGGGTGTATAAGAACAAGTCAAATGAACAAGGAGTTGTTACAAAGAACAAAGCTAGACTTGTAGCTCAAGGATACACTCAAATTGAAGGAGTAGATTTTGATGAAACCTTTGCACCAGTAGCAAGGCTTGAATCAATTAGACTACTTTTGGGAATTGCTTGTATCTTGAAGTTCAAGCTATTTCAAATGGATGTGAAAAGTGCCTTTTTAAATGGCTATCTTAATGAAGAAGTATATGTAGAACAGCCTAAAGGATTTGTTGATCCAAGCTGTCCAAATCATGTATACAAACTAAAGAAGGCACTTTATGGTTTGAAGTAAGCTCCAAGGGCATGGTATGAAAGACTGACCACATTTCTTATCAAGCAAGGATACAGAAAAGGTGGAATTGACAAAACCCTGTTTGTTAAAGATGAAGAAGGGAATGTCATGATTGCTCAAATATATGTTGATGATATTGTCTTTGGTGGGATGTCTGAAAGGATGGTCAAACATTTTGTCAAGCAGATGGAATCTGAATTTGAAATGAGCCTAGCAGGAGAGTTAACCTACTTTCTTGGTCTGCAAATAAAGCAAATGGAAGACTCAATGTTCATCTCCCAAAGCAAGTATACCAAGAACATAGTCAAGAAATTTGGAATGGAAAATGCTACTCATAAGAGAACTCCTGCCCCCACACATTTAAAGCTTACTAAAGATGAAAAGGGTGAGAATGTAGATCAAAGCTTATACAGAAGCATGATTGGAAGCTTGTTATACTTGACTGCTAGCAGACCTGACATAGCATTTGCAGTAGGTGTATGTGCAAGATATCAAGCTGATCCAAAAGTCAGTCATCTCAATCAAGTCAAGAGAATTCTTAAATATGTTAATGGTACTTGTGACTATGGCATAATGTACTTTCATGGATGTAAACCAATTCTTACTGGCTTCTGTGATGCTGATTGGGCTGGAAGTGCTGATGACAGAAAAAGCACCTCAGGAGGATGCTTCTTTCTAGGAAACAATTTGATTTCTTGGTTCGGTAAGAAACAAAATCGTGTATCCTTATCTACAGCTGAAGCTGAATATATAGCAGCTGGAAGCAGTTGTTCTCAGTTGGTTTGGATGAAGCAAATGCTCACTGAGTACAATGTCCCACAGGATGTCATGACATTGTACTGTGACAACTTAAGTGCAATCAACATATCAAAGAATCCTATCCAACATAGCAGGACCAAGCATATTGATATCAGACATCATTTCATCAGAGATCTTGTAGAAGAAAAGGTGATTTCATTGGAGCATGTAGCTACAAATCTGCAGTTAGCTGATATCTTTACCAAAGCATTGGATGCTACACAATTTGAGAACTTAAGGGGCAAACTTGGAATCTGTTTATGTGATATTTAGCAGTTAATGAGATGTGCCAACATGTCATATGACATTGTATGGCATAAGTTCCAGATGGCAAAACTAGTCTGGACAAGATCCTTGGGAATTCCATTCCTAATAATTTGCAATGTAACGGCTACTTATTTAGTAACTGTTTATAATCAGCTATCAAGATTCTCATCATTCTATCACAAGCGAATCTCATTAACTAGCTATTCTTCAGAAATCATCAACCCTAAAGCTCTTCATCCATATTCCTTAACAATGTCTCAAAACCCTAACACTCCTGAAGAAGTTCTCAACAAAGAAGACGTAGTTCATGCAACTCCAATCTCTGTAGTTCCAATGAAATCAACTCCATTGGACGAACTCAGAGGAAGTGCTTCTCACACTAAAAAGCCAAGAACTCCAAAGAGAGCTAAAGATCAAGTCTGCAGCAAAGCCAAAGGAGGCATTCCTTCTCCTGCTAACATGCCCCCAAAATCTTCAAAATATGTGGATGATTCCATCAAGGAGATTGTCAACCAAATTATTTTTGAACAGAGAGTGGTGAGTGGGATCTCTGTTCCTCTGAACACCATGCCTGCACCTCAAGAAGAACAAGCTCAAGCTGCAGAGGACACTCCTGCAGAACAAGATGTCTCAATAGATGTTGGAACATCTGAAGATGAGAAAAAGGACTCATCTGATGCTGATTTGGAACAAACTGAGGACCAGAATAAGGCCTCAAATGAAAATGATGAAGAAGTCTCTGAGGATCAGACCAAAGCCTCAAATGAAGATCAAATCCCTGCTGATCAACCAGCTGAAGAGGAGACTGCTCAATCTCCTCCAGTGGTCAACCTGGAGCAGGACTCTGATACAGAGATCATAGCCTCTGTTAGACCTAGCATAGCCAAAAGGCTCAGGTCCAGGAAAGGAAAGATGCAAGCTGAAGCTGAAATTCCTGAGAAGAAGAAAGCTTCCCCAAAGAAAGGCAAAGCTAAAGCTACTTTTGGGCCAACAAAACAATGGAGTAAAGTTCAAACTCAGAAAAGAAAAGCTGTCACCCCATCAGACTCAGATGTTGAATCAGATGTCCCAACATCTCCTCCCAAAAAGAAACCAGCACCATCTAGGGCTTCATCTGCTGTTCCAGAAGCCCCCTTGGACAACATATCATTCCATCATGTCTCTAGTGTCAACAGATGGAAGTTTGTGTACCAAAGAAGGGTTGCCCTAGAAAGAGAACTGAGCAGCAATGCACTTGAGTGCACTGAACTGATTGACCTCATCTCTGCTGCAGGACTATTCAAAACAGTCTCAGATCTCTCTCCCTGCTATGAACTTCTTGTCAAAGAGTTCATTGTTAATCTTCAGGAGGATTGTTCAAATGGTAAGTCCTCTGAGTTTAGAAAAGTTTTTGTTAGAGGTAAATGTGTAGAGTTTTCTTCTCAAATCATCAATCAGTACCTAGGAAGAGAAACAGATGGACCCAATGAGCTAGGTAAGACAAATAACCAAGTCTGCAAGGTTATCACTGCAAACCAGGTCAAGGCATGGCCTGTGAAGGGAAAGCTCTCAGTGAGCATGCTTACAAGAAAATATGCCATGCTGAACATGATTGGTACAGCTAACTGGGTGCCTACCAACCACACTTCTTCAATCTCCACTGGTCTGGCCAGGTTTATCTATGCTGTGGGAACTCAAACCAAGATGGACTATGGAGCTTACATTTTTGATCAGACCTTGAAGCATGCCAGCTCTTCTGCAACAAAGCTGCCAATAGCTTTTCCATCATTGCTGTGTGGTATAGTGCTCAATCAATACCCTGGAATTCTCACTGACAAGGATACAACCTGCAAAAGAGAAAGCCCCCTGGCTTTTCACTACAAATTATTCCTCAGTCATCATGCTGCAGATGTTGAAGCACCTTCTGGGACATCTGCAGGTCCTTCAACTGCTAAGACTCCAATCTCCAAGAAGGCTCTAATTGCTGAGCTTAAAAGCACATGCAAAGAACTTGAAGCAAGGAAGCTGAAACTTGAAGAAATCATCCAAAGGCTGGAGAGTGAAGAAGATCAGAAAGCTGCCTCTGATGAAGAAAGTGAAGCTGATGAAGAAACAGAAGTTGAGGAAGAAACTGAGAGTGATGAATCTGAGTGATCATTGTATGTGAGGCAAATGTAATGACAGCAATGTATTTCTGGAATAGTGTCTTTGGCTCTAAATTTTGTGTCTACCAAGGGGGAGAACAACAACAAGAAAAGATGTTAGCCAAAAATTAGCCAAAGGGGGAGTTTGTAGATGTCTTGAATTGGCAGAATTTTTGACCAACAAGAATTATTGAATTCAGTTCAGAATGTCCTATCAAATGTTGGGACATTATCAAACAGAGTATATGAACTTATTTCAGGATGTCTTACCAGATGTTGGGACATTGTGTAAATGACTTAAGTTCAGTTTTTCAGGATGTCCCAACAGATGTTGAGACATCTCAAACCTGCTACCAGAATTAATTATTGACTAACTAATCAGAGATATTTAAGGAGAGTTATCTGGAATTAATTAATGATGGATAAAAACAGAACAAGGCGCATCTGTAGGGAGTTTTATATTGAAGATTCAGATTAAAACAGAAGACCTAAATCACCTAGAATCTAGGAGGTAACAAACCCTAAATTCAAGGTGGAAGCTGCATGCGCATTAGGGCTGGATCATCCTACAGAAAGCCCAAATTACAGATACCTATTTAAGCAACAGAAACTCATAGAATTGAGTACGAATTTCAGAAGACCAAATAGGGTGTCTAGTGTTTTAATAGCAGGTTGTTTTTATTGTACCACTTTATGAGCTTTTAAGCATAAGTGCATTTGTGACTTGATTGAAACTGTGAAGTAAGATCAAGCTGTTTTGTTTGAAGAATGTCTTCAATTTTATTAAACTTGTAAACTTGATCACTGTGTGATTGAGGGGGAGTGAGTAGGGTACTCTTATCTAAGTTGTGACTTAGGTAGAAATTGCATTGGGTAGTTATTAAGTGATAGATTAAACAGGGTAGTTTAAGTCTAGAATTAATATTACTTATAGTGGATTTCCTCCTGGCTTGGTAGCCTCCAGATGTAAGTGTGGTTATACACTGAACTGGGTTAACAAACTTCTGTGTTGTTTACTTTTCTTGCTATTTAAGTTTTGGTTAAATCTGTCAAGTGTTGGGACATCTCTTAGGACATCTCATACCTGATCACAGAATTTCAAGACGGAAGAAGCAAGTTCTCGTTTATGAGTGAATGAGGTAAGAAAAGAATCCCGGAGGAGACGATTATTGTTTGTTTTTGGATTTTCAATCTTTTATTGCTTTTGGAAATTTATCATAAGAAAATGATCTTAAGCCTAAACCAATGGGTTAGTAAACTCATCACATCCTCCCTCTGATTAGGGGTAATGAGAATACCATAAGTATGAAGTAAACACCTCACACTTAATCACCATGATGTAGGATTAAGATCATTAACCTACTTGCGATTATTTAAATGTTTTTGTTATTTTTGTTTAGTGTTAAGTAATGAGTTTAAGCCATAATCAAAGATTTAATGGACTCATTACACCATCCTAATAGAAGGATAATAGATGAGAACATTTAAGCTGAGAAAGACTCCTCAACTTAATCCATGATTAGGGATTAACCTCATGACAAAACAAAGCCTTTATTAAAGTGGATTTTAGTTAATGATGGGATTAAGAAGTGGGTTTTATGGTTTGTAAGACAACTTGAGGAGGACTTGTCCATTAACACTAGGGTTAGTCCTTCTTAACCAATTAAGGAAGAATTAGAACCCTAATGCAAGGCCCAAGTTACAAGCTTGATGTCTTGATGATTATTAAGTGAATTGATTAAAGGATTTAAACACATTAAGGGTTTAACACTTAGGATTAAAGTTATACACTCCATCCTAATAGAAGGATGCAGGCATAAGCTTAATCACAAAGCCTTAAAACCTTTAGGGTTTAGTCCCTGATTATGAGATGAGAAGAGAAGACTCAAAGATGACACAAAGGTAAAAGCTAAGTGGGGGGACTAATCAAACCCTAATTGTTATCATGCTTGGTTGTTCCTAGGGTTAATGAAGCTTGCAAGAAGGAATCTTCAAAGAGCCACCAAGGAGAGAAGCAGGTGAAAGGAGAAAGAAACAGAGAGAAGCAAAACAACTTGCTTCACTTAAGAAGACAAGTTGCTTGAAGGAAGAAAGTAAGAGATGAACATGAATGAGCAAGCTCACTCTAATACACATACAAAATGCAGCAAAGAAAGTATGAAAGAGATGAAAAGAGATTGTGAGAAGTGAAGGAAAATCCACTTCTCAAAACAACTTACCACCTGAAAAGTTAGCCAAAAGAAATGAAATGCAATGCAAATGAGATGAAATGTCATGATGCAAACCAAGGTCAGAAGCATAAACATGATGTTAATGATGCTAAGAGATGATACAAACATGAGGCAAGACATGAGAATGATCATACAAGGACATGGATGCAGATGAAGCATGCTTTGAACCATGAATGTACATGAAAGGTTATGAAATGCAATGGACATATAACATGGCAAATGAAAGATGCAATGATTAAAAATGATTCTAATATGTCCTAAGATGTATCATGAATCATGTGGATGCACAAAATGTCATGGCAAGTCATTGGATGCAAGCAAATGAGAAATGGATGCAAAGGAAGGCACAAATTAGGGCTACATGCATCATGCAATGCAAAAATCCAAAACCAGAAGCAAATGACATGATAAAAATTTGAAAATGCAATCAAAGGTACCCTAAACCTATACAAGCTCACTGCCCAAAGGAGGGGATCCAACTCTTAACCTAGTGCAAGTTATGAATTTCCTAAGTTGGCTAGGGTTTTAAGGTACCTCACAAAGAAAAATACCAAACAAATTGAAAATTCAAGATCAAATCAAACACATTTTATCCTATAAATTACATGCTATGTGGGATGCAATGCAAAAAGAACCATCATCAAACTCTCAGAGGTTAGGCAGAATGAATTTTTTAAAGTTTGAACCAAAGTATTGCCTTAAAATGAATTTAATTCCAATGAAAATGATCAAAAGGCATCAAGAACAAAAACGAAATTTGGTTTGAGGGTTTGATAATGTTTCTAACTGTTTCTAAATGCAATGTGAATTTTTTTGGGATTTTTAAATACTTAAATGTATTTTTAATTAATTAATTTTCATTAACTAATTAAAAATAAACATTTAAATGATTTAAAAATAATTTTTAATGCAAAAAATAAAAATAAAAATATTTTTGGGTTTTAAAAATTAATGAAATCTTTGACAAAAATTTTCATAATTTTTAAATGCTTTTAATTATTTTAAATAATTCGTGCAAATTAAATGCAAAATAAATGAATAAAAATTGAATTATTGAGAAGTATGCAGAATGAAGGGATCAGATTGAGTCTGGGCTAGGAAAGGTTGACTTGGCGCCACATCCAATGGCCCAAGTTCAAACCTGGCTAATTTTTGTTTTATAATTAATTAAACTGGATTTAATTAATTAATTAAGGATTAGGGCTTAATGACAAGATTCAGCCCATTCATTCGCGCGCGGGAAGGCAGATCCAAGGGCCTAAATTCAAAGTTCCTAATTAATCACACTTAGCCCTAATTAACCTCAGGCAACCGGAGATAAGCTCCGGTCGTCTTCTCCGGCCATCATCCTCACCTGAAACACCCAAAACGCATCCCCAAGACTCCCAAATCTCCAGAATCAACCCCCCACCACTGGGTAACAAGAATCCAGGGCCAAAAACAATTTATATTAACCACACAGTGAGAATCGAAGAAAACAAATTCTAGGGCAAAAGTTTCAGAGCAACACAAAATGCTCATTTCTGGCTCATTTTCAAAAATAAATAGATCCCCATGATCAGGGCAACACATAGAACAATATTCTAACAAGAAATCAAGGTTCTGGAAAATTTGTTCATCATGTTACCTGAGGTTGAGCTTTCAATCCAGGAGCTTTTAGACTGCTTCCTTGCTTCAAAATGAACCCAATGAACCTCCTGAGGAGTTTGCAAAGCTTGTATGGAGTTTAATTTGGCTGGTTTGTGAGATTGATCAAGTTCTGTTCAGTGAGGGATGAGAATCGTGTTTTTGATATGTAGGGTTTCAGGGACAAATGAGGGTTGGGAAATGATCAGGGGAACATGTTGAGTGATTCTATGAAGTTTGTTTTGATGTTTGATGCTTGTGTGAGGAGATTCGAATGAAAATGCACAAGAGGTGAGTTTGGAGGATGCTGTCTTGTGAGATGTTTCAGGCTTAGTTGTGCTATGTGTTGAGTCTCATTTGGTACATGTATCACACTTGGATAGGTCTGAGGAGTTGGTGTGGCCTAGCTTGATTGGTATGGGCCATTTTGCATAAAGTTAACTTTTTGTGTAAGAGAGGTATGGGTCAATGGCAGGCCAAGGACAAAGGGGTGTCCTGCGCAGCAAGGATTAAGGAGAGCCATGGAATCAGTCTTGAGGCCAATTAGCAAGTGGATTAGGGTTTGTGAGAGGTTTTGCAACTTTGTGATCTTTTGGCCCTTTTGTGATTACTTGAAGCATGAGTCATGAAAATGGACAAATATTTGGTGCATTCTGATTTTTAGGCATTGGTTTATGTTTGTGCAAAGGTTATAAGTCCATTTGAAGTCACAATTTGCCTTGGCAAGAGGTTTTGCAACTTTGCCTCTTTGGTGCAAAACTTGAAATTATGTGATTTTCCTCAACTTTGACAAGCCATATCTTTTGATCCAAAATGAATTAGAATGAGTTCTTGTACTTTTTGAAAAGGGAATGACCCATTATACAACTTTCATGGCCAAAGTTTTCTCATTTGAAGCATTTTTGAATCAATTTGAGGAGGTTGAAAAACTTTCCCAAAATGGCAAGTTTCCATTACAAGTCACTTTCCCAAAAAGGCAACTTTGCAAATGGCTTGAAATTCTTCAACTTTGTGAACTTATAACATCTTCTATGATCAAATAAAGATCATACACTTTCAAAATGATGAAGAACACCCTTTGGTTAGGTCATTGGGGGCCTCAGATGCCCTGATTTTACACTGACTTGCTCAAGAAGTCAACTCTTGATCAGATGCCTTCCCCATTGAATTTCTTCATGAAATTGATATGCATGATCCCTATACCATATAGAGACCAATAGAAACAAGAATGACCAACAAATTTGGAGTTATGGCCTCTGAAACCAAAACCCTAATTCTAGGTCATCTGTGCAGTTAAACCTGGCTCTGCTTCCATGCCTTTCTCAGTTCTTGTGATTCTTTGACTTTATTGACTTTGTGGGGATATAATATGATTCTTTAACATTCATGGACCCCTTTGAAGTGATTGATGACCTTTGGGGTGGCTCAAATGGCTCTTGGATTGCTCAGATCACAAACCCTATATGCAGATGACTTTGAATCAATGCAGTGAATCAAAAATGTGGTATGAGATGATATGATTGAACTTATGCACATGAAAAGACCACAAGCCATGGTGTGAATGGGTGAGGGAAAATTTGGGGTGTTTACAACCGTCATCCTTTAGGTTGACCAATTTTAGTTTGTCGGCTCGATTTTTCAAATTGTTTATGTTTTCAGTGACTGTTTGTTTCCGTTTTGTTGAGTTTGGTGAGGAAATTTGTTATGTTTTAAGAAATGTTTGATCCTGCTCATTTGAGATTTAAGTAAATTATTGTTTAATGCTTATATGATTATGTATTAATGAGTCTTAATTACATAATATGTGTATTATATTAATATGGTGGAATTATTGGAAATATATGCGATTCGAAGTGGAATCAGTGATGATTATTACATTCATATATGGTGTTGAATTCCATGCATCATGGTGTACAAAATTTGGTTCGTCTTTATGTCACTGGTACCGAAGGGGGGACCAGTGATGAGTCGATGATTCAAAAGTGGGTATCAATGATGAATCCTGATTCAGAAGGGGGGATCAGTGATGTTCATGGTTCGAAGGGGACCATCGGTGATTAGACTAAATCATAAACATACCTATGATGTACAGGTTGGTACCACATACATATATAGTCGATGAGTTGATGCATTACATACATACCTGTTTTGTGATCGAGTTACTATTGTAATCAATGCATTGTTGTGAATGATATTCTTATGATTAGCGATTATTTAAATTATACTATCCTTTACTATTTATGCACCACTAACTCTATTGGATTTATTATTTCCCCTTGGTTGTTTTGTTAATGGTGCTCTGTACTCTCATGGTACATATACTTAGGTAGAAGGGCACTAGCTGTTGTTGAGCTGGAGGATGGTGTTGAGGCCTCTTCGTCTATTTAATGTTTTTCGAGTTGTTTAGTTTTGGCATCACTCTGATATGTAACACTGAGGTTGGGTTGTATTGCTACTTGTTATATTCTTGAGATATATGGGTTATTTAAATTAATAATTTATGTTGAGACCAATAAATGTTTTCTTTGAAGTTCTGATATTTTATTCTGCTGCATGTTCTAACCCACCAAAATTTTCCCTCTTATTTATTACCAATTTCAAGTAGCTTATTCTTCATTTCCACATTATTTAGCATATCCTTTCATACATTGCATTTAAATCATAATAAAAATAAAAAAATAATAAAAATAATGCATACATCATTGGTTGATGTGTGGAGCATGTGATCAAGGGCGTTCCAAGTGGCAAAATCAATTATCATGATTCAAAGCCAAAATAAGCTTAGATCGGATGGCACAAGTATATTTTTAAGGTTTCCCACCAAAAGGAGGGAAAATTCAAATTTGGCATGTGTTAACTGGTTAATACATTGGTTAATCGGTTAACGCATGTAATTTTGGGAAAAATTTCAAATTCAACATGAAGGGATTTTTTCTTACTTTGTCACTCCACTTTTGTACTTAATTCTACCACTTTTCCAATGGAATCTTCTAGAACATTCTACCACTTTTCAAGGGAATGTTCTAAAAGCTTCCTAATTAACTCCTAAGCTAGCTCCAAACCTAGCTCCTAAGCTAGTGTCCAAGCCTATTTCCTAACCCAAAGCTCCCTCCAAGCCTAACATATATATAAATATTTTTCCCTCCAAACCTCACAACAACACTTCATTTTTTCACAAATTTCTCTCATCACTCTCAATTTTCTCTCACTTTTTATCCCATTTTCCAAAACCCACATAAAGCTTTATCTTCCAAAATTCTTCAAGTTTTGCATTGAAACTTGAAGAATTTGAAGCTAAATCTCCATAATTGCATTGATTTCATGGATTATTGAAGAATTTGCTACTGTTTTGGTGTGGATTTTCTCATCCTGGAAGTGATTTTTGAAGAAGTTCATCAAAGTTCATCAAATCGCATTTATTTTGCATAATCTTGCGAAAGAGCTTCAGATCTACGGTTTTCTCATCTATAGCATGTTGATTCTTCATAGCAACGATTACCAAAGCAAACCTCCGCTTTGTAGGTTGGTGAAACTCATAATAACTTCTATTTTAAGCTATTTTGCAATTTATCAACATGTGCATTATTCGTGTTTTGTTGATTTGTGATGCGTTAATTAATCGGATTGCTAGGTTTTAATTTCTTGATGTGTTTGTGGTTCCGATTAGTGTTGTATCAGTGCATCTAGGTGTAAATATCGTGCTCACTTGATTGGGACTGTATTAGGAACTTTTGAAATAAGTTGGTTGCTGGAAGTGCTTTTTTATGCATTATTTTTTATTTTGGTTCAGTGTTAATCGGTTAACACATCTGTTAACCAGTTAACATATTGTGTTTTTAGATAAATCTGAAGAATTTAGAAGTGTTAACCGGTTAACACATCCGTTAACCGATTAACACTGAGAAATTTTGAGTTTTTCGTGCATTTCTTGTATGTTTGTGTGTCATTCCATCTTTAATCATCGTGGACCATTAGTATATGATTTTAGAAGCTGTTTTGGTGTAGGTTTGTGTAGCTTCGACATCTTTCGACGTGTATGTTGTTTACTTCCATTTTTTTTCATAATCGTGAATTTGTGCTCATGATGAATTGTGAATGTTGTTACCATGTTTAAATAGCATGTTAATGATGATTTAAAGTTTTTTTTACACCGCTTTCATAATCGATGCATGTTTTGGCCACTTGCACGCATAATTGAAAATGTTACACATTGCTTGAAAAGTGCATAATCCATGTATGCATGCACATTCTTGATTACATGCTTGTTCTATGTTTGCATTTCATTGTTAATATTTGCATTAGTTTAGAATTCATTGTGATGTATGTTCATACTTTGTAGTTTTGGTTTACATTAAATGTCCACTTTTGGAAAATGCACTTATTCTAGTTTGTGAAAATCCATTAATGTGAAGTGTTGGAAATGCTTGCATGCTCACATGTCCATGTTCGTAACCATCATGTTGCATTGCTTGTTTGTTATAAGATGCATCTTCATACATTTCCATTCATGCATGTTAAATGACTTGATTTTCTCCATTTTTCCTAATTTTCTACATTTTTTAATTTCATTTTCCATTTATTTTTCATTCAGAATTTATTTCCCAATTAATTTCCCTTTTATTTTCTTCATTTTTGACCAATTATTTTGTTCATTTTATTTCTTTCAAACCATAAATGATATTGATGCCATTCTTCTTGCCCTATTTAGAGGATCCATTGAATACTCCAAAAAGATTTTTGTTTCAATTTTTAGGTCATTGTTTGTACCATTTTAAGTATATTATTTTTCCTTGATCACAATAAAACCCTAATCTACTTCAAGCCTTCATTTGAATAGGTAAAAATAGGAATTTTCAAGAGATTTTTTAGAGGTATATCATCTTCTGGATTTTATATTTGATTGTCAATTTTTATAATTTTTCAAGTTCATTTACTATTTTTCCATGTATTTGGCATCATAAGTCACATGTTTGGTCCTTATTCCTTCTCCTTTTATTCAAAAAATTGGTAAGGCATTTATGTCATTCATTTGAGGTCCTTAATTTGAGTCTTATAGGGTTCATTAGAGGTCTTTGAATGTTGAGAGTCCATTTTAGGTCTTCGTATTTTGATTTGGGTTGGTTACTTGAACCATAAGTCACATATGCCTTTCTTTTGCCCTAATTCTTTCCCTTCTTCCATCTTAACCCTTCAAAACCAATCTTGTGATCATTATATTGTGTTTAAAACACTTATTAACACTTCACCAAGTCTCTGGTTTTTGTATGAAGAATTCACATCCCATTATTCATGTTTGATTTTATTCTAAGTCTTTTTCTTCCTTTGAAGTTTAATAGGCACGTCTTCTTATTCTCACACCATTCCACATAGTATTAGAATCTCCTTCACTTGGATCTCTTCATACCCATTTAGTGTTACATCTTAGGATTATCCCATTAGGTTTTAACCCCTGGAGTTTCCATTCACCTTTGAATTCATGCAAGTTTGGCATATTTAACCACTTAAGTTCATCATTTAACTTCATCTTAACTCCTATTAGGGTTTAACTTCCTTTTAGGGTATAGTTTGAGGTTGTTCATCCTTAGGGCATTAGAATACCTTAGTGTGAGTTAGCTACTAACTTTAGAAGCTTTCTACCTTTTAAGATCCTTTAGACTTAGGTATTAGCCTTAGAAGTTCACTAACACTTTTCTTAAGATAGTTTGAACTTTCCTTGAGTTTGCCATGTTTATATGATCAAATTGCTTCATCATGCTAATGTTTGTTTTGTAGGGGGGAAGATTGAGGTAAACATTACTTCATTCCTATCTCTTATACATTTTAAATGTGTTTATCTTAGCACCTTGTGCTTTTCTTTTAGGCTCCCCTTTTCTTTAGAGATAACTTAACTTCCTTAGGAAGTAAGTTGATCTCTAACTCTCTTTTCTTCTCTTCCTTTCTCTTTAGAATTAGAAGATCCCACAAACCTTTAGGGCACCCTGTTGTATATGATAAATGATTTAGGGTCGTGTCTTAGTCCCCCATAGTTTTTCCCTTTTGCAATTTGAGTCTTCTTCTCCCATCTTCAAAGAAAAAGCCAAAAGACACTTAATAAAGGATTCAAGTAATCTCTTGTGTATAGCCTTATTCCATGGGGTACTCATATTCATTCTATCTTGGAATAATGTGGTATTGTCTAGCATGATGTACAAGTCTGATCATGAGATTACATTCACAAAGAAAACATAAAAGACAGTTCTTCATCAAAAACAACAAAAACATGTAATAAGTTCAACAAGCTAGTGAACTTAGACCCTAATCCTTGGAAACAAGTATTGGATAAATTCTCCTTACTTGGTGTGCTTGTTCTACTATTCCACCTTGGAATGTGGTAGCAAGTACACATTTCATGGAAGAGAGTTTGAATTCACTTCCTTGTGCCAAATTCATAAAAAAACTCTTAAAAAGAAAACAATAAACAATAAGCAACTCTTCTGCAGGAACTCTCTTCTCATCTCATTCATTCTCAATGCAAACTCGCGACAACTTGTCTCATTTGCAAGACAGTAAACACACTCGTTCAAGGCGAGCCTGCAACACCTGAGCATAGACATAAGCAGTTCCAACGCATAAAAAAACACAAATAAAGTTCCCGCCTGGTTAGGCGAACTATGTCGACTCTGATCCTCATTTTCCCGATGAGGTACGTAGGCAACGGGGTAGGGCCCGTGTGAGCACATTCTTTATTTTCCCTACATTTCCCTCTTTATTTTCGTTCTCTTTTTCCAGTTCCCTTTCTCATTTCACTTCTATTCCAGTTTCAGTCTTTCTTTTGCAGTATCTTATTTCTCACCCTTTGAAACAAGCAAACAAGCGTGGATCCCGTCGGGTACGGCAGACGGTCTGGGGTGCTAATACCTTCCCAGGTCGAAACCGACTCCCGAACCCAGATCTTTGGTTCGCAGGACCTTGTCATTTCCTTCTTCCTCAGGTTTATGCAGCATTACCTTTCCCGTTTCTTCCGGATAAAAATGTCTGGCTGGCGACTCTACCTTTTCCGCGCCACTTTCGCGTTTGTACTAGGATGAAAATCCCGGGAGCGACAACCTATTGCCATGTTATTAGGTAGCTGTAATAGGTTGTTTGTATGTCATTTGAATTTGATAATTGATTATGTGTTGAAGCATTGTTGTAGCTGCTGACTTTGGGTTTCACTTAGCTTTTAGGTACCCTTAGGTTTAGGTTTGAGTCTAGTTTATACCATTATCATTTTAGGAGATGTTTGGTACTTAATTGTCTTCTATTTTATCATTTTTTTATTTCATAAATCATGAATTTTACTAACCTTTTCAAGGGCTAATGGTTAGTATGAAGAATGTGGGTGTGCGCCTACATTCTACCTTCTTCCTTCCTCTTTTAAGTTTTCTCTAAATGTGATTGCGATAAGCATATTATGCTTCTTTGACACTTCTTCCCTTCCATCCCTTTGAGTTTTAATCTCATCTTCAATCCTTGAAGCGAGTTAGAACTTATTCTTCTTCTTCTCTCTTTTTAGGATTAGAATACCACATTAACCATAGGATCTCCATTGTACAATAACATAGGGTGAGTATTAGTTTCCCTTAGTGTTTTTCCTTTCTCAACTTGAGTCTTCTCTTTCTCATCTCAAAGGGACTTAATGAGCGTTGAAATGACTTCTTGTGATATGGACTTATTGCATGGGGAATTTGCATCTATCCCATCTTGGGATAATGTGAACTTATCTAGCATGATGCACAAGTATAAACTTGAAGTCATTCTCACAAAGAAAAGCTTAAAATGAACTTCTCTATCTCAAAAATACAAAAGCACTTAATAAACAAAATTAGGGTAATGTATTTAGGCCTTAATCTTTGGAAGTAGGTTTGGGGATTTCCTCCATACCTAGGTGTACTTCTTATCCATCCCATCTCGGAGTGATGTAAGAAGTACGTACTTCTTTGAATAAGACATGAGTACATTCTCCTATGCCAAATTCAATAAGAGTTTCTAAATGCTACAAACCAACAATAAGCATCTTTCCTACGGGAATTCTCTTCTCATCTCCTTCACACGAAACGAAAGAACTCGCTTCGACTTATCTCTTTGCAAGACGATAAATGCACTCGTTCAAGGCGAGCCTGCAACACCTGAGCATAGGCATAAGCAGATCAATCATAAAAAACACAAACAAACAAATTTCCTCCCTAGTTAGGGGAACTACGTTGACTCTGATTCTCATTTTCCATGAGATACGTAGGTAGTGGGGTAAGACCCATTCGAGCACATTCTTTATTTTCCTTACATTTTTCCTTTTCCTTTTTTCTTTCCATTTCAGCATCAGTTTATTCTCACCCTTTGAAACAATTAAAGCAAGTGTGGATCCCGTTGGGTACGGCGGACGATCTAGGGTGCTAATACCTTCCCAGTTCTTAACTGACTCCTGAACTCAATCTTTTTAGTTTGCAAGACCTTGTTATTTCCTTTTCCTTCGGTTTGTTCGGCATTACCTTTCCAATTCATTCGGGATGAAAATGTCTGGTTGGTGACTCTGTTTCTTTTCCACGCCACTTTCGCGTTTGTACTAGGCTGAAAATCCCGGGAGCAACACATGTTTCATGTTATAATTTGCAAGAAATACATACGTTATGAATGTGTAACACCGAGGATGTGTAAAAATTAAATGTATAGTTTTTATAAATTACGGGTGTCGGGTGTTAGGGTGTTACATAGTTGGTATCAGAGCAGGTCAATCCATTTAGCCTAGGTTGTGAACTAGTTGTTACCCTTGTGTACGACATGTGTGTGAACACTATTTATGCTTGTTTCATTAAATCTTATTTGATTGACTATTTACGATTAGTTAGTATGAACATGGTTGATTGTGCTAAAATAAATGATTGGCAGGAACGGTCGTGTGATTGACGATCCTTTGGAAGCAATGGCTAATGTGAAAGGGCAAGCGAATGTGGCTCTATAGGCTAATAAGAATCAGAGTGGTGATGTTGATGGACTTTGTGGGCTAGGAAATTTTCAGAGGAATAATCTGCCTACTTTCAAGCGAAGGTATGATCCTGAGGGTGCTTAAACTTGACTTTAGGAGATTTATAAGATCTTCAGGTTTATGGTGTCCACTAATGAACATAAGGTGTTGTTTAGAACCCATATTTTATCTGAGGAAGCAGAACATTTGTGGGAGAATACCCGTCAGAAGATGGAGGTTACTAATGCTGAGATTACTTGGATTGTGTTCAAGAATGAGTTTTTAGAGATGTACTTTGTGGTTGATGTCTGCTGTAAAAAGGATATTGAGTTCTTGTAGTTGAAGCAAAGAGGTATGATTATTGCTGATTATGCATTTAAGTTTGAAGAGTTGGGGAGATTTTATACCAGCATAATGTTTTGGGATCTAAAGGATCAAAGTGTGTGAAGTTTGAGATTGTATTACATCTTTAGATTAAGAAATTCATTGGTTATCAGGAGATTCGTTGATTCTTGATATTGGTGAATAAGTGTAGAATTTATGATGAAGATAGAATGACTATATCTACTCACTAAAAGAGTGCTAGTGAGAAGAAAATTGGGAATTAATATCTTGGTAAACCTTTTGTGACTATAACTCATAAGGGAAAACAAAAGTTACAACAAAAGGTTACGGGTGGGAAAGAGACAAGTGGGGGAGGAGACCTTTCTCCTCTAAAATGTTACAAGTGTGGAGAGTTGGGTCATCATGCTCCTGAGTATAAAAGCGTAGGTTACAAATGTTTCAAATATGGGAAACAAGACCACCGTTCTGGTGAGCATATGAGTATTATTCTGACTTGTTACAACTGTGGTGAACCAGGACATATTAGTACAAAGTGTCAGGAATATAGGAAGGCACCAGTTGTGTGCAAACTAGTGGTAGAGTGTTTTCTTTAAGTGGTTGATAAGTGCCAATTAGTGTTATTATGTAGTATAGTTTTTGGCACTTTTCAAGACTTTATTTGGACTTCTAATGCTTTTTCCCTTTGTTTCTAATTAATTTTCATAGTTTAGTTTATTTGTTGCAATAGTATTGATTATTTAACTTTTATTTTATGATTTTTAGGTTACATATTTGGAATGAAGAAAGCAATTCATGATGACTCTCTTTGGAAGATTCTTGAAGATAGTGGATTGTTTGACCTCGCTTCAAGCTCGCTAAGCGAGCTCCAAGCGAAGGAATAAGCGAGTTTCTCGCTAAGCGAGGGTCTCATCTTGCTTAGCGAGTAATGGCGGTTTAGCATTTAATGAAGGCTTGCTTAGCGAGCACTGTGTTTTTCAAGATTGTATAAAAGGGTTTCACAACCTTTTTTTTAGATGTCTTGATAGTTAATATAGAAAAAAACCTAGAATTCATATTTTCTTTCATTTTTTAAGAATCGGTGCATTAATAGTCGGGAGATCGTCATTGATGCTTTGTCTTATTCATCTCTTTTTTTCAATGGAAGCTTCCATGGTTATGGATAGCTAAACCCTTTATATGTCAAGGTTAGAAGGTAGATAGGTCTTTTCTTTGTATGTATAGGCTTTGATCATTGTGTAAGAACTCTAGATGATGAATATATGGTGAAAACTTTGTATTTATGAAATATAATTTTTGTTGCTTCATGATTGAGAAATATGTTCAACACTTGACCTAGGTTTTTGAACCACCAAAGAACATAAGCTAGAGATAGTTATGAGACTTGGTGTTCATTTTGTATTGAACTTTAATGTTATTATTTTGATAGATTGAGTGATAGATCATCAATTGATCAAAATGGTAAAACTCACATT
This sequence comes from Lathyrus aphaca, assembly GCA_963966055.1. Classification (NCBI taxonomy): domain Eukaryota; kingdom Viridiplantae; phylum Streptophyta; class Magnoliopsida; order Fabales; family Fabaceae; genus Lathyrus; species Lathyrus aphaca. The sequence continues at coordinate 541,398,856 of OZ014521.1, forward strand.
TTATGTTAGAAATAAACATTTTGAGAGGATATTGTGATTATGTTTATCATTTTAACGTGTTCGTCCGCATGATCGAAACTATACGTGCAAATGGACCAATCGAACCCTAACTTTGGCATGTTTTTTTTATAATCTTTCAACAAACAACACTTTTAACTTGTAGTTTTTTATTTGAATGCAAAAATTAAACTTTCCGTTATCGAAACCAAAAACCCCTTTGTTACTTTGAGTCTTAAACTAGCGCAACTTTAGAACGACTTAAATATCACAAAACAATCTATGTGGATCGATAACAAAATCCTTATTCTATTTGTACTCCAATAGTGGTGTTGATGTCTCGAGATCAGATAATTTGATTCAAGGTATGTGTTTCATTAATGTTGTTTCTTTTATTTTTATGATTGATAGTGGTGTGATGTGTTCATTTGTATCTCTTTAATGTGTCAACAAGTCGAATCTTAAAATGTCTTTTATGATGTGAAGTATGGTCATTGATAACCCAAAAAATGGTTTGGTGACTACTTCATTGGTGTGTTTAAATTTTCCTTTGACCATTTATGGTAAAGACGTTGGAGTTTACTTGATTTGTTTTCCTTTGAGTAAACTCGATGTGATTTTGAAGATGAACTAGCTAAAGTTCAACCATGTTTATATCAATTGTTTTGACAAGACTGTATTGTTTCCCAAAACCGAAGAGATTATGGATTCAAGATTCGTGTTTTTCGGTCAGGTTGAGATGTCTTTGAGGGAGGATGATCAAGTGCTTGTGATGTTCGCTTCTTTGAGGATGGAGAGCGATGTTTTTGTTAATGATATGCTTATGGTGTGCGAGTATCTTGATGTTGTTCCTGAGGATATTTATGACTTTCCACCAGAGCAACAATTTAAGTTTGCTATAGATTCAATGCCTGATACTACACCTGTGTTGATTGTACCATAGATAATGTATGCATCAAAGATGGAAGAATTGAATAAGCAGTTAGAAGTTCTGCTAGATAAGAAATTTTTCAGGCCTATGGTGTCGTCGTGGGGAGTGACAATTTTATTTTTTAAGAAGAAATATAATAGCATGAGATTATGTGTTAATTACCGAAAGCTAAATAAGGTCACGATTAAGAATAAGTAGCCTATTCTGAGAATTTACGATCTTATGGATCAGTTGGTTGGAGCTTGTGTGTTTAGTAAGATTGATTTATTTAGTGCATATTTACTTTATAGTTCTATTTCTCTTACCATAGACTCTTTATTTTCTGCATATTTACTTTCTGTTGCTATTTCTAAAATGTTATTTTTTTATCAAAATGATGATTTCAAACTATTGTTTTTCTAAACCCCATAATACACTCTCCTCTTATGTGTGAAGTCATATGTACAATAAGGAGGACAAAAAGAAAGATGATTACAAAAGATGTCGAAACTCCCCCAAAAAAGTATAGAAGATGGAGCGGTTCCCCGTGTAACGCTCCAACTTTAGTAATTACATTAATTGAAATTTATATTAATTTATTCTATGATATTGAGTGATTTATGTGCTTTGTGTTATTTGTGGGTATTTTGGTAATTTAGTTAAATTAAGAAAAAATTAGAGATATGTTACAATTAAAGATAAAATAGAGTTTTTCATTAAATTAGAAAGAGATGGGTGTTTGGAGCAAGAGCTAAGGTGTGGTGAGGATAAGTGAGAACAATAGAATTCTCAATTTAAGTGAATAATTGTATTCTTGGAATAATTAAAATAATTAATATTTTAAACAATTTAGATAATGTTTGAATTAAAAATAAATCAATAGAGATAAAGGTTTAGTAAGGGTGTAGAGAGGGTTTGAGAGTGAGGGAACTAATTGGACGTCATTTAAACAGAAAAGTTAGAATGGATTTCTAAACAGAACATAAAACTGTGGAAAAGAGGAAAGCGACAGAAAAATCTAAGGGTAGTGATCGTAGGAAGAAGAGTGGGGAAGAATCCCAACGGCAGGAAAATTCAACGATCATTAAATTCGAGGTAAAGTGGAATTCGTTTCGAGGTAAGGGAAAATTCAACCTCTATTTTGCGTTTTGCTTTGATCGTATGTTTGTGGCCAAAAGAATTTGTCTCAAACCCTTTTGAATTAAAAATTTGATTATATTACATTGAATTGAATTGTTTGAGTACATGATTAAGGTTGTTGATATTGTTGATATTGTAGATATAGTGGTTATTGATACTGTTGATAAAGGTTGTTCTAACATAATTCACCTCAAATCCATCATACTTGGCCCAAAATATAAAGTCAGTCCACATCAGAAATAAGATATATTTTTTTGATCTCAACTTTCACTACTTTCATCTTGAATCTTGAACTGGCTTGGGCGTCGACGTGATGACCATTATTACTAAAAACATCTTTAACTTTTGTTGGATATGAGATTTTACAAAAGTTTCATATGTGTCGTAACGAAGAGCGTCATTAAAAGTGTGTCACTTTATCTCTTGGTTGTAATTCCACCGATGGAAAAAGTGTAATGGTCATGGATTCGATCCCCAACGATAACTTTTTGGAATTTTTAAAAGGCAAAAACACATTTCCCCTCGGTTTTGTCATTTAACCGACGGGTAAAACACAAATGAATTTAATGTATCTATTGTGGATTTCTTATTTTCACCAAAACCTAATTGAATATATATATATATATATATATATATATATATATATATATATATATATATATATATATATATATATATATATATATATATATATATATATATATATATATATATATATGTGTGTGTGTGTGTGTGTGTATCTGATAAACACTTTTGGATAATCTCCCTTAAGCGAATCAGGAGACCACAAACGAAGTGGAAATTAGATGTTATTTGATTATTTTATTGTTGTTTGCCCCCTATTTCACTCAATGGGGAGCCCTTTTATACCGGCCACACCTCCTGAGATCATTAAGAAGTGTCCCTACGAGTTTTATGATTTAAATGGTGTTAATAACGTCCACCGTCATCATCATTATCGTGTAATACCCTCTCTTTCAATTTTCGTAACTCCCATGTAACCAACTACCTTATATCCATTACACTAACTATACACACTGTCCAGAAACGTGTCACTAAGAGCTATATAATATAGACTCCTATTTGTCTCATAAGTAACAACTCAGTAACCGTTATCTTTTAGAAGTATCAGGCACACCCGACTTCTTCTTCTCAACCCTAGTGACTTGTAACTCGGTCTTGAGAATTTTGAGGTGTACAATATATATATATATATATATATATATATATATATATATATATGTATATATATATATATATATATGTATATATATATGTATATATATATATATATATATATATATATATATATATATATATATGTATATATATATATATATGTATATATATATATATATGTATATATATATATATATGTATATATATATATATATATATATATATATATATATATATATATATATATATATATATATATATATACATATATATATATATATATATATATACATATATATATATATATATATATATATATATATATATATACATATATATATATATATATACATATATATATATACATACATATATATATATATACATACATATATATATATATATATATATATATATATATATATATATATATATATATATATATATATATATATATATGTATACACATATATATATATATATATATATATATATATATATATATCTATATATATATATGTATACATATATATATATATATATATATATATATATATATATATATATATATATATATATATATATATATATATATATATATATATATATATATATATATATATATATATATATATATATATATACATATACATAAATATATATGTATACATATATATATATATATATATATATATATGTATACATATATATATATATATATATATATATATATATATATATATATATATATATATATATATATATTTATGTATACATATATATTTATGTATAGATATATAAATACATCTCTACATCTCTCAACAACTCTCATAAGCAAAGATCAAAAAAAAGGATTGAGTTGAAGACTTGGAGTGAATATTAAAGTGAAGACTAAAAATAATTTCAAATGGAGCATTTTCTTTCAAATGATCAAGCAACATAAATGGTATATCTTAAACTTTCTCTAATATGATATACAAGTGTTCAAAATATTCATCTAATAGTGTCTTGGTTCATCCATCATAATTTTGTGTCATTGCATTAAACATCTTTGCCAAGAAACTTTTATTTTTCATTTTTCAGCTTCAGTAACCGGTTACCCCAGGGTAAGTAACCGGTTACCACTGTTGTTTTTCAAAAAAAATTAACGTTGGGAATAAGTAACCGGTTACCCCAGGGTAAGTAACCGGTTACCACTGATAAAATTTGGCAAAAAATTACATTTCTTCATCCAGAATTTTTTTGATGCATTGTGATGATCCATGGCATTCTTTCACTCATTATACTCCTTTAGAAAGGTGTGTGTAGCAATATAAATTCAACATTTTTCAGATTTCATTTTTTACCTCCTTTTTTTTGCAAATACTTTTTATAAACAATTTCTCACATATATTTTCAAACTTTCTCAAGTGTTCACAAATTGTCACTAAAGTATTCTTTGCACAAAAATTTCATACATTGCTAAGAATACATATCATTTGCATTGAACACTTGTATACTATATTGAGATTGTCTACAAGGAGAAGATCAATCAATTGATTGATATACAACATAGAAATCATTTTTCATACACTTCAAAAATTCTAAATTATTTCTAAAGTCACACTTTGTTTTAGGATTGTTAAGACAAAGTTGTGGAGTTGTATTACTTGTGTTTCAAGGGTTAGTTGGAAACAAGTGTGTTCACTTAGAGAGGATTGTTCTCTACTTGAACTTAGGAAAAATCCAAGAGGATTGTTCTTGGTGGTTGAGTGGCTTAAGACTAGGAGTGTCTTGTACAAGTCCAAAACATAGTAAAATTCTCTTTCGAGTCGAAGGAGGAGTGGAGTACTCTCGGATTGTGAGGGGAACCACTATACATCGCCGTGTCCTCTCTACTTTCAGCACTTTATTTTTCAGCATCTAACCTTAAGCAGAAAAATAAACCAAAACCGGTAAAAATCGAAGAATTTGTTAACAACCTAATTCACCCCCCCCCCCCTCTTAGGTGCACTCTTAAAACTACAATTGGCATCAGAGCAAGTTATAGGTAACTTGTTCCTAGTGATCCAGCATGGCTTCCGCAAACACACATCCGGTTTTCAAAGACGGTGGAAGTAGCAACAAGCCCCACTCTTCTCCGGAGAATATTTTGACTTTTGGAAGATTAGAATGAAGGCACATCTTGAAGCCCAAGGAGAAGGTATATGGGAAGCAATTGAAAACGGTCCACATAATCCGATGAATGTTATCAATGGCATTGGAACCGCGAAATTGAAAAATACTTATGATGAAGATGATAAGAAAAGGATTCTAGATGAGAAGAAGGCAAACAACATACTCCAAAGCGCTCTTAGTATGGATGAGTTCTTTCGCATATCTCAATGTAGATCGGCAAAGGAAATTTGGGACACCTTGGTAGAAACACATGAAGGAACCACCGAAGTAAAGAGATCAAGGCTAAACACCCTAAGCCAAGAGTATGAAATGTTTCGAATGCAGCCCGGAGAATCCATTGTAGAAATGCAAAAGAGATTTGTTCATCTTACAAATCATTTGATTGCTCTTGGAAAAACATTTACAAATGATGATCTCAATCTTAAAGTCCTAAGATCATTAACAAGAGAATGGCAACCAAAATTGACGGCTATTTCCGAGAAAAAGAGTCTCTCAACGATGACATCCGCATCCTTGTTCGGAAAACTCCAAGAACATGAAATGGAACTTGGAAGATTAGAAAAACATGAGAATCAAGAAAAGAAGTCTAAAGGAATTGCCTTAAAAGTCGAATCTAAACAAGATAAAGATGAGGACACATCGGAAGATGAAGACTTCATGCTACTTGTGAAAAAGCTCGGTAAGTTTTTTAATAAAAATGATAAATCTCTTTTCACTAAAAAGAATAGACATTTCAGGAAAAGAGAGGGATCCACATCAAATCAAGATGTTACATGCTATGAATGTGGGAAGCAAGGACATATCAAACCGGATTGTCCAAAGCTTCAAAAGAAAGGAGGATTCAAAGGCAAGAAGGACTATAAAAACAAGAAGGCATATGTTGCGTGGGAAGACAATGAGATAAGTTCATCATCGGAATCGGAAAATGAAGAACGTGCAAATATGGCTTTGATGGCTTCTCACCACTCCGATGACGAACATGATGAGGTTAGTAGCAATTACTCTATTTATGATAATGATGCACAAGAAGTTATAGATGAACTTCTAAAAGAATGCAAGACTTTGTATAAAAGCATCTCATCTCAAAAGAAAAGAATTTCATTTTTAGAAGAACAAAATTCAGTTTTTATGAAAAATATTGAAAATGAAAAACAAAAATTGATGGATGAAAAACAAAGTCTTGTATGCAAGAATTGTGAATCCTTATCTTTTCAAATTGTTCAACTCAAAAGAGTGTTAGAAAGATACGAAAAAGGTCAAATTGGCTTGGAAGAAATTCTTAAACATCAAAGATATCCTAATGATAAAAGTGGATTAGGATATTCCAAGTTTTCCAAACCAAGCACCAATGAGACCGTTTTCGTAAGAGCAAGTGAACAAGTTGTTAAAGAGAAGGCAATCACTTCTAAAATTCAGCATCAAAATCATAAAAAGAAAAGAGTTGTGAAGAAAAAGAATTATGTTCCTAGATATAGAAGTCATTTTCAACCTACTTGTTTTTATTGTGGAATTAAAGGCCACACACCTAATGCTTGCTATGTGCGTAATATTGGTGTTGCTAAAGGGCATTATGTGTGGGTTGAAAAGGGTACTAACTATCAAGGACCCAAAGCAATTTGGGTACCTAACACTACTTGATTTTGTGTTGTAGGAATGCTTGAAGTCAACCACTAATCAATGGTATCTCGATAGCGGTTGCTCAAAGCATATGACGGGAGACATAAACAAATTTTCAAATCTAAAGCTTAAGGCCAAGGGTTATGTTACTTATGGTGACAACAACAAAGGAAAGATTCTTGGCATTGGCACCATTGGTTCACCACCTTTTACAACTATAGAAGATGTACTCTATGTCGAAGGACTCAAGCACAATCTTCTTTGCATTAGCCAACTTTGTGACAAAGGATTCAAGATCAACTTCAATAAAGATGAATGTTTGATTGTAGATGAAGTCACTCATGAGGTTATGTTAAAAGGTAATAGAATCAATAATATTTTTATGATTTCTCTTGACAATGTTTCTTTGAAGGTAAAATGCCTTGTGGCAAATAACAATGAGTCATGGCTATGGCATAAAAGGATGGCTCACATTCACATGGAGCACTTAAACAAATTGGTTAAGCATGATCTTGTTATTGGATTACCGAAGATGAAGTTTGTCAAAGATAGACTTTGTGATGCATGCCAAAAGGGCAAACAAACCAAATCAACTTTCATATCCAAAAACGTTGTGTCCACATCGAGGCCGCTACAATTACTACACATGGATCTTTTTGGTCCATCAAGAACTAAGAGCTTCGGAGGTAATGTTTATGTACTAGTTATTGTAGACGATTTTTCTAGATATACTTGGACTTTGTTTCTAGTGCAGAAAAGTGACGCTTTTAAAGCATTCAAGAAGTATGCCAAGCAAGTCCAAAATGAGAAGTCTCTTTCAATTGTCTCCATAAGAAGAGACCACGGTGGTGAGTTTCAAAATGCATCATTTGATGAATTTTGTGAAGAGAATGGGATATCACATAATTTCTCCGCACCAAGAACTCCACAACAAAACGGTGTCGTAGAAAGAAAGAATCGGTCATTGATAGAGCTTGCAAGGACCATGCTTAGTGACTCAAATCTACCTAAATACTTTTGGACGGACGCGGTAAGCACAACGTGCTTTGTAAGTAATCGTGTCAACATTAGACCAATTCTCAAAAAGACTCCATACGAATTGTTTAGAGGAAGAAAACCAACCATTGCATTTCTTCATGTCTTTGGTTGTAAGTGCTTTGTCCTTAACAACGACAAGGACAATCTCGGTAAGTTTGATGAGAAATCGGATGAAGGTATATTTCTCGGTTATTCCCTTCATAGTAAAGCATATAGAATTTATAACAAAAGAACCTTAACTATTGAAGAATCTATTCATGTTAAATTTGATGAAACTAACCCCTCCAAGGAGGATATTATTTTGTGTGATGATGATGATGAAATTTTAGAAGTTCCTAAAGAAGATACCTCGAAAAACCATGTTGAAGATCAAGTTGAAAGTGAAGATTCGATTCAACAAGATCAAGATATCAACAATCTACCTATAGAATGGAGAATTCATAGAGATCACCCTATTGACAAGGTTATCGGAGATATAAGCCAAGGGGTAGCAACAAGGTTAAATCTCAAAGATGCTTGCATGAACATGGCGTTTGTCTCACAAATAGAACCCTCCAAAATCAATGAAGCATTAAAAGACGATCAATGGATACTCGCTATGCAAGAAGATTTGAATCAATTCGAACGGAATCAAGTTTGGGAACTTGTCCCTAGACCAAGTGATAAACATATTATAGGTACAAGATGGGTATTCAAAAATAAACTTGATGAAAATGGTATTATCATTCGGAATAAGGCAAGATTAGTGGCGCAAGGTTACAATCAAGAGGAAGGAATTGACTTTGAAGAAACCTTTGCTCCGGTTGCAAGATTGGAAGCTATTCGACTTTTGCTTGCCTATGCATGTTCCATGAACTTTCAACTCTACCAAATGGACGTCAAAAGTGCTTTCTTGAACGGATACATCAATGAAGAAGTATATGTCAAACAACCCCCGGGTTTTGAAGACTTCAAGAATCCATCTCATGTTTTCAAACTAAGAAAAGCTCTCTATGGTCTAAAGCAAGCACCAAGAGCATGGTATGATCGCCTTAGCAACTTTCTTTGCGAAAAGGGCTTCGTAAAAGGAAAAGTCAATAAAACTTTGTTCATCAAGAAAACAAGAGGTAATACGTTATTAGTTCAAGTTTACGTTGATGATATCATTTTTGGTTCAACTAACAAAGATCTTTGTGAGGAATTCTCATCAATAATGCAAGGAGAATTCGAAATGTCCATGATGGGAAAGATGAACTATTTCCTTGGTCTTCAAATCAAGCAACTAGAAGAAGGAATCTTCATCAACCAATCTAAATATTGCAAGGAATTATTGAAGAGATTCGAAATGGATACGTGCAAACCTATGGCTACTCCAATGGGATCCGGTACCTACGTTGATCAAGATGAATTCGGAATTCCAATTGATATCACGAAATATCGAGGTATGATTGGTTCTTTACTCTATTTGATGGCAAGCCGTCCTGACATTATGTTTAGTGTTTGTTTGTGTGCTCGGTTTCAAGCTAATCCAAAGGAGTCACACCTTACGGCGGTCAAGAGGATCATGAAGTACCTTAAAGGAACAACGGACGTTGGATTATGGTATCCGAAAGGTAGTATGTGTAATTTAGTTGGTTATTCTGACGCTGATTATGCAGGATGCAAAACAGATCGAAAAAGTACAAGTGGTACATGTCACATCCTAGGAAATGCATTGGTTTCATGGGCATGCAAGAAACAAGCCTGTGTTGCTCTAAGTACGGCTGAAGCGGAGTACATAGCGGCGGGAAGTTGCTGTGCACAAATCCTATGGCTTAAACAACAACTTGATGATTATGGATTAAACCTTGGATGCATTCCCCTTCGATGCGACAATACGAGTGCTATCAACATCACAAAAAATCCTGTCATGCATTCAAGAACTAAGCACATTGACATCCGACATCATTTCTTACGAGATCATGTGCTTAATGGAGATGTCGAAGTCACATTTGTGGATACACATAACCAACTTGCGGACATATTCACCAAACCCCTTGCAAAAGAGCCATTTTACAAAATTCGCCGAGAACTTGGAATTTTGACCGAAACGGATCTCTAATTTCTTCATCAAATATTCATCATACATCATTAAGGATCAAAGGTATGTATTTTTCATAATTTTTCGACTTCGGTAAGTCACATTTTTTTGATGATTTATGTTTAAAAAGTGAGTTTTCTCGATTTTTCGTAGCGTTAAATTATTTTTCAAGTTTTTGTACTATGATCAAAAGTTGCCTTAATATGTGTTTAATCATGTCCATGTGCAAAAATATGAATTTCTCTCACCTTTTTGTCTCTAGAAGCTTGTTGTTTTTGCATGTTTGGCATGAGTAACCGGTTACCCCAGGGTAAGTAACCGGTTACCACTGTTTGATTTCTTTTTTTTAATTTTCGCGCATGCGTAACCGGTTACCCCAGGGTAAGTAACCGGTTACTGCTGAACAATTCTGAAAAAAAATAATTTTTAAAGTTTTGTACTTTAAGACCAAACATTATCACTTGTCTTGGAACTCATCTCATCTTCTTCAACCTTCCTCCTTCAATGTCTCATAAACCCTCACTTGGAAAAATAACCCACTCACACAAATTCCAAAATTAACTCCATAAAAAGCAAACCCACACTCTCCACATACATCCTACCATTCCCATATCTCTCTATCAAGGCTTACATTTTCGGATTCCTCTCAAAACCCTCACTTTTCAAAACCTAAATTATGGCTCCTACCAAGAAGAACAAGGGAAAGAAAGCTATGGGTGAAGGTTCACAAACTGGAAATAGGGAAGAATCCATGGATGTTAGTCACATGCATCCTTCGAAGGGAAGAAAATCCAGCTCTGATGTAAGTCGAAGGGAGATGATGAAGACCAAATATGTGAAGTTCTCTGCTTTTCCAGTTCATAGTTTTGATTTTGAACAGCTTCTGACAAACTCCGGTGTGAACAAGTTAGTCTCCGAGACAGGTTTGATTTATCCGGAACTTGTTAAAACTTTTTATCGGAATCTTAAGTTTACTCATGATGAATTTGATGATGTTTTTATGGAATCTGTGGTGAATAATACTAATATATGCATTGGATTAGATGATATTGCTAAGTGTTTAGAAATTCCAAATGAGGGAGATGAATTTCTTTTCGGATATGTTCCCGAAGGTGCTCATTAGAAAGACTTTGATACCTTGAATTATTTTGTTGAAATATCTCGTGGTACTCATGATGACTTAATTGGGAGACAATCTCAATCATCCCGTATTATCAAATATGCTAAGTCATTGACGGTTAGTGACCGAATGTTGTATTTTGTGCTAGCTTATATTTTAGTTCCTCGCCATTCCAATCATGCCCAAGTTTCCGATTTTGATGTGTTTTTACTAAAAGCTTTGAAAATGGGATGGAAGATTAATTGGTCTCATTTGATCTTTTATCATTTAAGACATCAATTTGGTCTTTCCGGTGGTTTGCCATATGGTTTCTTTATCACTAAGTTGTTGGCTTATTGTAAGGTGCCTCTTGACAATGAAGAGTGTCTTGAAATGGATGATCAAATATGTGAACTCAACAAAAACACACTTCTCAAGAATATCGGCATTGTGTTGGCTCCAGACGGGACTTATAAATATAAAGAGGAATTAGATGCTGCTGTCCCGGAAGGAGGATATACAATGGAATCACTTCATCGTGAGATGATGGCCATGAAGATTCAAATGACCTCCAACCATGCTCAAGCAATGCGTGGCATTAACAAACTTCTAAAACTTCACCGCGCTTCTCACCGGTCTAATGAAGAAGAAGAAGATGTGGAGATGGGAGAAGGTTCCGAAAGTGACTAAATGTGTTGGTTTAATTGATGTTTTTCTATCTATGTTTTTAATCTTTTTATGGTTTTTGTTATGTTATGTTGTTATGCACTTTAAAGTCCTACAAGGGTAGGCTTTTCCTTTTTGAAACTTGATATGCTATGTTTCTATATTTTACAATGTTTGTGGTAAAATGTGAAAATGCTCATAACTTTTAAGTCTTGACCCAACCTTTTTGATAATGCCAAAGGGGGAGAAGAATTGCATTGTTGCTTGCTTTGTTGCTTGTTGTTTAAAATTTATGCAGGAAATTTTTTCAAAGTCTCAAAGCATTGCTCATATTCTAAAAGAAAGGGGGAGCACATCCTTAGGGGGAGATTCCTTGGTGTATAGAAACTTGGTGGAAATCATTGTTCAAATAATGAGTTGTCATCATCAAAAAGGGGGAGAATGTGAAGGCATAGCTTCTTGGTAATTTTGATGAAGACAACATCTCTCAACAACTCTCATAAGCAAAGATCAAAAAAAAGGATTGAGTTGAAGACTTGGAGTGAATATTAAAGTGAAGACTAAAAATAATTTCAAATGGAGCATTTTCTTTCAAATGATCAAGCAACATAAATGGTATATCTTAAACTTTCTCTAATATGATATACAAGTGTTCAAAATATTCATCTAATAGTGTCTTGGTTCATCCATCATAATTTTGTGTCATTGCATTAAACATCTTTGCCAAGAAACTTTTATTTTTCATTTTTCAGCTTCAGTAACCGGTTACCCCAGGGTAAGTAACCGGTTACCACTGTTGTTTTTCAAAAAAAATTAACGTTGGGAATAAGTAACCGGTTACCCCAGGGTAAGTAACCGGTTACCACTGATAAAATTTGGCAAAAAATTACATTTCTTCATCCAGAATTTTTTTGATGCATTGTGATGATCCATGGCATTCTTTCACTCATTATACTCCTTTAGAAAGGTGTGTGTAGCAATATAAATTCAACATTTTTCAGATTTCATTTTTTACCTCCTTTTTTTTGCAAATACTTTTTATAAACAATTTCTCACATATATTTTCAAACTTTCTCAAGTGTTCACAAATTGTCACTAAAGTATTCTTTGCACAAAAATTTCATACATTGCTAAGAATACATATCATTTGCATTGAACACTTGTATACTATATTGAGATTGTCTACAAGGAGAAGATCAATCAATTGATTGATATACAACATAGAAATCATTTTTCATACACTTCAAAAATTCTAAATTATTTCTAAAGTCACACTTTGTTTTAGGATTGTTAAGACAAAGTTGTGGAGTTGTATTACTTGTGTTTCAAGGGTTAGTTGGAAACAAGTGTGTTCATTTAGAGAGGATTGTTCTCTACTTGAACTTAGGAAAAATCCAAGAGGATTGTTCTTGGTGGTTTAGTGTGTCGCTCCCGGGATTTTCATCCTAGTACAAACGCGAAAGTGGCGCGGAAAGGTTAGAGTCGCCAGCCAGACATTTTTATCCCAAAGGAATGAGAAAGGTAATGTTGCACAAACCTGAGGAAGAAGGAAAGGACAAGGTCCTGCGAACCAAAGATCTGAGTTCGGGAGTCGGTTACGAATTGAGAAGGTATTAGCACCCCAATCCGTCCGTCGTACCCGACGGGATCCACGCTTGCTTGTTTTGTTTCAAAGGGTGAGAAAATACGAATGCTGCTGAATAAAACCGCTACTGGAATAAAGGGAATGAAAAATGAGAAAGGAACTGAAATAAGAAAATGGAAAGAAAGGGGGAAATGTAGGGAAAATAATGAATGTGCTCGAACGGGCCCT